>JAOXJM010000004.1:13056206-13075390 GCA_026413425.1 Tringa solitaria
CAGGTAGTTGTAGAGGGCAATGAGGTCTCCCCTCAGCTTCCTCTTCTCCAAACTACTCATGACATTTTATATTTTGCTATTCATTAAAATAATACAATTATCAAAAAATAAAGAGAAAAGTTAGTCGTAACATTTGGATTAAGGAGAAGACATAAGTATATAATATTTTATAACATAATTTCTATTATTCCTATGAAATAATGTATATACAGCAACTATTAAACAGTTGTCAGACATTCTGTGTCAATTACTAAGACCCACCCAACATTCTTCCACCACTTTCCATTCACCCGGTCCCAGCACCAGTTTGGACATACAGCACCCACCCATATTGTGCCGAAGGAACAAAACATTTCTAATGAAGACACAGCTATTTAGACATCTCAGCTGTAGCCCCTATCTTCATCAAGAAATGTTGCTTCTATTCTGCTTTCATTTCTATTTTGTTAGGCACCAGTCATTTATACTGCATCTCTAAGAGGAACTGTCAATTTACTTAATTCCCTATCTACAGACCCTTTAGATGCCAAAAGTAACAATCCCTGAAGTAGCAAACACAGCAGCTGTGTATCTGTATTAGTTGCACATCTGTACTATTTCTTCCTCTAGCAGCTCAAGTAACAAATGCTCAGTGTCATCGGGAATCAGTAGCTTTTCTGGATAAGCTAATGTAGTCATCAGCTAACTTAACAGTTCCTTGACAGCCTCCAAGCAAGCACTGGATAACTTCCTGCCAATGGCCTTACTATTTAGCCAGGATGGACTTGAAAATTAAAGGAAGTTTTCTTCCATGCTCCATTTTGAGGGTTTCCATTTGTTTGGCAGATTTTCTGAATGGTTAGAAAGAAAAATTCAGCTGGAATCAATGATATCTTCTTATTGCCAAGTCAACTTTTATTTTGCTTAGAGCCACAAACTCAAGACTTGCTAATTATTTTTTTTTACTATTGTTGATAGCACTACAGATCCAACAAAAGGCTAGCGGACTGCTGGGAAGTGGAAGGCTCTCTTCCAATGAAACTATTCTGATGAAATATTATGAAAATTCTTGGGAAAAAAAAGAAATTGTGTGAAATATATGCAATATAGTACAGTAAGTGTGAGTATAAAGTGCTGTTTTCAGCCTACTATGAAAATACAGAATAGCAATGACAATTGTTCTACAAAAAAAAGAACACAGGGTTATTTTTGATCCCCAGCTGAAAGTGAAATTAAAACTCTCCTTTTGTGGAAAAAAAATAATCAACTATACTAATATGCGTGTTGGTACATGTCACATACAAGTAGATGTGTTGGACATAAATATATGAACTAAGTCTTGTAAGATATGGAAATTCATCACATAGGCTATAATGCTGTAGCTAATTTACAGCATCCCAGTCAAGAAAGATGAGACACAACCGGACAAAGCCCAGAAAAGATCATCAGCACATCTGACATCTAGAAAACATGACCTCTATTGAAAGAGGTAGTTCTCTGAGAAAAGAGTGTTGTGAAGAAAAGTAAACTGTACTCCGTGTTCATTGCAGCAGGTCAAGTAATAAGCTGAAATTGCAGAAGGAGATTTAAATTAGATGTTATATAAAATATTCTCACTAATAAGCCACTCAAACTAATCTATTTTTCTGATAGTTGAATATATTTAATACATGGTCAACCCTTATGTATTGTGAAGTATATGAGTTAATAAAAAAAAAAATACCAGGCATGCAAAAGGTGTCTAGATCACTAAAGATAGCAGCAAAAGTCCCATCAACTTTTACAGGTTCGGGATTTTGTCCCCTAAGAAGATACAGTATTGATATGGCTTTATTTGCATTTTCTTTCCTAGTTGGGTATGTGTAAGAAGAGACAGAGTAAGAAATATTTCACTGAGTGCATAATGCCCACCGCAGAAATTAATGTTAATAGCAGTAGCTGCAGAATTGATTTATTTTTTTTAGCCAGTGGTACATCAAAAGGGATTCTGTAGTTCTTGGAACAAATGAGACTAATTTTTTCCTAAAATTAGAACTACAGCTGTATTTTGAAGCACATAAAAGGCAATTATTATGCTGGTTAATAGATTTCATGTTGATTGTGCTACCATTTTCAGACACCTTTGTTTCCTGATATTAAAAATAAAAAAAAATTATCAGAACATTCAAAAACGTCAAGTGTTAAATTGACAATTTATGTTTTTTAAGGCCAATAACCATGTGCTGGCAGTGTTTTTTTCTTCCTTTATGGTTCATCTTGCATAAAATCCAATCTTACTCAGTTTTCTAAAGTGCCCAAAGAGCAATATCCTGGTAAGAACATTGTTGAAAACAGTAATTGAGTGAATCGGCTATGAATCCTAGCCCTGTGCTCATCTAGCAAATGCATGGCATTACAGAATAATTGTCTTCACTTTGCAGTTACATCAAAAGCAATATTTTACAGATAAAGGCAAAAATACAGGGTGAAAAACCACCTTTATTTTTCAACATTACTTGGACAAGAGCTCAAACCATGCTGTGTGCTTTTAACAATTTTGCCCCCAATTTTGTACATTTATTATCAGGCAATTTCAAATCAAATCAGGCTGAAAGTTTGTACCTGGGCTATCAGTTCAAAACTGATGGGATTTTTGTTACAACAGGTTTTCAATTACTTGTCTTTCTAAATTTATAAGGAAAGAAACCCCGCCATTTTAGGAGCAGATTTAGATGCACATTGCCAACTATAGTACTGTGAGTTGAATTATTTTTTATATCTATTTTATTTTAAAAGTAAAAAGAATTTTTAGATAAATTGACTAACTTTGGGTGGAAGGCTTTCAAAGGATATTTAAATATGAATTTTTGAATATTAGCAATTCAGTATGGAATATTTCACAGCTAAATATTTGATCACGCACATTCTGAAACCTTGTGACTGTATAATGAACCTTGATGAGTGAAGCAATGGTTCCCATTTATAGCTATTTTATTGTATTGGTTTGAATTAAAATATGTTGAACAGGTTATATTTCTGTATTTAATCTGCTGTAGCTATTGAAAAAGCAAACATCCCATTAAAACAAAGATAAAACTGGATTCTGACTCTTTCATCCCTCCTTAAAATTTATAAAGTAATGGTATTGTGGTGGCTGCTGAGACAGCAACCTGTTCTGAAGGGTGGGCTGCCTGGAGACAATATTCCAAGAATGTCTGCGGGTCTACTGCCCTGCAGCTGCTGGCAACAAATAGTTTCCATTATATTTTCTAATCTGGTTAGAAAGGTTATCTGACTCTTCTCGCTCTTTCTGACATGCGCTCATCGATATCAATTGCTGTGAAAAGTGATATTATGCTGTGGATTGGCACTGTATAGAGGCTACATAGGCATAACCCTACATACACTTCATACGCACTGAACTTATTCTGAAAGCATAACATTCAGAGTGATTAGCAGATTCTATAGCTCAAACAAATGCACATACAAGCCTCTGCAACATGGGGGTCACAGTTTTAAGCTTGCCTCTCTACCCCAATTATCACATTCTTAGGCCACATATATGTTGTGCTGCTCTAGACCGTTTTTTCACTGGTGAACAAGTGACGATTCTGCATTATGTACGAGGATTACAAAGAGCACTTTTGAATGCAAGAGGGCAATGCTGGCAGATGCTACGTAAGCACAACAAACATCGTTCAGGTTTTTATTTACATCTTCTAGATATTTTGTTAATTACTGATGAGAACTAGCCCTTATCAAATTTCAAGTTAACATATGCTTCTGTCTGCTTATACATAAAAAAGGCTCTGTAAGTACATTTTCACTTTGACCTCTCATTGCTTGCAACTGAAGGTTAGATTTTAAAACTCTCTTGAGGATTCTATTCCCTCTGCCACCACTCTCCATCTGTAAAATGGAAACAGAATAACTTCCATTTCCACCCTATTGTAAAATTTAAACTCCTTCTGCCTGTCTGAAATCATGTGATTGTAGAGCTTTACTGGACAGGCCTCTTCATTTTGAGAAAATAAATACTGCATCTTCAACATTTCTTCAGGAAGCATCACTTCTGTCATTGATTTCAGTACACTATCAACAATATGCTGATTATGCTTGCTACAATATTTTGGCAAGGACAGTAACAAAGTCTCTCATTTAGAGGAGATGCCCCTCTGAAAAAGGATTTCAGTGAATATTGCTAAAAAGCAACTAAACATTCTCTTGAATTCAGGCAATAAAGAAAAAAATTGTCTACAACACTAAGAATTTCATTAGGTCTTCAATTTATTTTGCCAGCTTCTTTAATAAATAAGTTATGAAGACATGGGGCCAATCTATTTGATTTGTTTAAACTTGGGATTCTTTTGTTTCAAATATATTTGATTTTCTATAGTTATGTATCATTTATTCAGCTTACATGTAGTCTATATCTTATCTCTCTTCTTACCAAAGTGCCGCTTTGTTACTGAACATTAGAAATAATTAATGTTGCAATAATGTTATGGCAACACACACATACTTGACACTAATGGATTTGTTTTCATTGCTTTTGGATATCTCTCTACATGACCTGACAGCTTTAGTCTGAATTCAGTTGAAGAATAAGAGTCAGTTCTACTGCCAAGAACAGAATTCATTTATTTCTAATGAGATGTTTAATCAAAATATATTTGATATGATAGCTGAGGAAAGTAATACTGAATATAATGCAAGCACAAGGTCAATCAACGGGCCAGCAAATATCCTTGCTTTTCATCCTGAAATGTTTATGAAGCAATTATTTCAGACCATGAAAAGACATCCCTGATTTATAATCCTGACCATGGAACTTTAAAATATTTAATTTATGGTTTATCTAAACGCTACCACAAATAAACTGAAGTACCTGCCAGGATGTATTGCACACCCAAACAATTTTGAACCTTAAGATTAAAAGTTGCTGTAAGAGCTTCAGAAGCAACATGGATAAATTCCAAGATGTTAGTGCTGTGTTTGTCCTCTTAGGAAAATATTCTGTGAGTTAGTATTATACTGGCACTACATTCTGCTTATTTACCTCCAAGGACTAAGGGTTCTCCGTAAGAGAGAAAGGTTGTCTATTTATAAGATAACAATGCTTTCCCTTTGCTATGAAGTGACCTGACAGCAGAGCAAAAGGCCTGTACCAGACCTGTGTGCAGACCAGCTAGGAGGCGGCAGCTGGCAGAAGCTGGGTCCAGGACAAGATGCCTTAGAGTTGTCAGCTGTGCTGTGACTACTTACATATTCCCTCGCAGGCAGTATAAGAAGTGGCAGATAACTAGTAAGAGGGCATGATGCTATATCCTATCTCCTCTGTATTTTAATACTGTTCAAGCCAAAAGGAGAAAAGTATGAAGGAAACACAAAACTTCCATATACTCTACAGAGTGTATTTAAGTTCACCCTTACTGAATAAACAGTGAAAGTAAAGGAGCAAGTTGCTATATGATTTTGACAAAGGCAGATCTCAGCCAAGAAACTGAAAATAAGGAGAATGAGAAACTTCTAATTCTGCACTGTTAAATAGACAACACCATATCTATACATATGCAAGAGTGAACAAAGAGACCACATTCTGGTCCTTAGTATTTACAAGGTAAGTCTGAAATAGATTCAATGGCCTAATTTTCAGTAGAAACACAGAATACACCTGAGACTATAATTGCTTGCTGGATAGTTAATTGTCCATGAATATTGCAGGCATGGAAATGGATGGAAAAACAGGTGCAACTTGACATGAGTAAAAGCCCTCTAACACTGATAAAAATATTTGGTTACAAACAAATTAAAGGAGTTGATGAAACACTTTCACCTTTCAAGCAGACAAACCATAACTGGTTTCTAATGTGACATTCAGCACCCTTCAGAATTATATAGAGATTAGAAAATTTTAAAATGTGTTAAAGAAAGCGCGGCAAAAATAAAAACCACTTTGTATGAAAATTCTGTAAGAAGATTTTAGCTACAATATTTTTAAAACAGGTTAAAATAAGGTTTGCAGATATGATCAGATATCCTGTCTGTTGGCTTTTTCTCCTTTCACTGCTTCTCTTGCTGGAACAGAGAATCACCCAGTAATCCATGTGTTATACGCTATATAGCCCATACAAAACCAGTAAGACTATAATCATGACTCACCCAGCTCTCCTCTTTTACTAAATCTTCTCTTTCTCAAGTGTATTTGGAAATCTCATCTGCTGAAGTCACAGGCACAGCTGAAGTCGTACTTTACTACAGATAAAATATATCTAAGGGATAAGACATGTCAGTCCACGATTAGGTTAGAAAGTGATTAGTGACTTCATCCACCTCCAGCTGTGGATGCACAAAGTCAGAGACCTTAAAAGAAATATTGATAGTCAGACTTCATTCAAAGACTTTTCCAAAACCTGTAGTGTATTGAAAATCAAAGTAGTCTTGCCTTCAGTATATAGACAAAACCAGAAAATAGAAATGAATGGTCATTTGCATAGCAAAGGAAAACAATGCAGGGGACAGTTTCATCCCTTCTCTGATGCTTGTAAGTGCACACACAATCAGGTCAGAGTCTCATTTCCTCTCTGATGCTTATAAAGACACACACACACAGAATCTGAACTGTAAAACACAAAACTGGGTTGGGTCCCAGCTTTATCTTACAATAAGGATGATCATGGTAATACATCCCTTTTCCAATTCTTCTACACATGCCATTCATGCAGAGACCTGGCAGTGTTTTGTTTTGAAAAATGGAAGCGAAAGAATGCATTTGAGGGTGATTTCATATTTTATTTTTATAAGGAATTTTAAGGTTCTGAGACAGATTCATTATGACCAAGCCCAAAGGATTCAAATTATCATATTTTTGAAAAGGTTTGGCCCAGAGGTCAGAAAAAGTGGATTATTTTGACCCACTAACAAAAAGCCTTTCAGGGACACACTGAACATACTTATTCTCTGATGTAAATTAGAGCAGCTTCAAAGCTACTCTAAATTCCACTTTGTCTGCAAAAGCCAGGGAAATTATGCCTGCCAGAGGCTGCTGCAATACAGTATACTCTGAGGATAAAGAATAGAGCAGACAGCTAACCTGCTGCCTTTTTTCTGCATAGGGATTTATCTTACCAGTAGGCAATCTTAGCTGCCCAATTAGAACAATTTCTAGACTCTTGCTTTGTATACATTGAACATAAGTAATTTAGTAGTCCTGTAAACACAATTTTTTTTTTTTAACAATGGCACAATAAAATGCTATATGGTGAGTGTTTTCTTACTGTAGAACACAGGTTGTTCAAAAGATGCCAGATCACTGTGAAAATTAATCACTTCACCCCAGTCTCAACTGCACTAACTTCTTTATGAAAACCACACCTAGTATTTACGGCCATGTACAATGGTCCATAGTTCATTTCACACTCCTGGAGAGACAATATAATAAAACAGAAGAAATGTTTCAAAAATATTGCCAGGTGGAAAAGGACCTTTACAGAGATTGCCACATTTGGTTATACAGGTTTGGACCACTTCTACAGTGTTTCATAGCAACACCAGAAACCAAGATTTATCTTGATAATCCTTTGTAGAGGATTAGACAACCCTTTGTAGAGACTGCAGTCTATGCTTTCCAGGTTATTCCAGCTCCACAAAGACAAAAGTAGCAACCGAGCAATGAACAGGGTAGAGTTTCTAGGGATTCTGCCTGGCTGAATTCCCACAGCAGGGATTACCTATCAAAGTTATGAAGAAGGATGTAGGACTTTCATCTTTCTCAGTTTCTGATAGGACTCAATATAGCCTCAAGGAAGCTGGCAGGGGTAAGCCTCCAAAAGGGATGAATTGTGAGCACTATCAGACCTATCACTCAGGATCGTTCTTTCTTAATTCGCATGGTAAATACCTCTTTTTCAAAAACAGTCCAATTCACATCTACCGGAAAAGTCAGCATTGTAGCATTTTTAATCACGCTCTATGGGGAAAAAGTTTGAGTTTATAAAATTGTGCCAAGCTTGACTATTTCTAAAGAAGAATGTTGATCTTTTCAAAATGCAGTCTTTGAAGTGTCTGAACAGCACTTGCTGTAAAACATGCACAAGTGCTGCTTGCCACGTTTCAGATGCATAATCCTAAATGAAAATACAAAATTTCAAGCACAAAGGGGCAGGCTGAATCCTGAGCCTAGTCTATCACAGTAATGAGAAAACTCAAGCTATAGGCTTGTGAACACTCATTTTGGATAAGATTCTGATTAATTTACTCAAGTTGAGCAATATCTTAATCCTCAAATGATTGTGTTAAAATGGAAGTATATGAAGAGTTCAACCCAAGTCTGTTGTATTTTAACATATAGTATATAATGCTATGTACTCGTTACCATACTACATATTGCTGCTAGGAACACATGAAAAATATTTTTATGGCAAAAAAGCCTGGCCAAAAATAAACTCAGTTTATTAGGCTTTGATGTCCTATCTCAACAAGAAGACTAATTGCTGAGGAAAAGCAATGTCGCACCTGCTTCTGCTGGATACAACTGTCCATAGGAATTTCCTGTTGGCAAATTAAGTTCTTCAAAGTTGTCAAAAGGAAAAAAGTTTTTGCCATTGTTTCAACAGTTTGCTGACTTTGTAAGCACTAGATGTTGCAAAACCCTTGCTGCTTGTTTTCAAACTACACTTGGTGGAAAACACAGACTACTGTCCATCTTTACCACAGATTTTCCACTATGAAGAAAGCAAGCAAGCCTAGTAATTGTCTTTGCCTTCAGAACAATGATATGAGCTAAACTCAGTGCACTGCTGGCACATAGTGTAAAATATCACGTGTTGTGCTAGTCAGGAAAACAGAGTTGCCACCACACTCACTTCCGCCCCACTCCCCAGGATCGCATTTTCTCCTACATGCTGTTTGATTTTTATTTCTCCATTTTTTCCTCCTGATGATCATCTCCTGATATTTTTAACTTCCTTTTGCAATAAAAAGGAAGAAGTACTGCAGTAGCATTGGGAAAGACAACGCAGAGTGGCAATCAGAGAAAGAAAGATGTTTAACCACTACATAACTTACTCATTTTTACCTACATTGTTCTATTTCTGTGTGTTATGTATAGCTTTCCATGATGCAAAGTAATGGAAAAACCATCCACATAATTACTTTTAATGGATTATATTTACATGACTTCTCTCTAAAACAATAAATTAGGAATGCTTTTGTGAAGGTCACCTTGTTAATGCAGTAACACTGAATATGACAGGACCACCTGCCACGCCTTATTAATATAGAGTGGAACCACAACTAATGAAATTCACAATTCTTGGATGGAGGTCTCACGCAGAGAACAGTCATATTTCTATGCACAGCACGTTTCTGCCAATAGCACAGACTCACACCTCACCATGTATCAACACATGCCTCTAAGGACTAGATTTGGGGAAAAGAACAAGAGTCACAAGAGAATCTTCAAAAGGGCTTGCTTTAAAAACCTGTCTGTGAGACTTGTGGTGGGTATTACTGTGCGCTGGCATTTTATTTTGCATAGGATAACCATGAAGTATCCATGAAAACACAGATTTAGTTTTGAAAATTTGGACAAAGTTGTGGGTAAGCAAAACCTAAATATAGGGGCTGCTTTAAGAATCTGAACTTCAAATGTTAATGAAAATCTCAGAAACCAAAAGCTTTAAAACACATAAGATTGCTTTCAGGAACCAGCACTTGGAGAAACTTCCTCTGAATTGTTTTTAAAACATATTTCTTAGTTGATTTGAGTTATTTGGGGAAAGTAGTACTTTTTGTCTGAAGTCTTCAAAAATATCAACAGCTTAAGCTATCCTGCAAAAAGCATCAAGTCAAGAAACTAACTTGCATCCTGGACTTCCTTGCAATTTAGCACTCAAAAATAAATTTATCAAAAAATAAAACCAAATAAACATTTATGTTAAAGGCTCAGTGGAACTTTTTAAGTAGATCAACTGACAGTGCATGTAATGCAATAAGAATTATATTAAAGGAGATTATGTTGAATACTGTCTATGGCAGTCTTAATATCTTCAGGGAGATAATTTAAAAAGATGTTATTCAAAATATTATATTGATGCACTGCTGAGACAGAAATTTTAATCCACACAACTCAGGAAACTTCCAAAGCCAAGGCAGGTTCCCATAGCAACTACAATTATGCTACCTTCACACATGCAATATTGCCTTTTCTTACAAGATAACAAAACACATAGCTTGGCAGCCTAAAACCATACTGGCACATTGCTTTTACTACAGTTGTAACTCTGATCTGCAGCATGCTACTATACTCTATATACATGCTGCTATACTATATAGTTTTGAAGGTATCTTTGTACTCTACGATGAGTGACATTTCATCTTGAAAGTAAGTCTCACTCTTGACCGCACTAATACCAGTGTAAATCAAGATTGAAACAGTAACATCACAGCAGTTCAAGTCTCATTGAAACAGGTAACACACAGTAACACATAAAGCCTGTTACATACAGTTTTTGTGAGAATGAGTTGTTGCGACCTGGTGATGCCAATTTATTTGTTTTCTTTTTTTTTTTTAAATACCTATTATTTTAAGAGTTTCTATTCTGGAAAGCTTAGATCCCTCAAAATCAAAGACATGGAAAAAATATATGTCTGTTGGCAAAGCAAGTTCTTAATAACGGAGTGAGCCAAACATTAGAGAAAAGAAAATATTTGGCTTTAAGCTCTCCCAAAAGATTGCACTCTGCATATTACAGATGACCATAGAAACCTCAAGTAAACTGGGATTGCTTTTTTTTAAAAAAAAAAAAAATCTGAAATAATATGCTTTGTTCTGAATTTAAGAGTGAGTCGAATAAATCCTCACACAATTCCACCATATGTCTCCTTTAAATTTGGTTAGACAATGTAACCCTGACCTAATAGTTTGGCTCAGGAAAAAGAACAGTTGCAACCATTGACCGTCTTTTTTTTTTCAACAATAAAAAAAAACCCAAAGAGGTTAAGAAAAGATATTAGAATCCACCTAATATCCCAACAAATAGTATTTTAGCATAGCTATTACGCTAGAGTTTATATTCTGCCTTACTGAGCTAATATACTATTTTAGCACACTGAAATACCCTGGGGGTCAGAGCTTTAAAGACGAGTTAAAGGTATACAGCTCCCACTGAAACAAGGACACCTCAGAAATCTGAATGTCTTTCATAAACTGGGTTTGTGGACTGTCTGTGAGCGTGATCACTCGTGCTCATACACCATCAAGAGCCTATATCAGAAGAATGCTTGCTACAAAACTGAACTTTTTTTCTTATTATTGAGGAAAAAGACCAAGTATTTTGGAAAATAGCAAGCTAGCAATCTCAGACATTGAAAATTTTGGCTAAGAGAAGTTGAAGGGTCAGCCATCCCTAGAGCATGTGGAACAAATAATCTCCACTTTCTTGTCAGAGAGGCAAAGACTATCCATTTCCAAATCCATAGAAGATATTCCTATGCTAGGAACCATGTCTTCAGTGACCCACCTTCAAATAAAACACTAAACAGGGCATGATAATGACTATGGTATAAAGAGCAGAATACTGGATGACCACTGTTCTTTACCCAAAAGCTAAGAATCAGAATTAAATTTGAGCTGACCTATGTATTTCAGACCCCTTAACTGTAAATGAAAAAAAAAAAAATTATACTGAGTTATGTTACTAGGGTACTGTGTACGTGAGTTTACCAGTGATTACTGCTTTCAAGGAGGCTGGCTCAGAGCTCTGAGCAATTCACATTCTGCAGACTGCTCTGTGCGCCTGCACTACTCTCCCATGTATTATGCACTTTAGACAACCTTACCCTTCTGTATTAGGCACTTGGATAACATCCTCAGGATATCAGTCTTTGCTCCATAGAGACCTTTTCCAAACTTTGGCTAAACTTCCCAGATTTCCGTTGCATTTGTGGGTTGTTCGCATTTTTTAAAATATTGTGAAAAATTTGAGGTCTAATCAGTTCTTTATCATTTTAAGGAAAAGAATGAAAAAATATCAGGCTATCACTAAGCCCTATGAAATAGTCTGCTGTCTTGTATTTTCCCAGATATTTGCTGAACACAAAAATGCCCACTTTCCCTCAGTTCCTCCCTTTGTGCATATGCCAAACGCTGGCACGCAGGCTGCCCAAAGGGAATAGCATATCATCTCCAGAAAGCTGTTAACATAAGGCTGAGCATGTACCATGCCATTATTATGACAGCTTGCTCTAAAACAGAAGAGACAAGTGGAAGGGGGGGAAAGCACACAGCTCGTTTCTATCACATATGTCTACTGTTAATTCCTAAATACTAAGCTTACTATGAACTAGAATGCAGACAGCTGACAAAGCAGAGTGTACTTCACCAGTTTAGTTTGCTGTAGCCAGTTTTGCCCATTTTTATCACTGACGATTAGCACAAGCTTCTGCAGAGGCTCCTGAATGATTAACTTCAGTCAAAATACACACCACAGAAATGTCTTGCATGACACAGGAATCTCTCAGCTCTTCCACTCCCTTGACCTGTGGGATCATTTGGATACAGCTTGCAGAGATTTCCTGTATTGCAAGACACAGTAAGCTACAGACTTGACCTCAAAGGTCCTTTCCAACCATGAAGATTCTGCGATTCTGTAACTGGGTTGATACATACATTTGACCTGGTTGGGACAATCTGCTGTTTCTCTACCATTTGCCAAATCAACATTTGTTTATATCTTTTATACGTAACTTCAGTGCAAAGATTTCCCTGGTTTAGGATAGAATATCTAGCCAGAAGAGCAGAGCTAGTTTTAAAGATAGGGCAGTCAGAAGACCCCTTGCACTCTCTTTAAGACACCTGGCTTACATGGGAGAAAAGGCCAGGTCTTTTGCCCACAGGAATCCAGGCAGGCCATAGCCATGGCTGTCCCTCTGCAGGGACATGTCCCTACTCCTCATGCTAGCATTTATTTTGTGACCACTTTCTCTCTCGTGTCCTTGGAACAAATGATTGTTTTGTTCAAAAAGAAAATCAAGGACAATAGCTAGATCTGAAATTTTACTTAATGAGAGTCTTCTGGTTAGTTCACACAAATCAAACCAGTTCCAAAAAAGATATGTCAGACACCGTAAAACGGTTGAGTTTTAAAATGTGATAATACAATGTTGGCTTTTTGTGTGCGTTTATTAATTTAGAAGTAATATTGTGATCAAGTGGCAGAAAAAGAGTACACCCAGATGCCAAAAGGGTTCTCTGCAAAAAGAATATATCTATATCCACCTGGTAATAATACATGCTTTCTTCTTTTTTCCTTTTTTTTTTATCTTATAAATATTACAGTCCATTGGCAATCTATAAGTCCTACAGGAACAAACAAAAAAACCTCACAAGAACCTGGGAAGAGGGCTTGGTGTGATGAAGGAAGCATAAGAACAGACTGAGCCAAATACCTACAGATGTTCACATACTTCAGCCAATTTGGCTCCTCAATAAAGGATGCTTTTTTCTTCTTGAATGACATAGGGTATACTTGTAGCAGTGCATAACCAACTTTCTCAGGTTTTTAGTTTTGGATGATCTTCCACTTTGACAAGTTAAATTTGAGGACATTTTCCTACTCTCTCCTTCAATATTACTTCAGTATTGAAGATGCTGAAGCATGTGTTATGGTTTTACAGTATTAATGCTTGCACATCTTCATGAAACGCTAACTTCTTTCCTTTCAAAAAAAAAAAAAGCTATATGAGTACAAAAAACCAAGATTAAGCAATTAAATGATTCATCCAGAGCCACATCTGTGTCATCCTCATCATGAACCAGATGCTAATGCTTACTACCAGAAATTAAATTTACCAGCATACCAGTATATATCTTTTAATATATGCATATGAACTCATCTGTATATAAATATGTACTAGTCAATACGGGGGAAGTCTTGGCTTATGATCTGAAGGCAGTTGAGAGCGCAAGCATGAAGACACTATACAGAGAGGGAATAAAGAGAATGCATGTATTAATTTCTAGCAAGCACCAGTAAGACTGAAGATCATATTATGCTTCTAGAAATTGCCATTTGCTTTGTCATTATCTCAGAGTGTACTAATTTTAGCATTAGTATTATATGAGAACAAGATCTCATATACTTTCAATCGCAACTTCAAATTATTAATTGGAAAGACAGCTTTTGCAAAAGAATTTTCTTTAATTTACATTTTTTAATAATATAGATAAATGTACTTCTCTAGAGTTCTTGATTAGTATTTCATTAAGACAAAAAAATTCACTAATGATTATTTCTAAGGTATTCTTACCACTGTAAGTATTTTATTGAAACAAGAACACTTTCTATTTCATCAAAATGTTTGTGCTGCAGAACATAGCAGAATATAATAACCAGAACGTCCTCACAACCCTGATCTTCCTGCAGGGTAGAGTTAGTAGGTCCAAACTGGAGGATGACCTGTTGCCATCCTCCCCTCAACACTACAAGGACTATATGCTCATAAAATTCATGCAAAGACCCTTTTTGCTCCAGTAGATTTCACAAGGCACAAAGTATTATGTGCCCTGGCTATTAATTGCTTCTCTTATTGCCGCTCATTTTCATGCTGCCTGCACATACAGAAAAGGTGGAATTCTAGCATCATGGGTTTCTTAAGTTACTTCTTGCTACATCTCAAAATCTTTGACATGAAAAGCATCATGAAAGGGAAATGGATCACAGAGCAAAATAATAATTCAGTAGTTAAGCTTACTCAGACTTTGTTTTGCCTTTTTTTAAGGAAGCTATTAATATTTTGTTTGTCAGGTAATTAACTGTTCCAACAAACTATTAGACTCTAGCCTGAGATTTTGGAAGACTCTTAAAGAACTTAATCCCTTGACACCCATTACTTAGTAGTTATCTACCTCTGACCTGACATATAAAGAAAACAAGCTCAAAAGCTTGTAACGGATCAGTATTTTGTAGCAGAAGCATGACTGAGAACACCCACAACAAAAATTCCTAGAGGAAAGGTATCAGTACAAATGTGCTGATGGATTTGTGCCCCCTAACATGAAGGAAAGAAACCAAATACTTAATTAGTAGATGTTTTAGCAGAGTTTGTTCGCTGTTTTATTTGGTTTGAGCCATTTCTAAACGAAATACTGCATGCAAGTAAAGCCATGTACCTCTTGCCCTTGTTTTGACCTTTTCATTACCTTGCACTTCTCAGGAAACTGATTTGAAACACCTATGAAGGATTTTTTCTGCCTTCCTGCTTACAAAAGGAGTAATATTGTAACCTTGATGTTTTGCACTTAAAACTAAGTGCTATGTTTTGTGGAAACCAATATTAAAAAATTAGAGAAATTATGCATACATTTGTTTCTTTGCCTCTTGGAGATTATAAACACCCTGAGGCGGCTCATTTTTACAGAGTGTTTGCTGTCAAGAAGCAATGAAGTGCAAATGAAAGCCAATTGAACCTAGCAATTTGTTTACCCTGGAAGACAACAGCTGGAGAAAAATGGACTATTTTAATAATTAGTCAGTCTCATTAGATAAGGGACAAACTGTTATATGATCTAGCATTATAATAAGGATACTTCTTTTGAGGGATTATAGAGAATTAGTAATTAGCTCCCTTGAGGATCAAGAAATTTATTTCACCTTATCTGAGGATGCTGGAAACTATGAATAGCCCAAAATAGCGCTCCCTGACTGTTTTTTTCCAAACCCTCAGGCAGTACCAACTTTACAGTTTTTCACTTTAGTGTTCGAAAACCATTTTGAATATCCACCAGTCCCTATCTTCTCCAAAAGTAAAGCGTCATAAACCAGAAATTGTTTAATTATTAGATATTATGATTCTGGAGAAATTAAAATTTGTGTTATCAAGCATGCATTGCTTTGATACCTTCTTCCAAATTATCTACTGGAAATTCTTAAGTTTGATTAAAACTTTACTAATACATAATAAGTAATTTACCCAAGCAGAAATAGTGATGAATTCTAATATGTTGAGCAGTGCAATTATCAACTACTCACTGGTACATACAAGGGACAGGGAAAAAAATTTAAAAAAACCTACATTATTTCTTCATTAAAATGTCTGCATACAAAATGCTTAATCCAAAACCTGCTGCAGCAAACAGAAAGCTTCCCGATGCCATCACTGGCTTTCAAATCATACTCTATCTTGCAGAATAACAACTTGAACTCCTCTCACGAGCAGCTCCATAGATTTTTAATGTGTAGTGTGTTCAACTGAAATTGGCTCTACAAGAGATTGTTTTAGATCTTTGGCTAAAGCGACAAATCTTCTTGATACGCAATTAGAAAAAATCAGAACTAGAAGCACAAAGACCTGAAAAGCATAAATAGAAGGCTGAAGAAATTACTACAGGACAAACAATCTGAAGAAAATAAATGTTTCTTACCCCTATATAACAATATCCTTTGTACTGATTCGTCTGAGTAACAGTGACTCATCATTACTGGACAAATTATAGAATGAGTACCAGCTCCAGTCTATCCTTAAGTCCTCAAATTTAAGGCCACTCGATTTCTGTTCAGTTTCCTATTTTTGCATGGTTATACAAGAGAAATAGACCTAATAACACACTGCAATGCATTGGGTAAAGGTTACTGCTATGCAACTTTAGTTGCTCCTTACAGTGAAACACAATAGTGTTTCCTCAGCTGCTCCATCTCCCCATCAGCCCAAGTGTTCTGTTCCACAAAATTCAGGTGGAAATCATAGGGGAGGAAGAGCAGCAAAAATTGCTATTTCCAAGCCTGGAAAAGCTCCCAGGAAGCAAGTCTCACATCTTTGTTGAACTAAAAATGCTAGTCCATTCTGCTTTCTTCTAATTTGTAATTACAGTGCTCCTTGTGATTACTGCTGTTGCATCTTCAGAACTGATGTCCCTACCAGCACTTCAGTTTTTATGTGAAGATGCAGCCCTACGTGTATGACAAACGCTAGAGAAACATAAGGTATCCCTGAGCAGCACGTCTGTTTTGCCAACACTGCACTTGTCAGTTTGGAGGGAATAACATAGGCAATTTTGTGTTTATAGAAAAGAAGCCAAAGAAATAGTATTATTCTGCCAGTTTTGGGAAGCAGTTGTATAATTCATACTAATTAAAATCTAGTATTACACAGAAGTTGTAGTTAATAGTTAGTTGCTAAACCACTCTCTCTACAATTTTATTTGTACAGTCTGTCACATAGCACATAGACAACAAGGCTTTATGACATTTACAGGTAAACTACTTACAGAATAAAAAATGTCAAAGCTGCTTCTGGCTTACATGCATTGTGATACAATATTCTCATTATTTTCTCCATATTTTTTTTTTACCAGGCTTGTTAAATATGTCTTACAGAAAGAAGTTCAACCTTTTTCTGCTCATAAACCAGTGTGATACTTAAAACAAACTTATATATTTCTATCTAAAACTAGTCAACAGTTTAAACCAAACAACTTTACACGCAGCCCTGGAATTCTCACCAACTACATCCATGTTCTTTCTGTGATGGTTTTCTGTGAGTAAATTGGAAAAGGGGCAGGAGCAACACTGACATTGAAAGGGGAGTTGGACTAGAGGATGTCCAGAGGTCCCTTTCAACCCCATATCATTCTGTGATTCTGTAATTACAAAGTAACACAACATATTTTTCAAAGTTAATTTTGAATGTGCCATGAAAGAACTTATATCCAAATGCTGCTTTTATGAAGCAAACTCCCATTTCATAAAAGTTACTGATATCAAAAATATTATTAGGAAGTCTGAGAACACTGAAGTCCCATTTCTCTGCAGATCAAGAGCTATTTTGAAAATAATTAAAAATAAAATTAAACTAACCTGCTCATGGATAACTCACAAGCAGAAAAGAGGAAAAATACACAAAATGTGCCAATATAAGTTTAACAAGACACCTAGGTTCCAGAATTTCTAGAATTTACTGTTTGACATACTCAGAGATTCAATCTTCAGACATGTAAATATCACTTTTCACCTCATTAGGACCAATTAAACCATGTTTTCATACTTATGAAAACAAAGAACCAACTTCAAAGAAAAATAATAACCATGAAATTAACTTTTTCTTTTAAGTTTGTGAAATTGATAAGTCCTCAGATTTCTACATAACTAATTAAACAAGATTAACTCTTGGTAAATAAATGATAGGATGTGAAATATGAAGCAAAGCGAAGTTTCAAATGTTCTGGTCCAACTGAATTGTTTATTGTGAATCATATTCTTGTGAATTTAGTCCTCTGTCATCCCAAATTCTCCAGGAATCTATCATCATTTTGTTCAAACATTCAGTACCTGCTAGTATTTGCTGAATATTTTATGTCAACATATTTCAGTCCTTGGAATGCTTGTAAAAGCTTCACCTCAGTACCATACTACTTTGTTATTTCTGGAATGTTTGGTCAACTTAATTATATAACAATGTTTCTAGTGCTCTGATTGGATGACTAAAATAGGTTAAACAAGAGAATAACAAACAATAAACACTGAATAGCAAACCATCAGAGCAGATTTTTTTTTTAAATCAAGCAAATATTTAATGCATATGTTCAGAAGTGGAACTGATATGTTTAAATTTAATCCCTGCCTCACTTGAGAGACATTTGGTATTTTTTTGTGTGCCCACTTCTTTACCTCTGACTTGTTAATGGTGTTGAAGCTGTATTTTCAAGGGTGCTTACACATTTAAAGATGAAAACACGGTCAAGAACCAATTTGCACACGCATATAAATCCCTTGATTTAAAGCTGCTTTTGAAAAAGCCTATTTTTATGCTTTTTTACCTCACTGGGCAACTAAACAAGCTTAAAGATCTGATCTTTTTGTGTGTCCCACACCTTATTGCTTTAATTCTTCATATTTTATGATTAATAGCAGCTCTATTGAGCTTATTTAGATAATTTAGTTAGCTTATGCATAGACAGGATAAACACTGGGTCTCGATCCACTATAGATTGATGCAGTGCTGAAAAAAGAGAATGAAACTCTACCCAAACTATGAGCAGAATACAGCAGCTCAGTTTGTCTTCAGTCAGATCAGGATTTCACTAGGAATCAGAGAGAGAAAGCATATTTCTCCTGCTAGTTTAAAACCAAATGCTAAAAATAAATTGAAAGGATAAAATGGAAAAATCTCACTACACAGGACTTCTTTTGAATATGCAGTAATCTATGCCTGTGATGGCAAAAGAAAAA
>JAOXJM010000004.1:13084920-13098782 GCA_026413425.1 Tringa solitaria
AATTCTCACATGAATATAACAATGCATATTTATATAGGTAACCGCAGGTTATACTTTTTTTGTAGATCAAACTAAGACCACAGAGGAGAAACAGTGGTATTTCCTACCATGGGTAGTACAAAATGTTAAAACGTGAAGGTGACTTTTCATTATCATTTCAATAAATCACTGCTAGTAGCCATTAAAAAAAACAACAAACAAACAAAAACAAACAAAAAAACCACAGCCCAAAACACACCAACCCCAAAATGTCAAGCAGAGGCAGGCACTAAGTGGCTACAGGTCTTTTGGTGGAGAACAAACAAAAGAGCAGAACAGTGGAGAAGGGAGGGGACATCCAGTTCAGGAAGAAGAGGACTGAGAGGAAGTAAGATGCATTTGTTCAAAGAAAAGAAAGGAACAAGACAAGAAGAGATGAAAAGAAAAGACAGCAAAGGTGAGAGAAAAAAGGATGAAAAAGTAAGACACGTGGAGGCAATAAAGAAATCAAAAATATAAAGAAAGACAGGGAAAGCAAAAGAGAGGTAAAAGCGCAATTTTATAGATTTTTTTTATTGTATTTCTCCGACAGGCATTTTACAATGCCATAATTTTAGAGAGAATCAGGCAAAGAAAAATCTAACATCCACTAACCTATACTCTGAGTGAATGTTGGGCAGATCTATGCCGATACAGGAACTGAAAATATGAACTCCAATGAGCTACATGTTTTGTGAACTATGCTGTCACAAGTACAAATATCTTACTACAAAGAAATAATACAGGAATAGATCACTATTCTAGTTAGTGTAATCTACATACCTACTCCATATTTAAAACAGTTTGATGGTTCACCTTTCATCTATTTTATTAAAAGCTCACCTATAAAGGAACGCTGACAAACACGCATATGCTAAAACATTTGTTTTCGAGTAAAAGAGTGAAGTTAGACATTTTTAGGACAGAGCTTTTGTTGCAAATTACACACTATTTTATGTTTTTTACCATAGCAATATCAGGACATCTCACAGATTGGACTAAGTCTGAAAAAGTGAGCTCTTTTCCGCTTCCCAGTGAGTTAGCAAGAAGCAAGTGAACTAGTACCAAATATTTGGTAAGCAGGACTAAGAATTTTGTGTCAGGCCTCACTAACCACACAGGAAGACTCCAGGCAGTCCAGCAGTTTCAGTCATTAAAGGCTGCAGCAATTGCTATAAACAAATATAGAACTAATACAGACATACGTACTAAGCATCACCATTCATGCGAGCAAAGCAATTTCTCAGGTGAGTTAAGGATGTTTTTGAAATATAAGAAATTTTTTTTTGTAACATTTGCTCTGTTATTTATTGCTCCCAATCCCAGATTTATTCATAGAAACATTGAGCCCCAAAATCTTCATAGGTGGTATCTGAGAAGATCTGAGGCTCACGTCAAAATGGATTCCGTGCATGTGTTATAAACCTCCCTCCATTTATTTACCCGCTTTTTAAAAGCTTGTTGCTGAAAAATGAAACAGGAGCAATAATGTGTGAGTTAGGTGACTAGTCACATACCATGAAAATTCAAAATAAGCAGCTCCCAAACAACGTAATCATGGAAATGTATTGGCTGAGCTGTCTGGCAAGTGCCTATAAATTACAAATAGATCCCTAGAAATCAATAGCCATTTTCAAGCAAACAAAAATATTTAAACTAAATTGATATTATAACTATTCTGAGCAGATTAACAATTTCTAACAGTAAGCATACAAATCAACAATAGATGGAAATTCTATCCAAAAATCTGACCTGACTCCACTTCTGATTCCAGAACCACACTCTCTCACACATCTGTTTTAATCAAATGGAAGTTTTACTGCGGAAGCCAAAGCACATTCCTAGCTTCATTAGGAATAAGAAAATAACGAAGACAAGAGCTGAAAATCTGTAAACCATGACTCTGGTTCTCCCAAGAGAAATCCTCTGCAACAACAGAGAAGAAGAAAAAGATTTATTTTCAAATAGTATCTTAAACACCTTTCATTTTTTAATTTGTACTGATAATCTCCAGTTTGTAATCTTATTAATATCTTTAGAAATAGAATTAATATGTTCAATCTTTATTTTAGAAACTATGTAAATAAGTTCATAAGCTACAAGAGTAAAATCTTAAATATGCAAATGTTGCAGATACAGCTGGCTTGCACCACACCTATGATACATTACTGTATTCTGCAGAGCCATGGCCACATAACACAATTCTCCCATTTGTCAGGAAGAATTTTGGCAAAGCTGTTCTTGGCAACGTCAAGAAAGGAAGAATGGTTTCTTATTTACCAATACAGCTGACTATTTTCCCATGGATAGCCAACAGCCTCTCAACACGAATGCATTACTCTAATCAGCACATTTAAATTTTAATTCAGTTTTCCTGGGTTAACTGCATTACAAACAAGGCAGCATACACCTTTAAACTTGCTTTTATTTCTGAAAGATAAATATTCAAGAATAAGCCAACCACCCAGATGAAGAGATGGCATTTCAAGAACCCAAAATGACTGTATCCTTCACGTTACTCTGTGGACTCATTGCTGAAACTTTCTTCTCTCCTATACAAAGGCTTATAAAATAATGGTTCATTGGGGTGGGTTTTTTTGGCCCTTCTACTTTCAGGAACCTCAGTATGAGTAACTGCCTGATTTGCTAGAGGAATTGTTAACATTCCTGACTGTGCCCAGCTATTTTATCACTAGGAAAGACCCTCCTAGCCTTTTTGTCAGTGCAATAAAAAAAATAATTAAACCAATAAGGCCAATTTACACTCAGTTTGGCTCTAGCACACAAAATGCACTGCCTCCATTGATGTCATCTATTCTGCTGTAAGATAACTTATTTCTTATCTTCTTGCTGCATTCAAGTGTCTCCTTTTCCTCATGTATCTGTTTCAGAATCTTACTTTAGGTGCAATGAATTATTTATATTTTTTACTAGCAACATCCATAAACTGCACATAGAATGCAATGCACTTCAAAATCAAATGAAAGAAGCACACTCCAGCTACCCCATATTTTCTCCTCTCATAGCTGAACAGGCTGCAACAGGATTACACACACAGCTGAGTAGGACAGAGTAGGACTGGATGAGGGTTAAGCATCCATTAGATACAGCAGTCCCAACAATTACACACTCATTGCAACATCCTAAAGAAAGTAGTTGGAAAGGTTATTTTGCTCTGATTTTTTTTTTAACATATAAGAAGCCATTTCCACTTGCTTTTCTTCATGAATACAGGATTTTTTTTTTCCTCATCTCTTCCAAGCCATTATCTTTATTAATCTGGGACAAGGACCTCGATGTTACTCTGCGCACCCCAAGGGAGATAACCCAAAGCATGGGGAGCATGCCATCACATGATCCAACCCCACAATGTGTTCATGCTACACAATTCATAGCTAGATGTTCTTTGCTTCCTAATTTTCATTTTTAAAACTGCTCACACTTAAGCAGTTCCATGAAAACATATTTTTACAGATGTCACAAGCACACATAGTTTTCCATAGAAGCTAAAATATAAGCACAAGGCCTTCAAGAAACTTTATTCCCAAATCCCATTTTCTGAGCGCCACAGAAAGCATTTAATGTCCCCAAAGAATTCAGTTTTATTTTTAAAAGTGTCTTCAGCTGTCCATCTTTCTGAGAAGGGAATCTTTCATTTGACAAATACTCTTACAAGAAAACCTGACATCTCCATTTTCTTCCACTGTTGCTAAAAAACAAACATTGCGATGCTCTGTACTGAACTTTGCCTGTACGTTGTTACAAAGTAGAAGTAATCAAGAGCTGCACTCTAGAAAAAATTAGGCTCTAGTAAAAAAAAAAAAAGTGAAAAACCTTTTTCCTGCTGAGAAGGGAAAACCAAAGGGCGGGAGGGTAGGAGGTGGCAGAGAAGCAACTAGGACCCAAACGAAATTATAGGAGAAAAGTTGAGAAGAGATACAGCATAGGAACTGATTGTCTGATCTACAAATGACTCTGGAAGCTTCATGCTTTGACTATGAAATCTCTTATCTTGTCTCTTCTTCAGGATAAGCATTCCCACCTGGTGACCTCCCTTTTTTCTATTTCTAGTATTTTGCTTTTCATCTCAGAGCCTCTCTCGATGCTTGTCTCACCTGCCTTTTTCTTTTCCAAAGAAAACGTTTCTTACACTTTAATTCTGGTTTATTTTCTGATACTCAAGTATTCTTCAACATAATTGATTTTTACAATTAATCCTCTAGGGACTAAATAATGCAATCTATGTGTTATAATTTATTAATTCCTTGCTTTAGGCCTTTCCTCTTGAGAGAAACAATAAAAAAAAAAATCTGCTTTCTTAGTAAATGGATGACATATTAGAAGTAAAACGTGGAGACTGATGTTACGTGCTGCTGCTATGTGTTGTCCAATAAATAATTGCTCATTAGAAATCACATGGGACTCCAGTACCCTGAAGCTCTAGATAAGTTAAGCGTTAGAGTAAAATTGTCTCATTTCTATGCCTTAATTATCTGCAGAACGTAACATTTTCCTTCACACCTTAAACTTGTTATTGGTGAGAGAAAGAATGACTATGATTCCCTAGGAGGAAGTTCATAGCTTGGCAGTGTCAAAGCAACTTGCCACATAGTGATATTGCTCCTTCTCAGCATTTGCCTGCCCTAATAGCATACAGCAGAACTGTAGAGGAATCATCCAAAGAAGATTTCATTTTCCCCAGCAGATCACAGCCTGCATCATACAGTAAAATACTTTATTTTTTGTGTTTCCCTATATTGCCAGCGTTTGAATATGTGTATGCATTACATCTGTAGACCTAATAGTTTTCTAATGACACCACTATTAGTGCAAACACTATTTTTCAGGCAGGATAGTAACTTCTTACTGGTACACCACTCTCCTGCTCATGAAGTTACTTACTGATATGTTATGTGCCGATCACACATGCTTAGCATAAGCATCACTAGGACTACTCTAAGTCAGGCTGTGACACGTAGAGCCTGAAAATGAAACCAGCTATTTTGTATCCTTTATAGTTTCTTATTATTGAATTACTTCTAATTTTTCAACTCTTTAATCAGCTTGTGTGGTAGAGAGTATGCTTTCAGGTAAATACAGAAGAGAAAAAAGGGAAAAGTCTCATTTTACATTCTCTCCCATCTGCAGCCACTTCTACTTGATGCTGGCACAGCTTTATGTGAAACAAAACCGGTTGCTGAAGTCTGACAATATAGATCATAGTTTTTCTTAATTAAAATGTTAAAGAAAGGATGTGATGTCCTTCTTAATATGTTGCAAATGAATACAGAAGAGAATTAGAATATATCTAGTTTTCATACCCATGGAAGATTTTTCCAAACAATTTACACAGACAAGTGTAGCAGTTTTCTGTCATCTGTGGTTTAACTTCAGGATGCGTGACTTCGAGATCACTGCCAAATACATCTGGCTTCTAAAGAACTTTCAACCAAATCAAATTTACATTACAAAGCAGCCTTCTCGCAACATTCTAGGGCACTGAACAAATTAACTTTAAAAATAAATGTAATAGAATGTTAAGAAGTCAAGCCAAACAAATATTTTTGGTTTATACTTAGAAATGCATGGTTCTTCTACAGTACTCATACAAATAGGGATTGAATTCTACAACCAAAGATCACACTAAAAAAAAAGTATGTGAACCCCAGACACAGAGGAAATAAATGGCAAAGAAAAGAGGTATCCTGGTGAGAAATTAGTTTGGCTGCAGCTCAGTAAAATGGAGACAATGAAGCCGAGCACACAATGAATCAGTGTCAATCCGGCTGTTGGCCAGTACATCTGAAAACCTTAATCCAAGATTTTCAAAGAGAGAGGTGTGCCTAACTTAGAAGATAAAAGTTTTGTACTAGTACAAAAAGTTCTGCCTTTTGACAGACTTTGAAATATTAAGAATTTCTATCATTAGTCACCCTTAGGAAGTCAACTGTTACAAAGTTTACTGGATGAGTCATGAATAAGAAACTTCATTATTCAAATAAAAGTAGAAACACACGTAACCAATCATACCTGTGATTTAGTATTTCTGCATTCAGAATAAACACTTCTAGAGCTTGAGTTTAAAATCTGTAGCTACAGCCCACCAAAATATTTCAACAGCTGTTAACACACTGCATGTGAGTAACCCTGCCAACTTCAAAGGTTCTATTCATAGGCTTAATACAAAGCAGGTCATGAAAGATATAGTCTTAAACCATTTTAGATATGTCTCCATTACTATAATTAAGAGACAATGAGAAGAACGCAGGTCAACTGTTTAAAGATCACCTAACGAATTTAATGATAGATAGCATTTATAACCCACCCTACTTACTTAGCATCTCGTGGGCTATCTTATATTTTAAATGATTGACAGAGCTGATTTTTTCTATTTCTTTGTGTAGATTTTCTCCTTCATTGTTATTACTATATCATCTATGCAATGCTATCACCAGACACCTCATCACTAACGAGTCAAAGTCACAGCACTGTTAATAAGAATATTACAGACCTATATGACTATTCAAAATCAACAAAAAAAAAAGTATTAACCTTCTATAGACAAACATCAAAAAAGAAACTTTTTCTGTACTTTTTGTTAACTTATAAATGCCAGTTTGCTGCCTGAGCAGTGCTGTGGATGTGAAGAAACCCCAGTGTTGCTGAACAGAACTTACAAGGAAACTGCTTCTCAGTTTGCTGCAGAGTGTAACTTTGGGCTCATTGAATCCTACAGCAATATAAACTCAAGCGTTCATACAACTGCCCCAAAGAACTTCAGAGACAAACAGAAAGTGTGCATCATGCATACTGGCATCTTGGTTTTTTCCTCACTCTTTTCATCCTATTTTTCCCCTCATGATTGAGAATATATACTGACTTCACAGGATTACTGCAGTCAGGGAAGAATGTACAAAAATGCATCCTTCTGGTGAGAATGAAGTCAGATACAGCTATACAGTCTCTGGGGACCAGAAAATCAACACAGCAGGGAACACTGCAGAATCTAATAAAATACCCTGGCTGTGCTCCCCTCAGCTATTTCCTTTTAGTTAAATATTACTGAAAATATCTAAAAGCAGCAAGCAATACAGGCAACGTGCATATCAATGCACATAGGCACAATTCTGAGCAATTACGATGCCATACAATTTAGTATATGCCTTTTTAATGACAGTTTTTGTTCCTTTCCCTATTTTTACTCACACAACTCCTACCACAGGAAAAGATACAGATTATGCATTCTATGGGGTAGCATCTGAAAAGACAAGTACACTCAGGGACCTCTACTAGAAGCAGAGGGAAAAAAAAAAAAGTCTTGTCCAACGAGTAAAGAGGTTACAGATTAGCTCTCTACAAACTAGTGTCCTGTTCTTTCTTTCAGGAACAGAGAAGGGAAACCAGAAGAGCTTTACAGATGCTTCCCATCTTCTCGCACCCAGCACCCAAGACAGGAACTCGCCAAGTTGTTAGGTTTGGTATTCAAACTCTCATGTAGACAAGCCTAATGTGTTCCACTGCCAAAGCAAATCTTCACAGTGTTGCAGGCTTCTCCTTCACTAGCATTTTTACAGGGCTAGAACTTTCTCAAATGAATTTAAGTATGCCTGTTTTGTCACATTCATTCCAGGTTTGGCATGTAAGTGCATTGGTTCCCAACACATCAAAAGACCTTCATCCAAATGGAGCTAAACCTGACATAGGTCATACTCATTAACTATCACAGGCTTTGGATTAGTCTTACAGACATCACTGCTGAATAAAGGCCCACCAAGTAAGAACAGCATGAAACATGGAAAGAAACAGTACCTATTACTGGTTGTCTTCTGAATGGAATAGCTTTATTTCCATACTTGAAAAGTCTCTTATATAAGGCTTTTCCCCTAATTTCTTTGAGTAATAGCAAAATATGTAGGTTTTGCTACTTATTATTTTCATGCATAACATGTTTGTAGAATTTGGTTCTCAGGTTAACACTGATAATGACCCAAGGCACTTCTACCATCTCTACAAGTGGCCTGTTTTATGTACTTGGTTGTTAGGAGAAGTCTAGCAACATTAGAAGTTACTGAAAGCACAAGATACCTACCACAGGCTGATTGTCACATCTCAGGTAAGAGCCATTAGGAAAAAAAGAAGCTTCCAATAGATCAGTATGTAAAGAGCATGCTGGGTCCTAGTTGGGTTCATAAGATCGCACATGAATTGCAACACAAGCATGAGATTGCTTGTCTTTCTTGAATGTGAAGTAATATTTGTCTTGCGTTTCCCACCTGTGTTTAATTCACAATTTAAGACTTGTGACAGGCCTAAAAAGCCACAAGCAATCTCACCAAGGGTATAAGCATTTCCTTTTAGATAAAACTTACACTCATGACAGCAGACTTCAGGGAAATTCATTTCTACAAGGGAAGAAAAACTGCTGAGAAACAAGAACAAACAAGATTTTACAACGGGAATCATTTGCAATAAACACTGTGCACAGTAAAAAAAAATCTCCCAAGATAATGTATAACAATCCCATAGAAATCAAAACAGAGACAACAACATCTGTGCTATGTGATGCTGGTGTTGGAGTCCATGGAGAGGGATTTACGGTCCCAAATGTACTAAAGCAGTGATTTCAATCTATTTGTACACACACATCGTTACTGAAGTCCTAGGTTTGTGCACACTGAATGTGCAATGTAGTTAAAAACCTTTATTTCCAGCTAGTACTTGAAAAATTAAGATTGTCATCCGGTTAATACTTATTTAAAGTTACAAAACTATTGCCAGCAAGAGTAATTTGCCAAACTATTCATCTGATTGGTTTTGGCATGGGTCTTCTGCAGCCCGAGTCATTCAGATTAGTTAAAACGAAAAGACTCTCATTCAAAAAATATTGCTTTATTGAAGCAAAGGAGTATTTTGTTTTATTTTTGTACTGTATTTCTGGGTTATTTCTGTAACATGTAGCACAATTAGAATTACAGGGTTATATGATAAACTTCTGGATCTCTATTAATATAGTGGAGCAGCACAAAGATTTCCAGAGCATACCTATTATTTACCCTTTTCTCTCAACTCTGAAAATTGTGAGCTGCCTGCTAATCTCAGGTAAAATGATATAAGCAGAGCATGCACCTATGTAGAATCATAATCTGTCTTTGCATCATTCTTTTAAAAAACAAGAAAATTTTCAGAGGCTCAGATGCAGAGTAAGTATGGCCTTCACATTCTCAAGACACTTTAGTCAGATAAAGGACAGTTTCTGTCAGCCTCAATTTGTGTCAAATTCTGGGCTCAGCAAAACTTTCTACTTTTGTTATCAACACAGAGATCCTTAGGACTTTTTAAGATCTTCAGAAAAATCTTATTTGGTTGACAGTCCCAATTAAAGCATTCTTAGTGTGCAAACAGGCAAATTTCATTAATAGGACATGGCTATCAGATATGAAGGAAAGCAATAATGCTAGGACATGAAGAACTATTAAGCCATCAGCTATACTTCATAGCATTTTCCATTGCCACTTTTATATTCTCAGTCATCTCAAACGTTCATGCAATTTTTGGTGGCTTTCACTTGAACATAGATGCTTGGGTCTATCCACTGAGATGACAAAAATTTCTTGAATAAATGCTAGATCAAAACCCCAAAGGTTTAATATCCAAAAAAAGCAAAGTTTCAGTCTCTTCCCATTATGCCCAATTTTCAAAGAATACATAACACCAAATGGTACTAGTTTAAGTCCACCTTCTCAGTAGCAACTGATTTTTTATACTGGAATTCACTGTAAACTCATGTGCTCTGGCATGTGAATACTCCCACAGTTTTGCTCTGTCTCTTGAAGGCTAAACACTACACTGCTGCTGCCGTCTGGTCACCTTCGATGTACAGCACTTCCTACTGTGCAAATCCAAACCCTTCGACCTCTCTCAAGCTACAGTACCAACAAAAAAACAGTTTGCTGATTTGAAAGGCAGTCGGTGTGGGCCTGTGCGGGCCTGTGCTTTGTTTTCATCATGCTACAGTTTCACTGACTGCATTAAGAATGAAGAGGCATATCTTCTATTCTAAGAACAGAAAGAATTTTAATTACTTAATTGCTATTTGAAGGCTTTCAACTGAGAGAGATGATGATTAGCCTGTTTTCACCAGATTCTTCCCAGATGTTATATTCTGCCCTTTGCAATGGAGTTCTCAACTATATGCAAGTCAGAGATAAATTTACCCACACATTTTGTGCTATTCTGTCTACTGTCTTTTGAGCTGTGACCTCTTGTAGTGACCCTAACTAGAAACCCACTGGACTCCAAGGAGTTAGATGTTCACTTCATAGTTAACCCAGGTGGGCACAAGCTTGTGCTGTGCTATGCCATACATACAGCTTGGCCACCAGGCCGGTGCTGTGCACAGCCCTTGGCTGCAGGATAAGCTTAGCCAGCTAATTATAGCAGAGGAGCCTGTAGGCAGCTCCCACTCAGCACTAGCAATTACATCACCTGCATGGCCTTGCATTTATCCAATACTGTAGTAACAAGTTAATCTGAGCATCATTAATTGAAATAAATAGAATTGTCTTTTCAGCCATTTTGAAAATTAAATCTTCAACCAACTCAGGCAAAACTAACATAACTTAGATTTTCCAATTTTAGCATCTATATGAAGTCTTTTCTCAGCTAGTAGTAGTACAGGAGTTTTCTCTGTAAGTGTGAAAGCACAGCATATTTCACGTGCAGCTCACTGGTTAGATGATCTATGGAGCCTTAAGAGCACCTTCTACAAGGCACTCTACCAAGCAGCACTTCTGTTTAGAAAGAGTCTTCAGATTTTAGTTTTTAGATAAAAGGAAAAGAGCTCATCTGTCTCCAAGTCTGCAGAACCCCCTCTCATTCACACTCAGCACAGAATACCAAGCCAGTTTCTGTTCTACATTCTGTTCAGGAATGGCTGGCTAACAGAGGAGCTTTGCCTTCCCAATAAACTTTCTGCCAAAGAACGCAATTTTAAATGGGGAATTTGACATGAGAGCTCTTTGGAGGGAATATTAGTCATACAGCACCACTACAAATTTATTCTGTATGTATTTCCACAAAAATGATACAGCCCTCTTGAAGCTTTGAATTTGATTCCAGTGTAATATTAAACTGTTTAAGATGGCACTGCATAATTCAAAAGTAAAAGTGAATGTGCTGTAGAAAGGAAATTGTATAATAGGAGCTTAATGTATGAGAAGTCAGCATTATCTGGATCTTTCTAATCATAATTTCAGTTGTTAAAGCACCAGGGACTTCATCACTATAGACACTATATTCTGACTCAATTACATTATGCATTAAAAAGTGGTGGTTTACAGCATCCATTAGACTTGTTATTACCCTTGTGCCATACTCAATTGACCAAAGGAAAAAAAGCTTTCTCCTAAGGGAGGTGAAAACAAAAAAGCATATTCAGTGAAATGCATTAATAAGTACTCCCCAAGAGAAGTTGCAGTTCATTTCTCCCAGAGATGAGCATTCCTACAAAATGCATCAAAGTAAACATCATGCCTCATTACCCCTTTATATTGTTCAGACCCCACATATATAGGTGTAACATTTGACTAATAGAAATAAATTACAACATACTGTGACTCAGAATAAGTGACTCCAAAAGATTAGCAGGACTAATAACAACAACAATAAAAACTTGCATAAAACAAATTTAGCAGGAAGCTAATCCTATACTCATCTGTAACATTCAGCATCTCCTTTTTCTGTTTATCTTGAGCCTCAAAGCCATAAAAATAAAATACTGCCATTCTTAGCATTGCAATTGATTGCAATAGCCATAAGAGGATGTTTAAGTTTGGTTGGGCTGACGAGATACTGTTTGCTGTTATTACTAAATGTAAGATGCCAGTTTTGCAATTCACCAATTTAGCTGTCAATTTAACTCTAATCGAAAATTCAGCAATTTTTCATTTTCAAACAAACAAACAAAAAAAATCTATTCCCAATCTCCATATAGGATTTTTCAGGCATCCATAATCTTTAACTACCAGCAACTGCTGCGTTGAAGCCACCCTGCTTGATATTCAGAGTGTTACTGATCTCCAAATTAGATTTTAAACACTTTTAGAGTAATTCAGCCACAAGGTTAATTTTTCTTAAGCAGGGTGAGTAATGGTTGTTCATATATTTATCAGTAAATTAACACATTTATCAAATAATTGCACTATTCCATTTTTCAGACTTTACTCAATCAACAGGAATGAGCAGGAAACTTATCCCCAATCTTCTAAGAATTTGACATGTAAAATACTTCTCAAAGATTAAAAAAAAAAAGTTATTTCTTGTAGGTTCAAGTATTTTCATATTATCTCAAGATGGTGACTGTGGCTATAGCCTTCCATTTATTAGCCAGAGCTACAGCTTCAACAAAAGGATCTGGTTCTCCAGTAACTGGCCCTTTTCATAGTAATGTCCAGCTGTGAGTGGATGGACAATATCCTTCCTGATCTGATGGATAACATTTCTTAGTTCTTTCAAATTCACTTGGGATTCATGTAAACATACAAAGACATGGGGTAAGATCCCAGTCCTAAATTTCTTGTCCTGAAGACAAGTGCTTGTAATCTAAAGGCCAAACTGTACACCACCTGCTCAGGAAGCATGTGGTTTGTATGAATAGTGAATGCGTGATTGATCAGACAAAAAAAAAAAAAAACACCACAAAAAAACCCCCACATACTCAAAGCTGTCAGACAAGAAGAAAGTAGGCAGAATAGAAAAACAAGGGTTTTTTTCAACTTGTCATAAAACTTATGATTTCTCTTTCTTTCTCATTGTAGAATTGTGTTTATGCTAATCTTTTTTCATAAATTACATCAATATTGTCTTCTAAAACCAGTTCCTCTGGACTCTTAAAATGCACAAGCCTGCCTTGCCCTCTCAGTTTCAGCAGTTTATTGATTTAAAATCCATGTCTCAGAATCTGGTGATAAGGAATTCTTATTCTAATAGGAATTATACCACTTCATCATCCTACAGTACAGAAATTGTGCTGAGCTTTCCACACTCAGATTTAACTATTCTAATGCAGGAAGTATTTATCTGCCTGTCTGTGGAACATTATTGTTTAGCAGAGACCCAGCAGCCTATAAAGCTTTGTGGCCCACTTAATAAAGGTACATGGGTTTGACCTTTGAAATCCATTTTCCCAATTTATTCAAATGCTTGTGGACATCCAACCTTGCAGATGTCTTTGCATCGCCTTTAACAGGAATTCAACTGAGTCCAGATGCAAAAAAAAAAAGCTAGACAATATTAGGAATCTCACAGTAAAACAGCTGGATAGAAAATTTTGTTTAACAGAAAGTGAAGGATTTAAATTTTTTTAATAATACATTAACGTTGGTTTCCAAGTTTTCTTGAAAAATTCCAAGAAAAAGTATTCTCTTTGATGAAGAGAGATGTATTCTGTCACTGCAAAGTGCTGCAGGAGATCAGCTTGAGTCAGACTGTGAATTTTACCCTGCATTCCCCCCAGATCCCAAGTGAATGTTCTTTTCAATAGGCTGTTGTAATTGCAGGACACTTTTGTCCTGTGAAAGTCTTAAATTCTTGGTTCATGCAGAAGCATAGTGGTATCATGTTGATGTTAGAGCTACTTCTACAAGGCTTGTTTCTGGCTGGTCACAATAAAAAAATATTACAGAATCACAGGTTTACTGGAAATTAAGTCAAGAAGCAGAGTTAAATTTTATTGCTAAAATCAAATGGGTTGTTTTATCTTAAGGCGGCATAGAGAAAGAAGGTTGACATGGCAAAACCATCCATATCACCTTCAAAAACACTCCACAGATCCACCACCTCACATA
>JAOXJM010000004.1:13098882-13116555 GCA_026413425.1 Tringa solitaria
GCATATAAAGAACCCTCATCATTGCAATAACTAACCACTATTGACCACGTTTTCTGTTCATCCGGAACTCTGTGCTAATCAAGTTATATGAATTTTCTTCTTCTATATATTACATTCTAAACACATACTTATAGTAATATATTAAAATAATAATTCTTATTGCCTAGCAACTATGATTAAATTTATATAATCACTTATTGTTGCAGTTTCTATAACACACCGATGACATTGCTGTAACTGGAAGATACTGCTAGCAAAGAGTTACCACAGCATTGTGCCTCTACGTGTAACATGTGTCTTCGGTGGATCACTTATTTTTAGAGTGAACTCTTAGTGACCTGAGAACTGAAACACAGGACTAGCTTGTGCTCACAAAACACCAGTTAACCACAGACTGAATGACATCTAAGAAAAACAGATGTTGTAACAGCAGCCCCAAAAATACAGGCAGAAAATTGCAACAGAGGCCTTGAAATAGCAAGGACAGGATGATAACAGAGACCACAGAAATACCAAAACAAATCACAAAAGACTGATTTACAGTCACTACATGCATGCAGTTTGGGAGCTCAGTAAAACCTGTTCTAGGAGTAACAAAGAACAAATATACAGCATATGTAAAACTTAATATAAATAAGACATGAATAAATGGAAGAAAAGCAAGTGAGCAGACTGTGTTAGCAATCACACAGATGCAAAGCCATGGAGGAAGAAACCATCACATTTATCTCAGCAAAAGGCTTGGGATGCTGACAACTCATTGTAAAACCACCTCCTCTTGCTTTCAAGGAGAATTAGCTCATGAAACTTAAGAGACAAAGCAGCATAGGTATAAAGGGTAATGCCAAAAATGGAGAGAGATGACAAAGTTTGCATATATCTATATTATCATTGCAAGTGAGCTGTAATAACTAGATAATTTGGATATTAACTGTTAGCATTGTGACTGGACTAGTAATCATTCTTTGATTAGACCGCTAACATCACACTTAGGTTAACAATAAATTCTTGGCTTCAAATACATTTATTCATTCTGCACAAAATGGAGAGGACATTTAGTCTGGTATCCTGCCTTCGAAGGCTGGTTGTTAAATCAGGATCTGACTTTATTACCACTTTACCTTGGTCATATTCTTACTAGAACTTAACTTTGTTAGAATTGATTTTGCTCAGTAACAAAGTGCAAACAACTAAAGCATTCCACCTAGGTAAAAGCTGCATGCCTATTTTTCTTTGCTGCATACAAGAACATTTCTACTTTTTTGGATGACAAAGCAGCTTCTCATCCCCTTGTTATTATACATACACACACAAAATGCAACTAATTTATATTGAACTTCTCACATCTAAATTTTCCCTGACCATTTTCTGTCAAGCTAAAACATCTCCTTATGATCAACATGCAGATTAACACACATTTTCAAGTCTAAATGGTTTAAAGGACAGGAAAGCTATTTTTGCACCTATACACTACAAACATAATCAAGAAATGCCATGTTCCTCCGATGCAGAATGCCAACTAAATTGCTCTGTTACGTCTGAGAAGAAAAAAATACAGAATTAACATTTCTGTTACGTTATACTTTATTTTTGATGCTAGACAATATTTGTCATTTCTGATTTGTTCCAGAACACCTCAGGTGAGCTGCAGCAACAGAACTTCAAAGAATACAAAGAATGATTCTAAGACAATGCCGCAACTACTTTCACTTCTACCACTATAAGCTAACCTAAGAAAGATATGGCATCTCCACTTTAAAAGAGCATTTTGAACAAAACTGAGCCCAAGCTGACCCACACTGAAACTAAACCATAAGGAAGGACTGACTCAGAGAGCAGGGGTAGGAAGGAAATTTGGGGGAAAAAAAAAAAAGAAAAAAAAAATCATTTTCTTCTTCCTATTTCTGTTACCATTTTTAATTGCCCTGTCCACAAAGAAATCCCACCTCTGTCTTTTTTTAATTCACACTATATAATGGAAAAACATTAGGTCATGTGAAAAACAGCCATAAGCATTCCTGTGTCACTTCCTACACTACTTGTGCTGCACAATGCACTGAATGCATGCCCCGGTAGTTCAGGAATACAAGTTCTTTTGTGTCTTATCACTTAATTGGCAATTATAATCCTATAATTAACTACAGAAAAACGCCTCTAGCAAAAAGCAGCCGGGCAATTCAAACTGGAGATATGAAATTACTCCTAAAGCCAGTCAACAGCCAGCCTACCTGCAAGTACATAAACAAACCCCACTGGAGAGTTAGTACTGTCAGTTACTGTGCCCACTCAAGCCTCTAGCCATCAAGGGGCCCCATCAGTTCAAAAGTGACAGGAGATGGTTGCAGAGCAGCCATCAATCTGGTATTGGACAGCATTGATTGTCAGCCATTTCTCAAGAACAGGGAGAAGGCTGAAAAATCCCGACTCACCTTGTTGCTGTAAACACCCTGATATAATCTCTTAGTTGACAATCACTTATAGAAGTAGTGGTGCAATAAATGAGCTCATGAAAGTGTCACTTACAGTAAGATGTCAGCAAGCCAAAAAAAGCCAAGCCTGACTGGCATCCATCCTCCTGCACTTGACTAAATTCTTTGCATCAAACTGCAATGTTAATTATAGGAATACTTGCATCTGCAGCAAACCTATTCTTTTTAAGAGAGTAGCAGATGGGCCAAAACGGTGAGTGACAGAAAGTAAGATCAAATGAGATTCACCAGCTTCCTTTTCTGATATTCAACACTTCCTCACCCTATCTCCTCACCTTCTAAACCTTAAATTACTTCCCTAGTGGATCTTGCCACGCACTACAGATTTCATCGCATAACATAACTAAGCCAAATCAGCTTCTTATCAGGCCATTCAAAAAGCATTTAACATGAGATTGCTTAAGTAATGAAATTCTTTCTTAACTGTTCATTTTACAATATTTATAATTGTACGCACTGAACAGCTAATTCAGCAGTGCCTCAGAGAGACTCCAGCTCCTATAGCTAGCTCCAGAAAGACACCAACATTTACATACTGACTCTCATCTTCGTAAAAGATAAAGCAAACCGTACAGCTCCTTCTCTAAAGAAGAGTTTGTGTTATTTGTGACCTCAAGTGTTTCACTTCTTAATTTTTTAAACCAAGGACTATATGCAAACAAAGGATAATATATACAATTTTGAAACAGCAATAAAGATGGATTGGTACAAATATTTTGCTCACGAGCATTAAAAAAAAAAAAATTCTACTTTGCATTCATAGCATTAAAAAAGAAGGTCCAAGTTCCAGCTCAGGGTCTTATCAAATTTAAGACTTTTCTGTTTCCTCAAACAGAAAATAATAAATTTTTATTTTGGTCACATAAATATGCGGTCATATATCAATCATTACTGAATGAACCTTTGCTTCAGACATTTCCAAGGAGAAAAAAATGACGAGAGGATACATGGTGGTATCAGAGCACTGCCTTCTCTCTTGATTGACCCAAGTCAGTTTGCATCTAAAGTACAGACCTGCTCCCATAGCAACTTGGTGATAAAGCCTGTCATCTCCCCAAGAGCATCCAAAGGTGTGAATCCCTTAAATTTGAAACACAGCTTACCTAGGTGTGTTTGAAGTTCACATAAATTGCTGTCCCTCTCTGTGTAATGCAGTCCAAATTCCTTTCTGTGTTGGATTAGCACACGTACAGTGATGCGTTCATTTCACTGGTGCCCTGCCAGAATCACACAGGTGTAAGAGAGAGAAGCTTGGCTCTGTCTAAATAGGTTTTTTCATTGTCCTTTTTACACTATTCAAGTTTATGAAGAGAATATTCTGTTCTGCTTCACTGTGATGACCTTAGTGGCATAAATCATCTCTTATAATTCAGCTTTCTCTTTACAATCAGGCTGGCTGCTGCATTCAAAGACTGAAACCTATTTGTTTATTTTGACATGTGAAGATGCAGAGTGCACCTTTCAATCCATCACTCAGGAGGATGCATTACTGGCAGCAGGAGAGGTCGCTGAGGCAGCCGCCTCTCTGGCAACAGAAGCAGCAGCATCTGGAGTTAACTGAGCTAAGGCACTGTCATTTTCTCATTCCATAATATGAAACCAGATCATAGCAGCTCATACTGCCAACAAACTCATTTTGTGTGCTTTTGAATACTCTGCAAAGCAATGATTTGTTCCTCAAAACTGGATAATTCAGTAGGTCTGAGAACTTACACACTTACCATTTAAGCCTGCTAGCTAAACAAGGCTGAGACCACCAGAGGCCTCAAAGAGAGAAATAACATGGGAATCTCATCCAGCTGATGGCCTCCATGTGCCACCACTGGGAAGTATCTTCAGCTGGAGTCAGGCAAGATATAGGAAGAGAGGCTTACACTGAAGAAGACTCAGCTTTCTTTTCCCTCCTAGGGGAATCACAGAGATGCTTGAAAATTGGGAGAGCACGTGGGGAAGCATCATATATGCCTTCTTAGGTACCAGGTGTGGCTGCTGCCAGGAACACAACAACAGATTTGAGGAAACCTTGGTCTGACCCAGTGCAGCTACATTCATGCCCCAATCTCTCCCAAAAGCAGTTTGAGCAACTGAGAGCAGCCATACTCCATCTTGAATGTCTACAAATTCATGTACTATTTGGTCAGGGGGAAGACTGGGGGAAAGGCAGGTAAAATAGGGGATTTTATTATCTAGCTGCTAATGTAGTAGTCTGGAGTGGGGAAGAGACCTGTATTTCAGTTCCCATTTCAGTGACTACTTAAAATTACTACGAGAAATACAGTCTTCCCCAAGCACCAATTGAGGATTTACTTGTGACACAATGCTTTGAATATCCAGCATGTCAGGATACCCAGGTGGGACTAGGGAAGGAGGACTGGACAAAAATTAAGTGACCATTTCCTTGCACTTAATTTCTATCTAGTCCACCCCAAATGCAGGGATTCTGCTTGTTAGCTGCAGAGAAAGGAAGGGTTCCCACTGCTCCCAATGCATAATTAGACTTTTAAAAGGAGCTGAAAAGGGAGGGGTTTGTTTTTCTCCAAGGCACTGGCAATCAATCATGGCAGTAAAGGTGTGTATATCTACAGAAAGACCATAAGAACTTCTGGTACTACTAGAATATTAAATTCTCTGGTAACTGCCCAACCCTGGTTACATGCTTAGGACCAACTGCTTGATTTACATTTGGAAGCAGCTGGATTGCCCTTCTCTAACATTCATAGTCATCTCCTTAGGGTGCCAATAAACATACTGTCTATATTGTTTAATACTCTGCACAGTAATGATATCTTTCTCAATAATATTAACCTGAATAAAACAAATGCCCTGCTAAGTAGTAAGTTAGGCTGTTTGGTTAGACATTTCTTGTATTTTGTATTTATTCACTTTCAGGCTAATAACTAAATAACAGATCCAAAGTACACTATCTTAAATTGAACTAAAATAAGACGTCTCAGCACTTGTTTAAGTGTTAAAAAAAATAAAATAAAAAAATAGAATTGGGTCCATTTGAAACGTCCTGTTCAAATAAAGCCAGAATTTTTTTTGGTTCATTTTAAGAATTTACCCTTCGCACCTTCTGTCATTTTTGCATGCATAAATGAAAAAACAAGTAAAACCTGAATAACAAAAATGCTTCAAGCATGCCAAAGTGAAAGGGCTTTCTTTAATTCCCCTCTTTTTTTCCAACCAAAAGATCTTTTTACTTCTATTTAATTCAAAAAAGTCACCTCGAATCACATCTCAAATCTTTCTCTATGTGAAGAGCTACACTTGTAACTATAAAAAACTCTTCTAACATAATGTTTGGTTCTTCTTTTCATCACAGGATGAAAACCACAAAGCACAGGAGACCAGAAGCTATAACAAATCACTTCAAGCAGTCTGAAATATATATTCTTGAAGTGATGTATTTGCCAAATAAATAAAACAAACAAACCAAAAAAACCCCACACAAAACAAAACCAACACCAAACAAACAAAAAAAAAAACCAGAGGAATAAGGGTTTTTTGAGAAGCAAAGTAAATATTATTACCCCCTTCACTTCAGAAAGCTTTAGACTATGCTCATGTAGTTCAGTCACATGAGCCATGAAGTCCATGCCTTCAAAGGAGCTCCAGCTATGGCTGCCACCTTCTGTTGCTATGATTCCTGGATGTTACTTTTATCCCAACAGCATCATTATGCAGCAGCCTTTCTTTCACCATGTGACATACAGTAAATGCTAAACATGTCTTATCCACACCTTATCCACCATTTCCCCTCTAAATTTGATGGAAGAAAAGGAAGCATGTTCCTTTATTTTTTAGGCCTCACCTTTAACTCCTGAAGTTACACATTCTTCCAGGACAAGTGTGGTTCAAACACACTTGAACTCTAGCCAAGGACAGGTTTAATCTATGGCACGACCTAACTAGCACATTCTCAATGTCAGACACACTGATGAGACTTTTAGAAAAGCTCCAGACAAAAGGGACAGAAATCCCACCTCCTTTTTCTGAAGGACAGATTAGTCCAACTGCGATCAGGCAGGAGGGACCTGATCAGCCCTCTGCATCTGCAAGGCAGTTTCTCACCTTGCAGCAGTCTCTTTCAATTTAAACACAGTGAGTTTGTCTGGATAATTAAGAAGTAGACCTTGCAGGACACCTCAGACACAAAAGTCCCCGAAGACCAGATGTCCTAGGGTAGAGAAAGGCAGAAAAAGAAAATGATCCTCTACACTCACAGATGTCAGGTTTCGGCAGTAGCACCCAAGATGTAGATTTTTGTATTTGAACTGGTAGGTAAATGAATAACAAACTCAGTAAACCTAACTGGGGTTTCAAGTTCTGTTTTGCTATTTCAGAAAGTATTTATTTCCTCCCTTCAGAGCAAAGGTAAACTATACCAGGGACAGCAGGATGCATTTTGGTCTTGATTTAACCACCAGTGTCATAGAATTAAACAAAGGCTCAATGTTTACGTCTGTGCACAACAGCTTGACCAGCATATAACTTTGCTTTTTCTTCAAGCACTTTTCTCACATCTATGGAACAGGAAGCTCTGCTCCCATTCTGCCCAGTAACCTTTTCTTTTTTATGTTTTCACCACCTGAGTAGTTCACAAAATGAAGTGTAATGACTAGCACCCTGGTAGCAACCTGCAAGAGGCACTGAAACAAATCAAGTGCAGCCACGCTCACTGGTTGACAGCTGTAATGAATTAAATTGCCTATCCCACTTCAATTCATTATGCCTTCCATGAAAAACGACTTAGATGTAAAATGAGCTATTCAAAAACACATTCTGCATTTCTATTAATCTAAAAGAGTGAATTGTTTTCTATACTGTAAAGCTAACAACCCTTGTCTGCACAGCACTGCATCACCGCATAAAGCTATAGTGCCCGCCCAGTGAGAAGATGCAAAGAGGCAACATAGGGATCAAGATGTCACCTTCTAAGGCTGACTTAGAAGCTACCAGTCTGTGAAAAATGTGTTTTATTTGTTTAGATGCCTTCATGTACCTGCCACATCTGTGTCATTTAGCTCCTAAATGAATCCAGTATCCTTTCAGTTTCAGCAATGGAAATTTTTCTTCACTTTTGCAGTCTTCGAGTTTCAGACTGTTGCTCACTGCCACCTACTGGAGTTTGGGGAATTTTATAGCAGGGAAGAAAAATAAAGACAAAACAACAGCAAGCATTGCAGTGGGGTTTTGTCCATGCTTTTATTTACCAGATGTACCAACATTATGTCTTGCTACTATTAGAAAAGTAGAACAATTTTAGATATTTTTTATCATTCACTTTTAAATAAAAGCTTTGACCTCTCTTGCCACAAGAATATCATTACCTGCAGAAGCTGGATAAGGTAATAAAAGGCAGAATGTGGTAATTTTAACCGTACTTTAGTTGTGACCAGGTATTCATAAATATAAAAGGAGAGGCAAAAAGTAACAAAAGGTAATTTAGCATTTTAAAGTTCCGTTTTCTGGGATAAGCAGCAAAATTTAACTATACTTTTAATATCACTGTGTATTTAGGGAATCTAAGAATATCTGCTTTTTATTATTGTGTCTGTTTAAGTCCAGTTTAGAAATTGCAGTATGTAACAAGTTCCATCCCTAAGTTTAAATTTATTTACAAAAGTCAAATGTTTAATTAACGCAGCAGCTGCAAAGAAAAAGATATCTAGAAATGTAGTAATCAACACACAAAACAAGACATTACTACCATAGAAATACTCCCACAAGCAGCAAGGTAAATTTCACCAGGAAAAAACTGTCCACATCTTAGAAACAGTTTAGCTACCTCAGTGTGGCATTCTGTCCAGGCTGTTTAACCCTCTTGCCAACCCTGGTATCCAAAAAACACTGCTAGCAGCCCCCAAGGGTCATGAAACTCCAACTATTTAGAACTGTATCACAGCCTTTTGGGAGATTTGAGGAAGTGTTTCAGCTTCCCCATCTTTTCCCTTCCTGAACAGAGTGTTATTTGGAGGTACATGTTGTTTTCCAGTACTTCAAGCTTTTTTTTTTTGAAGGTATTATAGAAACGTTCTTATTAGGCATAATAACGGATTGTTTCAGAATCAGTTACAAATAGATGCTGAGCACTGTAAAGTTTCTGCAGCAGTGCAGTGCAAGCTTTTTGCATTACCTGCTTATTTACGTATGGTTCAGCTCATGGATGTTTTGAACACTGTGGATACTCGCAATAACCAGAGTGAGACGAGTAAGATCTGACAGCCAAAATTCATCCAGACAGAAAGTCACAGCAGTTTATGAGAAAGGCCTAGGCCTCAATACTTGAAAGATCTGGATTGTGCACGTACATATGCCTATTGACTTTACAGCCTTATCACATTGTCAGGATGCAGCTGAGCCAATGAAAGGGCCTTTACTTTCTGGTAGCACGTCAAAACCCCAGCCACAGTCTTACATGTCAAATCAGCTTGATGTACAGCTATTTATTTTCAACAACACTTAGTTCTAGTCCTTTTTTCCTGCTGTCTGTGAGAAAAGCAGCATTTGTCCTTACTGTAACAGAGAAACTGAGGTACCATGAGGTGAAGCATTTTGCTCCTATTTGTTATAGAGCAGGGCAGCAGCAGGACAAGAGTCCTCTCACTATTAATAATTTCCATTGCAGCACTCTGGTTCTAAAGACAATACTTCTTCAGAATAATACACATCTTCTAGCAGTGCCCAGGATCCATGACCCATTGCTCTAGATGTTGCTGCACAGACTGGGAACCTGACCTATGTCTGCTTTCAGGAAATTCCCACAACATCCATATAGTTTGTCAAGTTAACTGCCATTCAACTGCAAGGCAGCAAACACATTACAAAGTCTGCTTTTATTCCAGCATACAGTAAAAGAAGATACCATAGTTTCCTGGATTTCCAAAACTGTGACCTTATAACCCCAAAAATGTTTTCTAGAACCTAAAATTCACCAGAGCAAGTGGAAATGAAAAGCCAAAGCTCTCTGCTGCCTGTTCCTCTAAATTGTTATCACACAACAAGTACAGCGAAGTGGCAACACAACTGAAATGAGATGTGATAAATAATGAATAAAAAAATTTAATAATTATATTTTTACATTGACTGTATATTGCTGTGACAGTGCCCAGAGATCAATGGAGAATTGTCTTGTGGTGCCCAGAACCATACAAACATAAAGTGACAGCTACAGGCCTGTCCAACTCATGGGCTAAATAAAAAGCTTACAAGGTTAAAGAGATTCTTTCCATTGACTTCAGTAAGCTTTCAGCTGGGCTGTAGGGCATCTGTGATGAGACAGCCACAACAATCTTCAAAAGCACGCACTCCAGTGGCTTGCAGTGCTTCCACCCTTAAAATCAGGAACAGAACAGAGCTAACCAGGCATTTTAAACCCTATTTGTAAAGGTATTCAGATACTCAAAGAAACATAGAAGTGCTTGGATCCAAGTTTGTAAAAGGTATTTTGGTGCACAAGCCTCACTGAAAGAAAGAAAACAGTCCCACAGAAGCTTCAATACCCAAATACCTTTAAAAACTGGGATCTCAATTTAAAAAAAAAAAGAATAAAATAAAACCAAAACCAACAACCAACCAACTTTCCTTGAGAGTACAGTAGTTGACAAAGCTGTAGGCATTGCAAAACAAAAGCTTTTCCTTAGCTTCTTAAGAATGGTGAGGGGTTCAGTTCTCACAATAACTCACTTCCCTTTTTAATACATTGAGAGGGAACACCTATCACACTACAGCTCTTCCCACTGAAATGCAGAAGATCCTATGCCAAGGTTTCTGACTTTTTTCCCACACCATGGAGCCCAGTCAAAGCTCTAATATTCATCCCAGTGAATGCCTTCATAGCATAACAAAACATGACAGATTTATTTTTTATTTCGAAATTTTCGGAGACAGCAGGAATGCTACCAACCCAATAAACTGAAGCACTACACACACAGTACTGGAGACTTTCACTAGCAGGATTCCAAACCATAGAAGACAGAATTGGTAAATCAATTTTTATTGAACAAACTTATTTTTGAACACTGATTCTTGTTCCCCTTTTCAATTAATAGCATTGCTTTCAGGAGAGGATATGGGTGTGGGGGTTTTCTCCCTTCCAGATAAGTACAGCTTGTAATTTATTCCATTTTGAAAAAACAAGTCAGGCATTCTGTGGGTCACACAAATATAAGCCGGCATTTCCAGGATCTATTCTTCTGCACCCCTGATGTGTGGACATACTGCTATCAATCACAGTTCTATGTTTGCCTTGCCTTAAGCAGAGGCTACGCCCCTCAGTCTTTAAGGGTTAGAGGTTTATGCCCTGTGAAGAAACTGGTAGCATTACATTGAATTTGAATAACATCAAGCATAAAGATCCAATGAATGATATTTTCCAAGAGAAAACAATTCTTGTAGAAGACATTATGTTTATGTATGAATCTAGCATAAGATTCACAAAGTCATTGTATGCATATGCTGCATGGTTATTATAAATGCGTATGTGTAGAAGGTTAACCAGAACTTGGAGCAGATATTAAATCTATGAAGCTTGACAGGTTCTTCCACATTAGTAAGCTGCCTGTGTCTTCACATTACACACTTCTCCTCCCACCTTTGGAAAAACATCCCACTTCCTTTAAGCAGCACTGCTGGTGGGGGACGTAGCTGGGAAAACTGAAGGAAGAAATGTCTCCCAGCTGATATCCTCCCTTTCATTCTCCCAGTCGTTTTGCTTATTTATTTCACACATCAGAAGCCCAGCTCTCTTAAGACCCTGTTCACTGCTCTCCCCAACAATACCTCAGAACCAAAAATCCCTAGTAGACTGCAGCTTTTTCCTTCTGCAACATCCCCAGCCGGGTTTTCCAACAGCCCACTGCCCTGATAATTCCTCCGCAGTATCCCCAGCTGCACCAGAGCAATTGAGTGTACCATAGGTACTGACTGGAATACAAATATCACATGCTATTACCACTGTAAATGCATTATAAGATGTGCCCACCCAGAATAAAGGAGACAAGAATATTTAATGAAACCCTGGGGGAAAAAAATAATCCTTTGAGGCATTATATGATTTCTATCTTATTTTATGGACAATGGGCTGGTACAGACCCTGGCAGCCTCTTTAAGTATTGACTATTATAAAACAAAAACCTAAAAACTTCTCAGTAGTCACAGCAAGGTAGAAATCTGCTTCACCTGTTACTCTCAGTAAAAATAATCTAATGTCATATCAGACAGCGATATACCCAATTGTGTGCAAAACTGTGAATACATTTAAAATCCTAGAACTGGGTTTGGTGTGAATTTATTTTTCAAATATAAATACACATAGGTAAGGAAAGAAAGAATACAAAAAATCTCGCCCACACAGGGTAGAAGCATGTGTAAATGCATACTTAAAGAAGTAAAAGCTGGTAGACTTCTCTCTTACAGCTTTTAGACTTGTAAAAAGCAGACACTCATTCTTTACTGCTTGCTGTCTGTGAGTGTTTGCAGTCTGGCCAAAAAGAATAGATTGTGCAGTGACTGTGAGCACATGTTAAATAAACACCACCAAAAGTTTATACTGAGGAAATTGAAAGTTTAGAATCAGTAGCAAAAGTGCAGAAACACAGAATTAAAACTATTGCTCCATTGCAATTATGAAGTCTGACTACCTTTACCTGCAGGTCGCACTTAATAGTCCTAGTCCTGCAACCTTTGTTTATCCCAGTAACCCTTTTTCTTGGTGAATGTCCCCTTGGACTTAGTGCTGAAGTCTTTATTCAGATAAAACTCCCCTTGAGCTGACCTGAATACATGGATTTTCTCATAGGAAAAGAACATTCCTTAGCACTAGAATTAGAGCATATTGTTCAATATTTGTAAAAATATCTGTTTAAATTAAGGATGGGACTGAAAACACAAACATGGGCTCCTTTGCTTTACACAGATTATGCTGTATGCCCTAAACTACAGCTGAATTACTTTTTTTTCATCGTAACTGCTTATATTAAACCTGAGCTTCCAAGCTCCAGTTGAAATCACAGTTAATAAAATAAGCTGCATATCTGAGAAGTTTTCAATAAACAAAAGGAGTAAGGAAGGAAATAATATTATGCACATTTTACAGATGAGAAACTGCAGTTTAGAATAATTAAGACTCCCCTGGTGTACCATAGAGGTCACCACTAACACCAGATCCCTTGAGCTTTAGAGCAAGGATTTAAGCCCAAAGAAATCTTCAGTTTCCCATTTTCCCCTCATTTAATAAATTTGCTTATTCATTTGTAATTAGATTTAGCAAAAAAAAAAAAAACCATACTGCTTAGTGAAGTAAGAGGGTAACCCTAATAATCTCAAATTAAAAGAAAATTTTGTGCAGGAAAGTTTCCATCTCTGTATTCCCACAGAGCTGTAAAATGCACTTCTGCGCCTGTCAGTGTACACTGATTAAGAACTTAAGAATGACCTCTGTGGATCAAAATACAAATTCATTTAGTTATATCTCCTCTACAAGAGTATCCAACAACAAATATCCATAAAAAGCATAAAAACAGAGTAAGTGTGCAGTGATACTGTCCTGAATACTCTCTCAACATCCAACAAACTATGGTTCTGGGACTTTAATGCTGAGTGTCTTGCAATAGGCAGCTTTAACTGTGTTAAGCTGTGACACTGATTATGTGACATGGAAAAATAAGACTGTAAACTCATTGCAACTTTAAGACGACATGAATCCAGCTGTGAGGCAATAGCAGACTATTTCCTTTTTTCCCTTGCATAACTTGCCTTTTCAGCATTTATTTTATATATTAGTATGGAAATCCAAAGCTAAAAGGTCCTATTAGTATTGAAAGGCATTACTACCAAGTTGCGTAGCTGTTTTGGAAAGTGTTTACACACTAGTATAGACGTGTCACAAATATTTAGTAGAGAGAAAACTTTCTAGCTATAGATATAAAGGAAAATAAGTGCTATGAGTACTCTACTAGCTCAGTAGAAATGCAGGGTATGGCTAGTGTTTACCAGGAAACTGAAGTTTGAGACAGTGAGGAATGGAAAAGAGGAAGTGTGACAAAACAGATGAGAGGATGTAACCTCCAAGACTAAGTCATGGAATTTTGGCATGAAAAGACAACATACAATACTAAGTAGTTAAGCGTAACTTTTGGCCATAACTGAATAAACATTATACAATATTCTTTAATCCTATTATATATTGACTAGATTACTGTATATTAATTGAGAAACACAAGCTTTGCATGACAGATCATAATAAGATATGACTCCACAGTTCAGAAAGATAAACTCTAAACAGCTGCAGGTAAAAATTGCAGATTACATTATTATGTTAGAAGCATGCTTCAATCCTACCTAAATAATTGCTAGAATTAAGAGACTGATAGTTAATCTTGTAGGTCATTCCATAAAGCTCTACTTCAAACCACCAAAGAGAAAAGCAAGACAAATATTTTTTCTGAGGAAACAGTGTTAAACTCGTATTTGAATTCTGCTTTGAATTGTTAATAACCTTTTTGCAGCATAAGTAACACAGTAAATGATGATTCTCCAAAATGACTCTTTATGCTCTTCCAAATCTCCCCAAACGGCCATTTACCATGACACACATCTAAAACCTGAACAACACGCAGGCAGCTGTTGTGCTCTGATCCTCCTGATGCTGACCACTCTTGTCTCATTGTTCCATTTTCCCATGTCTGCTGTACCCACCTGCTGCCTGTTTATACACAGATTATAGTCTTTGGGACAGGGATCACATCTTTGTTCTATATTTGTACAACATCTGCCACCTAGTAACTGACTACAAACTGAATTACTCACTGAAGAAAAAAAAAAACAGGCAGACAGACATAGTCTAAAGAGAAATGAGGTTTCCTACTTTTGCTTTCATGGTCAGACACATCCTATAAAAATATTTTTTAAGTAGATTCATTAATTAACTCATTTTCCCAGCTACCATGAGGCAGTTGAGGAGGCCATTGTTCCATATACTAAGAAACAAGACTCCTCAAATTACTATAATTATTTTGCATTGCAATGTTTAGAATTCAAAGAGCCTGTAATGAAAAATAGCATGCACTGGAGTACCGTTTTAGCATGAAAATGGTTCTTGAAGCAAAGCGAGGTGAATATTGGCTGGAGATTCAAAATTCATCATGCATCACAACTTAGAAAAAACCAAAAAGACATATCTCTGCACTTGGCACTCCTGAAAATAAAACAGACGTCAAGTATGTGATACTGGATGCTTGGAAATCAAAGCATCCAAACTGATGGATGAATCTTAGTCTTTGATAGTAACTTCTTATAAAACTACCCATATTTACAGGGAACATCGGATTGAATTATTTTATTGTCAGTGTATTATTCCCCATCCTATTCAAGAACATACCATCCAGAACAAACAGCTGAAATTCAATATTTGGATTTGAGCATTTGCTTCTCTAACAATCTCCTGTGCTCACAGATCCTCTACTGCTGTTCCACTTCATATTTTTATTTTGGTATTGACAGATTTTCCAGAAAGCCCCTAATAGAATGATGAGAGTATTACTTATGAGTTTATTGTATTACACATATCCTTAACATCTTTGCCTTTCGAATGTGCAAGATACACTTGTGTACCAATGTAAGTAATGAAGTTGCACAAATCAAACAATTTCATCCCATGTAATTCAAGGTTTAGGCTGCATGCCTCGTTTACAAGTAGACTCTTCATGTGCATTTTTAGCTTCCATTTCTGTGTAATCTCCTACTTTCTGCTATTTATTTATTGGCACCTTCCTTTATCAGTGGCTATAAACTACTGTAGAGCACCATTGTGCCATTTTTTAGGTCTGCCTTTCAAAACTTATTACTTTACATTAGAACGTAGTGAGTGAAGGACTAGAAAAAAGTCATGATAGAGAAATCAAGTGAGAGTCACCTCTGTGTCCCTGCTGCAGTATCTCGCCGATTTTCCCCACAAATCCCTCAGTGCTTTAATACGTTTGTACCATGTTCCTCTCTCCACCTTCTTTCTAGGGAAGTTCTTCTAATATATTGTTTGACCTTAGAAAAAATTACCTTGTCTGACAGTAGAGATGGGGACTGCTCAGGCTGATGTAGGATTACTGGGAAAGCAGTAAACAGTGACCATAAAATCAATGGTGAATCATGGTGAATTTCATTGCTTTGATTAGTGTTACATGTTTCATATGACACATACTCAAGTCCTTTTCTTCAGTTATATAAAACCCCAAAAAAATTTACTTAGAACCTCTTACCACTAGCCACAGAGCGTCAATGTAAGCTTTTCACATTGTTTAGCCTATCTTTTCTTGTTTTATTATCTGCCTAAGATGGGACAATGAAGTAAAAGACTTTACTAGATAAACATTATGTTGTCCTCAACATGCCTGCCTTGGCAATCATACCCAAAAACATCATCATACTCCAAAACATCATCCTTAGTGAAGCCTGAGTTAGTAGTTCCATTCTTCAAAGGCAACTATCATAAATACTTATTAAAATACTTGCATATACCAGAAAAGAAACAGCTTAGCAAGAGATAAGCACATATTTGATATACTTCCTGTAATGAAATAGCTTTTCTCTTCACCTTTGTCTTCCTTGGTGCACCAGCAAACTAGAACATTTAACTTCACGAGTCCTTCTAAACAAGCATGCCCTGAGTATCAGACTTGCTACTTCAGGCTGGAAAAGACAGACATATTTCTGCATATGGAATGTATTATTAGATATTCACTTTCCTTTATATTTCAGGGAACACAGACTCTGGTGATCTCAGCTGAGGTAGTACCTCAAAGGAGAGAGATGGTTTCTTCAGTAGGAAGAGACCATACCTTTTTGGCTTAAGGGGCCCTACTACAGCAATAATGCATTTCCAATATCATTTGGATCTTATAACAGGCACTACTAAATCAGGTCTACCAAATTGAGTACTTATCATAAAGGCTCATAAGGATGCCTTTGAAAAGGGTTATTCCTTCAGAAGGTGCCAAATGGACTGACTTCCCATTGAAAGGTCCTACACCACCACACGCTTTTGTCACAGGTTGGGAATATAGCCATCGCATGTTCCCCAACTGCATCTCACCTGCCTTGCATTAAGGTATATCTATATTTAAAAAAATAAAAATAAGTCACTCTGCAGCTAGATGACTTCTTTACAGCAAAGAAAAAAGCTGAAGTGATTTCATACCCAGTACATACAGAATGACACAATACCACGGGGGATACATTGTCCTGGGGGTTTTAGTATCAACACACATCTCTACACCTATAAGTTTGGTAGTTAATGCCTTAGCTGTGATGGATCCCAGCACTTTACATCACACAAGTTTGCAATGACCCTATAAAATTACTTTCCATCCATCTAAAGTTTCAGTGGCAAGAAATATTTCTGACATATAACCAAGAGCCTGGCAGCAGGTCTAATAATACAGTGCTAGGTTATAATGCTGCAGTTATCAGTCAGTCACACTACAGAGTAAGTCATGCATAGCAGAGAGCTGCTTTATTAGCTTGATGGAATATGCAGCATGTATGAAATGACAGAATAGACCTACAGAGTAAAAGCCAAAGCTGATGCAAAACACACCATCATGGCCCAGATAGTGTGTGTCATTCACAATGATACTGGAGATCCATTCTAACCAGTGCATGTTAGTTAACAGTAAATACTTGAGAGCTGACAGGAAGCCATCCAGGCTCAAAACCTAATTTTGTCCCCTTTCTTGGGTGAAAAGAGGAAAAGGAACTAGGAGGAAATAAATACATTTTTCTGCAAGCTGCAAAGCATAATAGACGCATAATATAAAGATGAGCTTTTCTGAGACTATTTTTCACACTAAACTAGTAAGCATACTAGTGATTTGCCCCCCACCCCCTAGGCTTACTTGTCCTTTTCCCAAACAGACTGAAGTACTCCTCCTGACATCACCAGCCAAGTGGCAAACCTTTTAGTATTCAAAAGGCATAAAATAGTTACTGAGCAAGTGAAAGGAATACAGCCTTTTTAGGGATATAATAGAGAATGACTAGAAGCAAGGGGCCTTCTTTACCTACAAGCAATGAGGAACTGCAATTTGCTGTTGTTAGGCTACTTTGTGCAAATCAAATAGCTTATTAAAATGCATTGTATACAGTGATAAGCATTTACGAGGTGATCTGCCTCTACAGACAGTTGTGG
>JAOXJM010000004.1:13116600-13135921 GCA_026413425.1 Tringa solitaria
TCGACAGACAGTCATGGGACTTACTATGTCTTCCTGGCACTTTGATACAGATTTCTATTAATCCTCTTACAAAAACTGCAGAGAGGATTGTAAATGCTAGATGCTGGGAGGCTTTTGTCACAATTCCCTCTGGCTTGTTGCAAGAAAAACAAAGGAAAGTACTCAGATGCACAAGTTACACACACACACAAAAAAAACCCAACACAAACCCACCAACAAAACAATTCCTGATGCGTGACCTAAATGGTGGACATCATCTTTGACTATCAAGGCATTACCAAGATATCAAGGAAATATTAAAAAACATGATCTTCTGCCTTCAGGATACTCAAGATTTAAAGGTATCCATACTTACAAATTAATTTTCTTCTTGCTTAATTTAAAAATATTTTTTCAAGTTATGATGTGATACAGATGTTTTGTCATCAGTAGCAATACAAGATGACAATTTTTGTACCCTGATCCTTCCTGCATCAGCACACCTGAATCCCTGGGCTCAGTGTATATATAAATAACAAGACTGGAGCAGTACAGAGATAGGGAGCAATCTTCCAAGCCAAAACTAGGGTCATCACAGAAGTGATGTTAACTGTAATCAGGAAATGCATCAGCAGCAAGGGTAGAATCATAGAATATTATCTGCAGTATGTGATGAATCTTTTTCTTCTTCCTGAGCAGACAAAATTATCTAAATAATAGATCTGATGCACTGTGACTCTCAATGCTTTATCAGTGTATTTGGAGAAAAGACACCACTTATAACTGAGGAACACACCAGAGTGAAATAACTACAATTTGCAATCACTAGCTGCATCTCTAAAGGCTACAGTAAAAGAAAGTTCTACTATATAGTTGCCAGAAATTATACAAATGAATTCTGGTGACAAATGATACAAATTATTATTGATATTTTAAAATAAAATTATCTGTTATATTTTCTTCACTAGAAAGACATTTTAAAATGTTCTGTGTAAAAAGTGTATTATAGGTTGAGTCGACATGTTAATATAGATGTTCAAGATCACATTAGGTCTTTCAACAAATTCATACAAGCAACTTTATTTTTAATTTGGCACTTTTGTGGCCAATGTGCCAATATCTGAAAATGCAAGTGCAGACAATAATAACAGAGATCTACATCTATGAACATCTACAAAAGCACTATATTTACTTCCTAACAACTTTAAGGATAGTCTTTAAACACTTTCATTTGTTGTGACATGTTAATGATGCACAGATTTCATACCAGAAATACAGTGCACAAAACAACATCAATACAATTTGTAAATGTGGAACTATAAAGGATTCAACAGCAGGAGCTGGTTATACGCAGCAACGCCACCAAGTTAGGAGCCAATTTCCAGCCTTATTTCTTTCCACATTGCCTTGAAATTGATTGCAACTACTACTTCTTTTTATATTCTTGTGAACAAGTCACTCTCTCAGCCCTCAAATTTTAATCATTTTCTGTCTGTTGGCAGTTTCATAAGCCTTCTCCTCACAGGCATCAACTCTGTTTCCCTCACCATTCATTACAGCACCTCGAAATCTGCGGTGCTCAATTCTTTTCTCAGCCTCTTGCTATTGTCTCAGAGCTTCCAGCTTCAGACAGGCTCATTGAACACCCTGCTCTTACTCAATTGCGCTGATGATTTGTCATAAAAGTGATCCCACCAGAACACTCAATGGAGTGCTCACTGTTAAGTACTCACTCAACAATCAGGACATGTGAAGCTAGAAATAAATTACCACATCCTTGGCCTTAGAGTTAAATTTGATACGGCTGCTACAGCAGCATTTACCCTGTCTGATAGTTTCAACTCAGTGTTTCGCTTGCAAAGGAAGGCTGGATCTAACAGAAGTAGGGCTGTCAAAAAGAGTAAATTTACTTATTAGGTAAGGTGGGAAATAATCACAGATCCTAGAGTTAACGACTTCCTGCTGCTCTTATTTGACTTGCACATTTTTATACCACCTTTACAGTTCACTGGCCTAGAACTGGCTCCACACACACAGACCCAGGGCAACTTAGAACACAGTATTGCTTGCTTTCTGCAATTGTGGAAATCAGCTCCATGGGGCTGTCAGAGCAGCTGGGGGCTGTCACTATCAATTGCTGCCTGAGCCACATCCCCACCTCAGGAACCAGGGCCACAAAGAAACAGCATGGAGCTCCTAGAAGATTCTTCACTGCCACTAAGTCTCTTCGTGCAAAAAGGTGCATTAGAAGTTGCAGACCATACTCTGAAACTGCGGCCTTATCTATAAATACCCAGTAGAAGAGCAAAAAAGTATTTATATTTAATAGGCAAGATCAATATTTTCAAGTGTAGGCTGTAAAGCTAGGCATCTCCATTTGCACTGAGGACTTGAAATAAACAGCCTAAATATCCTGATGTGCTGGGAACCATCTGCTCTTGTAGGCCTCCGTAGTTTTAGAAAAAATAAACTGTTTAGTCAGATGCTTTGGCATGGACCTGATTGGCTAAATTTTGACATTAGAAGTTTTAAAAAAAAAAAAATCTAGATGAGAATAATCTCATCTAAAGAAGATATTGCTTCCACTCACATTTGGCCTTCTCCATGTCCTTCCTTCAGCCCTTTTTGTTACTCTAATTCTAAAGTACCAATAGAAGTTTCCATTTTAAAATGATAAAGAAAAGTTCTTTCCTCCACACAGGAAGCAGCAGCAATATATGAAATTTTACAGTGCTCCTTGCTAGAACTATCTGCATCACGGACTGAAATATATGCAACTAAAAATAACACGTCAGACTATCATATTTTGGCAGGTATGTCTGTATCTCAAAATGAAGGGCAATGCAGAGATATCTAAACTAGCAGACGCACTAGTTGGGACATATATTTTGTGTAGTGAAGCATCATAAAGGCTTCTACTACTCTACTGCAACCAAGCTAAGCTCTGCCATCAATCCAGGTGTACTGGCTCTGGTACTGTCTCATTCTGTTATGGCCATACCAATTATATTATGCTTTGTCACAGTGCATACATGTCTTTGAGTCTCCTAGAGGGAATTAGCTCAGACTTGCACAGAAACTACTAAAATAGGAATGAAACTTTAAATGTCAGAAAAGAGAATGGTTTTAAACATACAGTGAAGTTTTGTTCTTAATGCTTTTGTGCAGTACTATACGTTTTATGTGCATATAAGTACACAAAGGTAACAAGTGTGGGGGTTTGTTTAGTTTTGGGTGGGGTTTTTTGTTTGTTTTAAATGCTACTACAATTTTGAAAAAGCTAGAGCTCTGACTTGGAGCTGCTACCTGGGAAGGTCAAAGCCTGAACTATTGGTTCTAAATAGCACTTTTTAATTCTATTTGCTGAATGTATGAAGCCCTCATCCCCTGCCTCAACAGAAACAGTTGATAGGGTGACAAAGATGTTTGTGAATCTATGAGCTTAATAAAATGTGTTTTTAAGTGGTCACATGTAAGCTGTCTCTATGCTCCAAACCAGTACACTCTGAGGTACATCCCTCATTTCCCATCATCTTCCCATCAAATGGTTGGGGTTCCTTCCTAAAGGAAAGGAGTGTTGGCTGGGAGATGTGACACAGTCTGGCAGGAGTTAGGATGGGACATCAGAAATAGGGCACAGGAGAGTATGTCTGCCCTCCAACACAGATACAGCTGTTCTATTTCTTGGCCATGTGCAAGTTAAAATCTCCCCCAGATGGCAGATTTCAGTTAAGAGATTACATCAGTACCAATATGGATCAAGATAAAGATTCAGAACAGTATTTTAAAGAAGTTTTGATAATGTCAATTTTAACTCAAAATAACTTCAGTCACTCATGGGTTCTTAGAAAGAAAGCATACCACAGAACAAAATAGCTTTATGTTTGAATAAACGTTTAATGTAATGAGTCATGCCAGTATACCTAGCTTCTATATCTACTGCTAAATAATGCTATAAAGTGATTAACAAGTGGAAAAATACTATTGTTTGTTTTACCATTGTGAGCACTGAGTCTCAAACAGGCATAATACATTACCACCTTTGGATGCGTTGCAAGCACATGACAGAGCTCAGAATGAGACCCAGATTTCCCGTGTCCATATCCAGAACTCTTACAACAGACCTGCTCTTTAGGTAAATAAGTATCATCAATAAGATTATTCCTTTCTAGATATTAAGTATTAAAAAGCTTCTAGTTTCATGGCAGAAATGGAAATACACCACAACACAGACACACAGCATTCTGAATTCAGATACAAGAAAATGAGTGTTAGTGTTAATTCTAAATATGAAGAAAGAAAAAAAAACCACACACAAAAACATAGCTTGCAAATGCAAGGAGAGAAATTTAAAACCACTTTGAGGCTTAATTTACAGAGAAGATAGATTTTTAAAGAAGTAATGAGGGGTGGGATTCCTCCAAAGAGCAGTCTACCAGTGTCCTAGAACTCCTCTGTCTGTTTTAGCCATATGCAGGAAGGACTGAGGAATAACTCATGTTTTTATTTTTTAAAAGCAAATCCCCTACAAAAGTAGAACAATTTATTAATCTGCTCAGTTTTGGAACTTTTGTCAAACTACAAAATGTGAACAGTCTTTTCCCAAAGTAGCATTAACTGAAAAATAGATCGATGTGATCTGTGAGACAAGCCACACTGAACAAAATACCGCTTATGCCAGGCAGATCTTGTCCCTGGCTGTATATTACAGCCTTACGCAGTTGAGAGGAAAAGGTTGTGATTACAAGAAAGGTAAAACACTACACATAGCCTCCACACAATATGGTTCACTGCTGAAAACCAAAGGTATGGATAATGCCAGAAGATTTCAGGTTCATACAATGGGATGCTTAGTATACAGCATATCATATGCTTCCTATTCAGAACCTACTGCTGATGCGAGACAGCCGTAAGGGGACTCCAGCTCATGAGATGACAAGAACCATCCTTAATCCAAATAGAAGCAACTGAAAGTACTCATCACCACCTGATCCAGACTATACAGTGTCTATGTACTGCCTCAGGCAAACAATAAAGCTGGGATCGCTCAAAGCAAATCCTCTGCTCTGGTCCACCACCAAGTTGTACAAGTGCTCATACAGCACAGCTGATGGTATGATAGGGAAAAATACCCACAGCCATCCTATGACCCTTTTCTGCTGTCCTGGGCAACTGGACATTTGTCTTCTAGACAGGTGTTATACAAGCAGCCTGCTATTCTCCTTGGCAACCAAACTAGATACAAAAGATCTGTGGGAGAGGAGCATTTGCTCTCTTCCGCCCCCCACCCCTCCAACCCAAAATACAGTTAGTCCTAACAGAGCTGCTTGCTCTTGGCTAGCAAGCTAGCATTGATACATTTCTCAGCATGAAATCTTAATTGCAAACAATTAAAATGACTGAATATTGAATGAAATAACACTACGCAGATGTAAAAACAATGTACCTGTATTCAGCTGTATCCTACTTTATACATTACAGAAGTCTAGGATAGCAATTTCTAAAGTATGGTTATCATAAGAGGATTTCTAAATCTATATTGAAAGGTTGAAAATCAATTTTCTCTTACCAAGGACATGTACTTCAAAATTAATATAAAATTGATATTTTATGTCAATATGTGCTTGCTCAATAAAATATGCACTCATCTTCCACTGCAAACACTGAATACATTTTCTCTTCAAAAAAAATCCTATCCTTTTCATTTACAGCTTGTCCTCCTGCATTTCCCTTCAAGACAGGATTCATTCCTATTAGACCTAAAATTGTGAGGAATAGTTTGAGTATTGTTTTTCCAGTAGCAGCATCAGCATAAACAATCCCTTATATCTTATCACTTATTTCCACCCTAGTCCTGCCTCATTTATGGAAGAACCGTTCATGAGAGAATATTGCAAACCATACAAGGAGACAGCTCTTGAGGTAAAAAGGCTACTTGTTAAAAAAATTTAGTTGACCAATTCACTAAATATTTCCTTGAATAAATACAATGACTCGCCGGGCAGGGGGGGAGAGGGAAAGAAATGAGAAAAGAGGACTGTGCTAATTTTAGCTGGGATAGAGCTAAATACTGTACTGGTTTTAGTTGGGAAACACAGATTTTCCTCAGAGTAAATGGTACGGTGCTATGTTTTGGATTTGTGACCATAACAGTGCTGTACAAATACCAAGCTTTCAGGAATCTTATACTCGTTTCTACAAAATTCCAGAGCATCTGATGCTGGACTCATTGATTTCTAATGCTTTTTCTCAATTAATTGACATGGCAGCAAAAAGTACTAATTCTATGGGGTCATGGCCTCACCATGAATTGATTTGTAAGTAGCGAGCTGTATCCTTGCCTCTTCAAAGTTTCACTTCCCAGGTTTTATAAAGTGATTCAAAGCAGGAATCCAGGTTTAAGATTATACAATGCTCTGCCTGTGGAAAATTCACGTGCCTAAATAGCTTTAAATTTTTGGGTACCAGCTGTATTCTTACTGAATTTGCATCACTCTTGTGATACTCAATCTCTTGCTCTCAAGGATGCTTTGCTGCAATTGTCTTCAGTAGGGAATATCGGATAGCTCCCAGCTTAGTCTTGTTTCCATGCCCTTCCAAGCATGGCATCTCCTTAGTTTTTCTGAAGGAAAAAAAGCAGAAAGCAATTTTATTGCAGAGTTCTGTCTCTTTCCTTTTTTGAAAGCTGATTTTATTTTTTTTTTTAACCTTTCTGGTAACCCACTTATTCCAAAGGCTCATGTTTATTGAGGTACAAGATTACAGACAAACAGTTTCAAGATCTCTGCAGCTTAAACCTGCAGCAAGAGGTACGCTCTGGACTGGAAAACACCTCACTGAGATCGTTGCTATGGCAAAGCTTAATAAGAGTTTAGAGACTGGGCATGCAGCCAAGAAGAAAATGGGGAGGGCTGACACATGACATTTCCCCCTTTGTTCTTTTCATACAATTTGCTTTCTGCAGCTCTTCTCAAGAGCACAAGAAATGTTTCAGCTTCAATTATCTCCACAGGAGCTAGCTTCATTTTTTTCTTCCTTTTCTTTTTTTGCTCAAAGACAACAGTCACAGCTTTGTGACAGACCTTTTTTTTTCTTCAATTCCCAATGAATTACATATGTGTTCATAGTAAATAATTCCTACAAAGATTGTTATCACCTGAACTGTTTATTTCCTTTGTATTAAAAGAAACTAGATGGGAAGCTGGGGACACAAACCTAATGGATTCCTTTCAACTCCAGTTTAACTTGACAGCCAACAAGGATGGTATTTTCTGAAAAAAGGCACCAGTTTATTGTAAAAAGCAGAATTTTTTGTTCATCATCATAAACAGAGTTTACAAAACCCATCACTTACTGTGTTACTACTTATGTCCGATCATCTTCAGCCAGTTTTGGGCAAAGTTGGTATTATCTGATTCTATAATTGCATCCAGTTAACTTTAGCATAAACTGTATGATCAAATATCTTTTTATAGTTAAGAGACTGTTGCTTGCAGAAAATGTTGTTGTAAACCTCTACAGATGTATTTTAATATAATAGCGTAGTAGAATATAAACCCAGTACAGATTTATGTATATACTTCAAATAAGGAAGGTAAAGGAAAATACAAAAGGACTTTAAACGATCTTTGAAATGCCTTAAGAAGACTAGGAGATGCTATTTTCTATTGCTTCCCAAGCTTCAGTACTGTTGAACTCGCAAGGTTGAGCTCGTTTTAGGCACTGTGTTAATACAGCACCATGAGACAGTTTACCTGCACATCTATATGAACAGGCCTCTGAAGGAATTGGATACAATACTATCCAAAATGACAAAAGGAAAAATAATACCAAGGAGAAACTGAGTAAATAAGAATCACAGGGCCCAGGGTCAACCAGGCTCCTCCAGGTGGCAGAGGTATTGACTCTGGAACCTAGATCATGACAAGGAGATGGGCACCAAGTTCTTCGGTCCATACCACGCTCTCACAGGGAGAAACACCGCTGACACTCTTTGAATGCTTGCTGCAGTATAAAGTTCAAAATACAAGACACCACAACCACACTACATGACTAGTGCAACACAATGATTTTTAGCAAATTAAGTGCTGGCCTTCCTCAGTCTGCCTGACCCAAAAGTGGATATCAGGATGCCCAGACACAACACCTGAATTCAGGCATTGTGTAGATGGAAAGCCCAGGGTGGTGTATGGAAAGCTCTTCTTATGCAGGAGCCTACAGCCTCCAAGACATCTGATCCAGCAGATTGTGAGCTTGGTCAAGGCCATTCCTCTAACACTATATTCTGGCAGGCACAAGGAGTACGTGACCACTGCCAGCACAGTTATAGAGCAGCCCTGGTCTACACCTAGGACAAAGCCTGTGTTCCCTCACTGCTGCTGAACTCTTGATACAGTCCTGCTGTGCTGTCTGCTCAGAGTGCTACAGCTGAGGGAAGGTTCCTTTTCCCACCTTCATAGCCCCAGGGCATCCCAGATGAGCTCTAGCAGTCACTTGAACACAGCCTGCAGAATTTTACACCTTCTGTGTTGACCTTATGCCACAATTCAGGAAAGCTTCCCTACCTCAGACAACATTGACGCTCAAGGTTAAACACATCTAAAGTCAAAGCCTCGGTCTGCTACAATGGAGGGCAAACTGAACTTAATGCCTGCCAACTATAACCCAATCATACATCTTTATTATTCCAAAACAAGTGATTCCAGAAATTTGGTTCTTTCAAAGACACCAAGGTTTCCACTTTGTTCAGATTCCAAAATGAAATTTAAAGTGTCTTTTACAGCAATGAAATTTTGTCTCCTTATTGATTTTAAGAAATTCATTACAAAAGAAATAAATTCATGGCAAAAAGGAAAGGTTTGAGCTGTTGCACTGTATTCTGTGCCCTCACAGCAGTTTGTGAGCCTGCACTTGAAAACTCTTCCAGAAAAAGAAGTCTATCAGACACACCTCTTACCAGGATTTGCAGCAAACAAGTAAGCCATGTAAGAAGTGTCCTAAAAATCAAAAATACTTTACACTCATACCCTGAACAAAATATGGTCCGGAGGAAGAAAAGTAATCAGTAGTCTAGCACACAGTAAATAAACTTCTAAAGCAGGTGTAAGGTGGACAATGCTTTGAAACAATGAGAGCTATCAACGGCAATATTAATTTAGCAGGGTATGAAATAGAAACAGGAGGTACTTACTCATGAACTTTATCTTATACACAAGGAACTGACAGTCACTATCCTTAGTTACAAGAACAGCTATTTTCCCTGTCACATGAAAGGTACTAACCACTCAGCAGCAAAAGAACCCATGAGGATGCTATATATATAATGAGGAGTGACTGACACACAGCATTTCTGACTAGATCAGTAGTACTTCAAGATTTAATAATATTTTAATAGGAATGGTAACAATGCTCTGCTGAAATGACTGGATGTGAATTGCTTTCAAAACAGCTCCATATAATCTGATGGCTTTATGAACATAATGAAATCACCAAATAGCAGTACAGAACGGTTTACATTTGCTGCAATCCATTTAGCCATCTGCCCACCAAAAGGTCAATGCAATTAAAAGTTTTAAAGACAAATGTGATTGAAAAGTAGAGACCAGACTTTATATAAAAAAAAGGATCTAAATCAAGAAAATACATACTTTGATTCTAGAGATAGTACCATTAATTTCTTCCCGAAAGACAGATCTATTTCCATAATAAAACACTGTACCAAAAGGTTTTTATGACCCTTAACAGATGTTTCAGCCATATTAAAAACACCAAGGATGTCAAGCTTTAAGATCTAGTTCTGGGACATCAGGCCATGTTAAGAAGCTTACAGTCACACACACAAAACTACATGTGATCAGACACCAAAACTCATTCAAGAAAAGACTCTAAAAAGCCAACACTTCTATCCTTTCAGACCCTTTTCTAGGTTGCCAACTTGAAAAGATCACTTGTATTTTGAATATATGACTACATTGCCACCTTTGTGCTTTCCTAATTCTATGTAATCACAAGAAATCCTGAAAAATAAGCAGCATTTTAAGGTTACATTTCTAAGAAAATGGATTAGGAACAGCTACAGGCTAAGAAAAGATAGTTGTTTGAGTTAGAAACTCACATAGCCGAAAATTCAAGGAGATGTCACAGGTTTCCAAACTGGCAGTGGTTTATGCAGAGCTGCCCAGAACTCACCATGTCAATTCCTCTGCTTTTACTATCTGCAGTAAAATCCGGCTCCCAAATATCTGACAGGCATTCTGCCTTGGACAAGATCTTAAGGTGCATTTATAGGAAACCTGCATCTGGCCTCCTGCACATGGCTATCAAGGACAGCACACCACATCAAGTGCAGCAGCACTTGAGAACTGCTACTGGTTTGAAAATCCCAGCACTACCAGTGTGTATACACTGGAAGCATCCAAACTGTTAGGGCCCCAGACATCTAGAAACTCTAAGCAAAGCTCTGCCACCTTTAAAATCCACCAACATAGAAAAAGCAGTCACATCCAGGAAGACCCAGGTGTATGGCGGCCCTAAATTAAATAATGAAAATGCGTGTACTGGATTATATTTCCATATTAGCAGTTGCCGAAGGGATATTTCTTGGGATCTCTGGGATTAAAACAATGCAGAAGCATACAATTTACAGCCACCCAGCGTTCAGCACGGGTACTGCTCTTTGATTTGCACTGCTGGGCACATCCTCAGGGACAAAGTGGTGTCACCAACCCAGCAAGCTGCTTAAGGTGCAGCAGAGAAGGCTCAGAAGTAAAGCTTGCTCCTTTCTGTCTTTCAGAAGGATTCCATCTGTCACAAATCCAGGAAGCAGGCTGTTTGAGTGAACACAAGCTTCTGATAAGCATGTGAGAGCACAAGTTCCAGCCAAAGAAAAAACATTCAGACTGCTGAGCGACTACAAAAACTAATATCCAATAGGGATTTTCTTAAAAAAATACTAAAGCTATTGAAAAGATTAGGCTGCCTAAATTTAATCTTTATTTGGTATAAATCTATATAGCTTCACTGGACTCAAAACAACTACACTGATTTTTCTCTGGCTGAAGATCTAAATGCAACTTAGACATATGCAGGCAAGTTCTGTGAAATTTCATAGAAATTAGCCGCACAGACTTCTATAGAAATTTATCTATAAACACAAAGAGGTGGAGAATGACTAAAAATCTCAAGGTAAGATTTTTGATTTATCCTCAGGTCAGCAGTTTTCTCAAATAACCTACTGTTATGTTACAAAAGACAAAACAAAAAAAGCTACAAAGTCAGGCCTGCTTCACAAAAAGGTTTTAGCAAGTAGAAATAACCTATATTCCACAGGGCTGGATCCATAAATTCTGCTTTGCTACTTACACAAGAAAAATGAGAACTTGAAATGCAGCTAGGTGACTAAATGCAGACTTCTCACATAAGAAGCTGGTATTTAGATATATTTAATATTTAGCAAACAATTAAAAAAAATGATTTTATGATGATGGATCCTATCCCCTTCCTACTTCCAAAATGCTGACTACAGTGTTAGTCAACTGCTATTGCATCATAATACTAACAATCGTACAACTAACAGTTGTATAACTCAGCTTTACCCCATTATTAACGCAGAATCACAGAATGATATGGGGTTGGAAGGGACCTTTGAAGATCATCTAGTCCAAACCCCCTGCAAAATCAGGTTCACCTAGTACAAGTTGCACAGGAACGTCTCCAGAGTTGGAGACTCTGCCATCTCTCTGGGCAGCCTGTTCCAGTGCTCTGCTACCCTCAAGGCTTCAGAATTCTGTCAAACTGCTCACTTTCACACTAGTGGAAAGTAATGGAAATGTGTACTCTACCCAAACAGAACTGCAGACTGCATCAACAGGTTTTATTTAGAAACAGCTTCCTGAAATAGTGTAAATTGTTGTTTAGGGACTGCTGGTGTCAACTATTTATCTGAATACCTGTTACTAACACATGCTCAATGACAAACTTTTGAATGCAAGAGATCTTAGGAAAGCAAAGGAAAACAGAATAAAAATTTCACAATGCAGAAATCACAGTTTTCATTAAGCAATAGGGAAATCTTTTTCTAGCACTACTTGTCACAGTTTTAAAGACTGTTACCACAGGGAATATATTCAAGCCTAGCTTATCATCCTACTGTCTACCTGCTACTGCTCCCTACTTATTTATAGGACCCCATTCTACAACACTCAAATTAGCAATCCTACCACCTACTAAGTTGCTTTCCTGACTTCAGACATTGCAAACAGGATTCAGCTGTCTAAATAGAGGCATGTAGCATCATTTTGGACAACTAAAGTAATCTGAGACACACACAGTTATTTTTGCATAGTGTGTTATACTACCCATTCAATGCAACACGCCTTGGAACTCAAGGCAGAGTCTCTGATAAACATAATTTATCACTATTTTTCTGCTCTTTGGTACAAAGCTACAAATAAATGAAAGGACTCTGGACTGTGCAGAAAGCTGTTGTTATCAAATGTGTATTAACCACTTTTACAATCCACTTCAGATTTCACAGTAAAGATCTATCCCATTGTCAGATCTGAAACTTTTATCTAAGTGGTGGTGAAAACAGAACTACAGTCAAAACCAAAGCACAGATCCAAGAATTTTAAGGATTTCATAGGTTAAATTCTTGCTGAGAGAGAAATATATGGGTCTCCATATCATGCAACTGTTAATGATCACAAAATATCTGCCAGCTGCCATAATCAAGGAAACAGTAACTCAACTAGTGAAAATACCACAGTAAAAGAATGATTGTCTGCTAAAGCATATTTAACTTCAGGTAGCATCTCTGTAATTGAAAAAATAGACATTCATTTCAAAGATAACCCTCAAATTATAATTTTCTCACCTACCGGATTTATGTGATTTAACATGCAGTCATTTTCTCATTAAGACTTAAATATACACTACTTGAACAAGTGATTGCTGGTTTTAAACGACAATCGAGCATTTCTTTCCTGGTGCGTCTGCCTGTGATACCCAGAGCATGTAATAGTTTTCTTTTAAAAGCCAACATGCTGTAGGTATCATCCACCCTCAAATTACTTCACATATCCAGCTGTTGTAGACAACTACCCACTAGGGCCCTGGGCAAGAAGTAAATCATTAAGCCAGTCAGCTTTCCTACAACTTCCTTAACAAAAAAACAAAGACTAAGAATTTCATTTTAAGAAAAAAAAATGTTTTGCCTTGCAGGAACAGTGAAGCATTGGAAAATTGGATTTATGAAGGTGATAGAATGTGTTTACATAGGAGATTCTAAGAGCATCTTAGTCTACCAAGTATCAGAGATAGTCTAGACCAGGATCTCTTAATTTACAGCTCATAGGCCACACATAATTTGCAAAGCAATTTAGCCTGCTAACATATCAAGCTACCAAACTAACGTAGGAATAACCAGGTCCAAACACCACCCTCCCCCTCAACTCCAAAATTGCCCTTCCTCAGAAGTCATGTAATGGTGTAGCTTTCAATTTAAAGTAGCCAAAAAGCAATATCCACATCTCCTTAAAGTTTAGTGTATACTTAATTTTCATTTGGTACAGTAAAGCATGACAGGCACATGCTGGATCACACCACTTGTGAAAACAGGAGCACTCCCAGAATTTTAGTGAGCTTTCCAACATGCAATAGTATTTCTAGCACAATGTGAACAAAGTTTGAGATATGACATAAAATTAAGATGCTTTTAGGAATAGCATTTCTGTTCCTCATATTCTATGAATGCAGAGGAAATGATGCCACAGATATCCAGTCATAGTTTCAAACAACAACACTGCAAAATAAATTTCTGTGGTTTTGCCAAGCAATAAAACTTAATACATGTCCTCAAAATGGTGGCTATTCACCTATCAGAACTACCTAAGTAGCATGGGGCTTTTGGGCTGGAGGGGGACAGGACAACACGCAACCACACCACTGTGAAAAGCAGAAGTTTCAAATACCAATGCACTGAAAACTAGTAACCACATTTAGAAGTCCAATCCTAGATTTCTTAGCTGACCAATCATACTTCATGAAAAACCAACTGACTCAGGCACTCTGAGTTCCTGTACAAACAGCAGTCTAAAAGTTACCTGTTAAAAGAGCTATTCAGCAGTGACCACTGTGTTACAAGAGGATTTACAAAAGCTGGGACTGGTTGGCAAATTCTATATATTAACTGAAAATGCTTTCTTAATTAATATTCATTAAATAATTTGAACAGCTCTATTCTCTATTAAATAACAACCCTCATAATGAAAAGCTTTTCCCCCTCTCATTCACAGCAAAATGAGATACAGTATTTCAGTGCTATTCCCAATAGGCAGTCATTACTACTGCACTGAAAAAGTGACACACTTTCACATTCAGAGAAAGGCTATTAGTGGACAAATAATTGAGAGACTTCTTGATATCAGTAACTAAGAATACAACCGCACTCTTTGGCTTTCCATTTCTTTTTGACCTATTCAGTATTTGTGAAAGCACCTTGAAACTTTCCATAAGATTTCCCAAGTTGTTCAAGGATTTAGTATTCTATTCTCTATCATCCTATTTTATTCAGTTATTTGTATCCTTCAATTAAGGTTTTACAGTACAAGAAAAGCTTATCCTTGGGGTCTCAGGAAAAAAAACGTACCTAGTAAATGTTATTTCAGGTTATGAGAAATGTCAGCAAAAATCTGAATGAGGATTACGAACAGCATGTAATGGATGCCAGAAACAGAGAAGTTGTTTGTGTTTTGTTTTTGTTTTTTTTTTCCCACAAAATTATTTTAGCAACAAAAATTCTGTTGTTGAAAATAAACAGCTAAGTAGTCAATAGTCACACCAACAAAGCAGCACAAATCCTCTAGCTTATCATATTACTATGATCTTGGAAACAGCCAACCCACTGACTCAGCAATAAACAGATAAGCTGTTGTTATCGGTTCTTGTCTGAAGTTGCTTGAGGCATTGCTATTTTTTTTTTTAAGTTTAGAAAAAGATAATTCTCTATACAAGGGACTTGTTTCTTCACAACTTTCCACAGAAATCAGTCTCCTACATAAAGGTTCCAGGTTCCATTGGAGAGATTATTTTTAATTATTTTTTCTTTTAAACATTTCACAAGCAATGTCTTCCTACAAAATGCTTCTCTCTCCTTGCATGAATCTAAACAAGCATAATATCCTCTCTGAGAAAGACAAAAACAGAAGAAACATACATGCCCTTCCTCCTTTACAACATATGCAAGCACCAACACAATCCCTCTTGAGACTACTTCAATGACAGCATACACCAAAGCTTCATCAGAGACAAAACACATCTCTTCTACGAATTCTGTAGTACACATTCTGCATGTTGTGCCCAATTGCAGAAACACATAAAAACAAGGGTCACTTTCTGGCATCACAGCTGATTTAGCTATAATTCAAAGAGCTTACTGAGGTCAAAGGGGGGAAGAGAGTTTGCATAAATATCAATGTAATTCCAGTGAATTATGTGTAAATGTATTTCTTCAGGCAGATTATCTGCCACAATATTGTCTCTCAAACTCGTCTCAGAGTATACTAAACTCTCTGCTTAAAAAATTACCACAGACTATCAGCTATGGTGGTTTACACCCACATCTACCACCACATTATACCCCACATCACAAACTTTGCTGTGTATGTACCTCTAGGCTGGCTGCCCCTCCATAGTCACCTTGACAGCGGCAGGAGAAATCCATTTGCAATCACCCACACCCACAATCATCATCACAACACTGCAGCACTCTCATGTTCAGTTGGAGTCAGACTGAAACCCTGCTTTCCTTACCCTGTGGGATTGAAAAGAGAAGCCTTTCAGAAAAATATCAACACACAGACACATACCAAGCTACTGCTAATGGAGTGGCTTAAAGGGGTCACAGAAAGGAGGGTCCTGCAGATCAAAGAGTTGAAGGGCACTTGAAAGACAGTCAAGAACAAAACAAGACAGACTTCTGGCAGCGATGAAGCTACTTGCCAATATTACAGGGCATGGGACAGAATACTCTCCCAGCAGAGGGGCACAGTACATAGGTCATTGAGGACACAGGGACTCTTAAACTGATATGTGATGGGGAAGAAGGTCTCAATAGCTTCTCCAGTTCTCAGATTAACACAAGAGCCAGAGGCAGCCTTAACTCTAGGAAACATTTTATTGGAACAGGTTCCACTGCACATTGGAGCCGGGGGGAGCATTTCATAGCACTGCACCCTACCCTACCTCAATACGAAGCACAGGCCACAACACTTCATCCCAGCATTTTAACAAGTGTATTTCATAGCATTTTAACAGGATATTCCAGTGACACAACATTAACAGGGAGGAGAGATTCTTTCGGGAGAAGATGATATAGTAGTGATTTGCATTTACATGAGAATTCACAAAAGCATCAGTGTAGCAGGAGCAAAAGGCTGAGAACATTTACCCTCTCCAGTTCCAAGGATTTCATGCAGAACTGTATTTTACTATATTTGCCAAAGACATAAAGCTGAATTTTAAGAAATGGTGTTTCTTAATGGTGGTAACTTTATAAAGAAGAACTGCCCTGCCATTTGCTCAAGACTAGACAGCTATACTTTCCTGTACCTCAGGGAAACTAGTTTGGAAAAGTATTTCATTATATATCTTTTTGTGCTCTTTTTTGACATCTAAACAAACATTCTTCCAGCTTCCTAGGCACAAAAAAAAGGGTAATAAATCCTTCAAGATAGGTATCTACACTATTATTGATTCTGTTAATGCAAACTACTGAGCCCTTCCCACCCTTGTTCTCCCACTTATCAAGCCCCCCACAGCCCTGCTACGCATCTCAATGCCATACTCCCCTGAACATGCAGACCATATAAAGACACAAGGTGTAAATTTTATGTCAAATACAAGTTGCAAGAGGAGGGGTATTTAAAAACAAGGTCTCTAGTCTCAACACTGGAAAAGTCCATAAGGATGGTAATTCAAATATAAGATTTTTTTTTTCTATCTGTGTTGGAAGTTAGACAGTGTAACAACCATCTGCTACCTTCAGTTCTCTTGTGGACCCTGTACTGAATGATGCCTACTGAATGCTCGCCTTCCAGAGCTTCAAAAACTGTGCAGGGATCTGCAGGGGAAGCTGAGAGGGGGAGGGAAGAAATGAGACTAAAGATGACCCAAAAGTCTGAGGGCCAGACAGCTCAGCAAGAGAGAGCCCTTTGGACCTGCCAAGAATGCAGTGAAGTGACTCAGCAGGACCCCACTGCAGCCACACAGTGATCAGCCTGACTGCTCAAGAGCTCACTGCAGAGAGTATTCCTGTGAGCCAGGACTCCATGGAAAATAACAGCAAGAATGAACTCATGAACAAAAAGACCACTTGGCTTGAGACCATGCTCCAGGTAGAGGGACTCTGCTTCTGTAAGAGCAGCTTGTTGCAGCCCACAGCATTGGAAGCAGCCAGCCCCAGCGAGTTCATGCCTCCTGCAAGCCCAAGCCCCTGGCACTGCTCATAGCACCTCTGGTTCCTCCAGCCAGATGTTGGTGCTTATTGCCACAGCTGTCCTAGATTCTCTGCAGAAGGCCAAGCTGAAAGCCAGTAACACAATGGAAGCTTCAAGACCAAATGTAAATGTATATTTTTTTTTCCAAGCACCAGGATATTCCTGAACTGCGTAAATGAACATGAACCCCTGTACTATTTCTTTCCAACTTCTATCGCTTCTGCTGCTGCTGACTGGACTCAAACTCCCAAAGCTTTCACAAAATTTGTAATAATTCCCTTCAATAAAACTAAAGAACAAATACTAATAACCTTAGTGTATTTGTGTAGATACACGTGAAAGTGCAAATGTTTGATTCAAGTTCCACAAAAATCAGACTTCCCAAAATGGGGCTGGAGTTATCAAATACAAAACAAAGCATGGAAATTCATTAAAAGACTACGGGAAAGAATCTCCACCACCTTTTCACAGGTGATCCTCTCTACTTGGAGAGAAGTGGCTCTCTAGACAGAAGTCAGAGGCAATTACAAAATTGTAAAACAAGATAGACAGTGAACACATGTAAATACTCATTGTACAAATAAAGAAAGGCAATTATAATAGTGATCACTGAAAAGCCCTCACACAGGGAAAATTACCCTGAAACAAAAACACTTTACTAGTCAGTTCAACTAAGCCTTGAACCCAAATTATACTTGCACTTGTTCCTGTGGTATTTATTCATATTCTGCACACCAATCATTTCTTAAACTTTAATCTTTCCTTGAAATTACTAGTAAACCTTATTCAACCCAGTTATCTCCACCTCAGCCATGGGCAAAGACAACTTGCTTGCTTCATTTGAAGTCATTCACATTTATCATTCCATTCCCATCACCCCTCAGAGAGGCTCCTGGGGAAGCCCCTGGCAAATTGCTCAATCTTTCCTCTTCCCCATGCCAACATTTTAAAGGTTCCCTTTGGTCTTAGCTGCAAGTCTAGGACAACTAAACCTCACCAGACTTAGCAGAAGCTACAAAAATATATCTCAAGTTTTTTCATTGCTTCATTGTCCTCAGGGACTCTTGGCATTTTCTGGAGCGTAACTTCTCATAGCCACTCTTTCAGCTCTTGTTATTTTTTAGTTCAAGCCCTGTTTAGTATAAGCCTGAATTCTAGCAGGAAGCCACATGGGTAAACATAAGCACACTGGTTAAAAAAAAAATTTAATATTTACACACACGACTCGCTCTCATTCTTTAGTCAAAAATAGTATCTTTCCTGACTAAATTAACACATCTTTCAATATCCTTACAATAAACCAAATTGAAGCCCTGCACCTAAATACCTTCTGATTTTATAGCCAAATCATGTTTCTCTTGGGGATGCTTTGCTTTGGTAAATTTTGTCTTAAATTTGTATTACAGTTATGAAGTCATACAGTTGTATTTTTTTCTTAGGCTTCACTAGGTATTAAACCAAGTAGACTAGATGGATAAAGGCATATTTCAGCCTCTAGTGATTTGATTTATATTTGGATACGTTATTATTTTTAGCTATACAGAGTCATGAGTTATAAGCATTCTGAAAATCAAATCAGAAACAGATACTAGGTTTAGGAAAGACTCGAAGAAGCTTTTTCCTCCAATATGAGAAATAAAATATCCTAAATCCAACACAGCTACCAAAGTGGCATAAGCTTTAAAACAATTGGATTTATAGGCCATTTTACCGCTAAAATTTTTGCAGTTTAAAGATGCAGACATAGCAGAAAATTTTTCTCTCATTGATAACCTGCAGCTGCCTTTTGCAATTAATGCATGCTAAATGCCTCTTTGTGCTCCTGACTTAAAAAGAAATGAGGAACT
>JAOXJM010000004.1:13135933-13148177 GCA_026413425.1 Tringa solitaria
AAAAGAAATGAGGAACTATTTTCATGAGGTCTTGAATTCTAATAAGTGTGGTTTTATACACATATGAAGTAGCTAAGTATTGGGAGATACTAAGTCTGCAGGCACAAAGGTGTAAGCCAGCTAGCTAGCCTAGCTCAAACTAGCTGGAATGGGGAACTAGGGATTACAGCAGGGCCCATCCCACATACCTGACAATGAGAGCAGAGCAGCTCCAGAGATGGCAGCCAGCTTTAACCATAACATCCATCCATCAGGTACATTCATGATGATGAAGCAAATCTGAGGTCCAGCTTGATGGTGAACCCCCAGGTCAAGATCAGACACACCCATAGTGACAGGACAGGTCTGCCACTCAGGCCACACCTGGGCCAGGGTCCACAGACACAGACAATCACAGCTGTGGCCACCTTGGAGACTAGCATCTCTACAGCATTGCTTAAAAAGAGAGCTATGGCCCAGGACTGAGTTTAAATAGTGCTCCTCTGCCCATGGGCAGTGCTGAAAGGCCCCAGGTGAGGCTCATCAGAGTCATTAACAATATCAGTGCTTCAAGACACCTGACAGGAGGTTCCTTGAAATTACTGGGATGCTACCTTGTTGAAACTCACTGTCTGGAGAAGGACATCGTTTACCCTGAAAAACTACAGCCAGTGAGGATTAAATCTTAATCTGTAATCAGTGCTCCCACTCATTGCAGTACCGTTACAGGAAATCAGAAAATTAATCTTGAAATGAATAATCTTGAAATTGTGAAAATGGGGCAAATGAAGTTGCTTATATCTCTCAGTCTGCCTAAATCCTTTCTCCACTTAGTAGCTCTGTTAATATTTAGGGGTTTTTTTCTCCCCTGGTATTTGAATGGAAAGAATTTTGCTCAGATGACAGTACAGCTCTCAGTAAAAAAGTTGAAGTAAAATGAATTGGCTCTTTCTAACAGGACACGTTTCCACTGAACTCATTCTACACAACTACTCAATGTGCTGTACAAATTAGATAGGTGAAATTTTTATCTACAAGACATTTAGAATGCACCTAAGATTGTGCTCACATATAAATGGAAAAAAAAAGAAACTCAAGTCATTTCAACTGAAGGAGAATCAATCTCTTCCAGAATCAATTAGGTCTCTGCAAAGGCAATTGCTTTACAGCAACCAGAAAAGTCAATAAAATTCAGAGAAAGTTCTTAGTGGCACACCTTTCATATATGTTCAGATGGCTCAGGATTTTTATACTGTCTTCTGACCAGGCAATTTCTCCATTACTGTGTTTTTCCTTGTACTGGTGGGGCTTGGCTGTCAGCAAAGTTTATTTTCAACTGGTTTAAATTTAAAACTAAAAATTAAAAAAAAAAAAACCCACAAGTACAACATGGCCACTATCCAATACATAGTGATTTCTGCCCTGTTTTTAGCAAAGCACACATTTATAACAGTGACCCAAGATAGCTCACTAGGGCCAGAGAATAAAGGTCACCTTCTTATTAAGAGTCTTGTGTATTTTCTGAATCCTGCTGTTGGAGCCATTTGGAAAGACCACAAATGGTGAGCTACCACAGCAAAGAAAAAAGAAGGAATAATTTCAAAATCTATTCCAAAACTCTCTTACTGCAAAAAGCCTTAATCCCTTGCATAATTTAGTTTGTTTTGAGCATAATATAGTCTGGCCTTTCAAATACCTTTCAAAATTGATTTTCTTCCTGTTTCCTAATTTTTCATCTCCACCATGGACAAACTTTTCAAACATTAGGAGGGCGCAGTCTAAGCTATACAAACGTTAGCACCACTCAGCATTTTAAATCTGTGGAGTCTGGAGCAATTAACTCTCAGAGTAACAGTTTATTTCACAGTGTTTTGGAAATGACACAGTGTGCGGACTTTTTCATAGCTCATCAGTTTTAGAACATCTTATAAACAAGTGCTTGTAATTTAAGATCAATTATGATCTAACTCATGTATGATTTTCTAACAAAGTCAAATGATGAAATAATAATTTAAAAGTTATTTTTAATACCTGGTTAGGAACCATTAGTAAATCTGAAAAATCTAACACATTTCCAACAGTTCTTCTTTCTTCAGTGCTTTCGGTTTATTACTGAAGGTAGATTTTTATTTATCTGCAAAATACTGTTGTGTTTGAAAGTGATGCATCACAAATGGGAGAAAGTTCATTTTGGTTGTATGTTGAAATCAATTTGCTTCCTGCAAATTTATAGTATTTGGTTAACGTATTTTTAAATTCTGCATAGCCCTTTTTAATAGACAGTATTTATTACCAGCACACTTCTGATTGAAACTAGCATTTTTTTCTTTTCTAATTTCACACATATTATTGGCCAGTTGTATTTTTTTGCCTGATGATACTCATATCTTGAATTAGCACAAAGCAACCAAATTGTATGCATGCAAAATTCACTGCAATGTTGTGCCCGTTTTAACACAGCTGGAGGACAGATATAACAAATGACTCAAGGATATTCCGAGTAGTGGTAAACAGAAGATAACTGCTAGTGCATGAACAAATCCATTACTTCCCTGTCCCCTATAATTTGATTTAAAAATTAAAATTAGATAATTACTATACGACTCTTTTGTCAATGTCAGAGTTAGAAGTGTTAAGACAACAGTAGGCATTTCTCCGAAACCATGCTAGGACTATGTTTTTCTTGTCAGTTTATGTTCAAAACAACTGTATACTCAAATTCTCACTTCTGGAGTTTACAAATATATTCCAGTGGCAGTCAACAGTGCTTGTTTACATGAACAAAGGACCCACAAAGACCATGTCTGTATCTCTTGCAAAGTGGTGATCCTGTTTAACATACACACGAAGAGGTATTGCGCCTCTGCTACAAATGGATTCCTCAACAATGCAGACCTGTGATATGGCTTAAACAGCCCTATCTGTTGCAAGGATTAAAATTGCCCTATAGCAGCAGTTACCCAATGTTTGGCTGCGAAATGCTGAGTAACATCAAGAGAAAGCCTTTAAGATGTTGAAAAAAAGAAATGGTGGTTCTTGGGAGGCAGCCAAGAGTGTCAGAGCTCGTGTGACCTTCTAGCATGCCAAATAGAACAAAAGAATAGATGTAAAGAAAATAGGAAAAGGCTGAAAATCAACTGTTAAATAATGTGATGTAAATTAAAATAAATAAATTAATTAATTAAACCCACAAATATTTGAGGGCCATAGATAAAAGAGGGAGCCTTTGCCCCTTAGGCTTTCGTCTCCAGACCAACATATAAGCCCAAACCATGACAAAGTTAAAAGGAAAAGATATGCTAATAGGCATAGCCCTGCAAGAATTACAAACAATGAAATCCCACATGTAATTTACCTGGTTTCAAGTTTCCCTATAAATCCCAGGTGTGGAGGATTTCCCTGGGATATTATCTAGGGTTCACAAACTTTCCAAGAGACTGGAGAATCCATTCCAATGGATGATTACTTCAGTTCCGTGGAATGAACTAGCTATGTATAGCTTCTTCACATTTTAAAAGGATGCCCTTACAAACTGGGAATTTGTTCTGCCATTCGCCTCTCTGCTGCTGCCAGTATCATAAAAAGTGAGGGCTAGCAACATGGAAGAGAACAAGAGCTTTGGTTCATTTGTCTTCATCACTTTTTCCTGTTTGTAGAAAGGGTTGCTATGTTACTGTATAAGCATAACAGATTAGATTTTTGACAAGATGCAATCTCATATAGAGAGAATGTTAAAATTCAATTAAAGTTATGGTTTAGCTTGCTCTCAGAACCCCTGAAGTTTATATCAGTCCTAAACAATACTTCTAAATGCATTTGGTGGAGAAACTGTGCCATGTGTCTTTCTAGTCTCATCAAAACTTAAAGCCAAGGCAGGAAGAAAGAAGACTTTGCTCCAAAGTGCCACACAGTAGAAGTGCACCTAAAACAATATACAAGTCTTGTTCTTTATGTAGCCAGTGCAAATCCAAAATGATTCTGTTTCCTAAGAATAACTCAGATTGAAACTGTGATGTGGCTAGAAAGAGACCAACCTATCAACAAAAAGAGAAAGCAACCACTGAAATTTTCACTTTGTTGAGTATTCTTCATCCATATTTCTAAAGAATCAGTGCTCTATCTGTGTCATCACACACTTTATGGGCCTTTACCGCTGGACACAAGGCTCTCATCACTTATTCTTGCTGTTGATGAAATTCTATCTCAAAAGACCCATGCAAACAGAAAAACAAGGACTTTGGTATGAAGAAGATCTTACCATCTGTATGATGCAGCTGAAAAGCTTTATACCTAACTACAGTTCAGCTAAGCCATGATGAGCTCTGAGTACAGGAAGTCCTGAGGTTGCAAAACCCACTTGCCACATACTGCAGAAGAACTTGGGGAAGTTGACATGTTTCACTTGCAAAATAATACCCATGCAATAGTAAGGCAAGATGGAAGAAATTTCAGAATTCAGGCAATAATTTTGTTGCAGAGCTTGGCAGTAGTATTCTAAGAGTAAAATTCCTGGAGACAGGAATGAGACATGAGACAGGGACTGGGACCTCTGTCATAATGAAATCACAGCTTTTTCCTGGGTGAGTGTTTTGGGGAACAGATGCTCATGGTGTTTCTAACGTGCCTGCAGACTGATGGCTGACCTCTGCACAGGGCTAATGTAGAGGAGATAACGGCTACTGCTCCTTCTAAAAATGTGCTTTTGGTCTGGGTCATGTTTAGCCAGACTCCACAATAAAGAAAGTCACATCACCTCCTGCAGCACTGGGGGTTCAGTAGAAGCCCTTGAGGGGCAGCCTTACATTTCAAGCAGAGTTTTTGTCTCAAATTTACTTATAAGCACAGGACTAAATACACCATAGGGCATATACTGAGGATGTACACCTCAATGACCCTCCATCAGGCTTACAGTGCCGCTAAGTCTTGCTTTAATCTGTGTCATATCACAGCAGGCTCCAAGGGACCATGTACCATTCAAGCCAACAGACTGAATGAGTGTGCTACAGATTTCTCTGTGCCCTCCCTCATCTCTTTGATCATGAGTTGAGCTGCAAACTCCAAAGGCATTCCCAGAATATGGTAGTGACTTTAACAGACTGGCTCAAATCCTAACTTGTCAGTTCAGATCTGACTGGGTCATTATTAATTTATTAAATAACAAAGAGTATGTCAGAAGCGTTAGTGGGTGCTGAAGCAGGCATCCAATATCACGCTTATTAACACCACCTGTGGCAGAGAGAAACTGCAACAGGCTCCCCCAGCCAAGTCTCCAGCAGGCACTGCTGGGTAGCAGTGTTTGCCCTATCCCTGCAGACACTGAATAGCTTGCTGAATATTGAAGTGTCATGCACTGGTCACTAGCAGGAAATGTTTTTTAAAGTAAAGTTGAATTACTTTCATATAAAAAACAACAACTCACATTTTCTCTAGCTGCTAGTAATTTTGATTAGGAAAAAACAGCCAACCCTTTTACTGCTTGCATAATTAAGGAATCACGCTGTTCTTCCTGTGGTTTTTCTTGCTTATGATTTTCCATTGTAATCCATTAAGTGCTACAGTATTAGCAGGGATTTAATACACCAGATTTAATCAACAGTACTTCTCATACAACAGCATTTGTGCTCAGAGAACTGTACATTAAATAGTGTTTTTAGTGGATTATCTGACCTTTCCCTCTCAAGTCTGCATCTCCTAATTACAGCTTTCCTTGTTTTGGTATAAGATATTGGCAAGGTCAAACCATGCCACAGCACTTGCAAATCTCCTCAAAAGGCTCACAGAAATGGCCTATCTGCTTGTACAAACCATGACTGCAAATGTGTTCGGATTATCTACATATTTTGTATTCATGAGGCTTACAGTGCTAGCTTGCAGCCAGGAAAATTGCTTTGATTTTATATAAGTCTCTGAGCAGAAGGCAAATAAAAAAAAAATTAATATGCTTACTACCACACACAGTTCTTTAAACTCCTGCTACATTTTCCCTAGCAATTCCTTTTCCATCAATCCTCCTGTCCTGGAATATCTCCCTGAAATTTGCTGACATGTCAGCAAAGGACATCTCCTTGATAACACATTTTCAAATTAATTCTACTAAAGAACATTTGTTTCTTCTCTTGTACCTAAAAGCAACTAGACTTCATTCCTCGGTCAGAAAGAAACAAGTGACATGAATAAATGGTCTCCATCTCCAAGACATCATTATTTTGTGACGCAACAGCTAAGTTTATCTAACTGTCACCTTAAAGTGCACGTTTTGAGGCCAGCTCTCATCTCACAGTCATTGGGCTGGTAGGAGCTGACCAAATGCATTGTTATTGACAAACAATACATTCCGCCACTTAAATCAATACAGGCTCAAATCGATACAGTAGAGCTTCATGGAATGTGCATCATGGATCTATTTCCACAAAAACATAGAAAAAAACGTGGCCTAAAACATAAGCCACAAATAGCTCATTCAAATAGCTCATAGGGCATTCAAACAGGCCACGAAATACCTCCAAGTGTACATCCCATTCTGGAGCAATTAGAGAGTATACATAAGGTCTGTAACATTGCCAGTTTGCTCTTGGAGTTTGAGCATGACTGAAGTCTACAGAAACACTCCCAGTCCTGCTAATGGATCTGGACCAGTCTTCAAGCTTTCAACCAACCTGTAGCATCCCCAGCATGCATAAATGCCATTTGTTCCCTTCTCTGAAAATTAGCTGAGAGGCAGGGATAATAAAAGCAAACTCCAGTCTCACTGGATGGTGCTCTACTCACCACTCCTTACCTCTGTGTCACACCCCTACCTCACCTGCCCTCCACATCCCCAGGCTACTGCCGCACACTCCTCTTCAGGCTTTTCATCAGAAAAACAGCACATTGGCATTGGAGGTTTTGAAAGTTTTCCTTCTAATTCTATGATTCAGTTTCTCTCATCTCATCCAGGTAATTCAATTTTGGCTGGGACAAGGTTTTGCAAACTTAAAGTCTACGTCAGGAACCTGTAACGCTATTTTTCTTCCTACAAAACTGCATATCCAGTTTCATCTAGGAAAAGATTCATTTACTTTGATTCAGAATACTGAAATCCCCCTCCTTCTCCTTCACTTTGTGTCTTCATTTCATATTCTAGCTCTAAATACCTGACCTGAATTTCAGAAGGATGCTAGCATGACTCTGGGGCTCCCTGAGGAACCTGGGGGTATTTCAATCCTGGACCATCATTACTTCTGGAATACTAATATTTCTAGCTGTGTGTATTCCAGTCCATTTGATAATTATATCCACCATTATGAGGTGCAAAATCCAGGACATAATGCAGAGTACAGTTGGCACATTTGCACTTAAGAAAATATCATATATACTAGAGTCAAACTCACACCCTGCTGGAATTTTAATGGCTTTTCCTCCATGAAAAGCCTTCAATAGCATTATGCTATTGGTTCTTTTTGTGCCTCCATGACTTACATCAGTAAAGTAATCATGTAATAAAAGAGAGTGCTTGTTTAAAAGCTGGGTTTTTTTATTTAGTTTACAATTTGGAAGGGCTTCAATAAATACAGTACACCAAGTGATGAAGCAAAATAGATTAAAAAAGAGGCCTTCTTTTCATAACACACAGAGTGACATTTACAGATGTGTGTCCACAGCACACAGTACTAACAATTGGATAAGGACAACAGTCTGTTCAGCATCATCTTCGATACAATTTGTTCCCTTCGAAGTTTAAAACCTCAACCAACAATGCAGAAGAAAAGATTGTCTCCTGCAGCCAACTACCAGTATTTTGGCCCAGCCAGGCAGCAGAGCTGCAACAACAGGTGCGTGAGAAATGTGTTTGTCCTGGATGCAGAGTGAAAAATGAAGGTAAATGTACCCATGTTCACTGACTGCTGCCGTTGCCGAAGGCGAGCTGCAAGCTGCCTGCCTTTTCTCCTCTAAACATCTACAAAGTCACAAAGGGCTACCACTCCAGCAGCTCCATGAACTCGATTTAGAGGAGGTACCCGAAAGGCAGAAAGCCCACACTATCAGCACACAGCAGCACTGCCGCCTACCCCCCTGCCAACTCCTGCAAAGGACAGCCAGGAATTCCCCACAAGCTGCTGTCACTGCTTTGGTATTCAGAGCAGACACAGCCAGAGAAGATGCTGAGAAACAGACTCGAGGGATAACCAAAAATGCTGAGTTTTGAAAGATGAGGGAGAAAGAAACAGTGAGGATCAAGGGTAGCAGTGAAGGCATTGAAAGGATAAGACAACCTGGGACTTGACCATTAAAATAACAATTGTTAAAAGCAGTGAAGTGCAAATTTGGTTAAGTGAGACTGGAAAAGAAATGTTCAGTGGAGATTCTGAAAGAACAGAGGAATGGGCTGTATAAAGCATTCCTAGAAATGTGGAAGACATGAGAAAAATATGAAAATTTGTTCTACTCTGAGGTAATTTCTTTTAGTGTGATATGTAAGCCTGTTGAATGCTGACGGGAAGAAGACAATCAAACAGGTTTTTCTCTTTAAGAAAAACTCCCTTCTGTACTACAGCTTCCTTGCAACTCAGTGGGAAGCATTCGAACAAGAAAAACCAACACACATAAGTCACTTCTCAGCAGAGTAAATGAACAGTGCAGTTCCTTATGCACTGGGTAGATTTCTGTCTGTACCTGATCTATCTAACCTGAAGCTCATTCAGGCATCTCCATGGGGCATTGCAGTTTGTTACTATACCATTAGCATAACCAAAGTCTGAGAAATATGAACCTTTACCTGTACACCTTCAAATTCAGAAAGCTTGCGGTCTTCCCACTAATCTGTTATACAGGCTACTGTACTTCATCGACCTTATTTGGGGGAGATGAAAAACCTATTTGTTGTCATAGAAACAGCAGGACTTGGTGCTACTGTGCAGGCTGATATGTGAGGATATTATTGTTTGGCCTTTTTCCATGCATCCAGATTGAGAAACACTAAAAAGCTTTAAAAAAAGCCGCTGAAATTTTGCCAGACAATCAAATCTACAATTTCCACAAACACATCCAAATATTTACTAATTGTTGTGGATAAATTTGAAAAGCCCTAGGTATGGGAAACACTGTTGAAAAAAATATATTCTTTACCCCAAAAAACAAACAAGCAATGGACATCTTGTAAGGCTACAGGAAATGTCCACAAGTCCACAATCAGTTATGAAGAGGCAATTAAAACAACAGCCAGTTGTCTTCAGTTCCTGCCACTTAGCTGAGGCAAATATTTTAAAAGCCTATAGTTAGCATGGTAATTAAGATTAATACCGCAAAAGCAGATATCCCAAGGGATTAACAGCTGCCAAAAAGTATCACTAACTGAGAGGAAGGTAAGGTGTTTATAATTTTTCCTTTATTTTATGCTTTTTACGTTTATGTTTTTTAACGGGAGAATAACAATGTCAGTAAGTCATTAAAAAGAATGCATACTAAGTGACCAAACCTCCGAACAGTCCAGGTAAACAGCTGTGTTCCCCGAACAGCTCCAGAGGAAGACAGGTTTACAACCAAGTTACAGTATATAGGCCACAGAAATAGAGGGCAAATGGACGTGGTTTAGATCATCTCATTTACTTTGGACAAAAGAAGTTCTCTTTTATTATAATATCATTTTTTTTCCTTATAATTTTTCCTAAAATACCTTCATCCTCCACTTGCAGAGCAGTATTTCTTGGTTATGACTGAGTGGAAAGATAATTCTGAACATATTACTAGTTCATAGAAAAGGTGGGGAGTCTATAACTACTTGATTTGGCAAAAGAGTGACTATGACTAGGATAGATTATGCAAAAGTTTAGCTGTACTATGGGCACAGATGGGGGAAAAAAGGCAGTTTAGAGTATAAAGGTGACCTCCTAATCCATCTGCATTGAAACTTCCCATTCTTATCACAACACTCCAATTTTCTCTCCATCTGTTCCAAATAGTTCAAAATCCTGACCCATTTAGCATAGAAATTGTCTCTCCCTTGCTGGAAGCCAAAAAAAATGATCCGAACAGCCTTACATGTCCTGTGTGAAGAAAAAAAATCTAGCCCTGTGGCTTGCAAACAGCCTGTCTCTGTCATGCAGGCATGACATTATCTGACATCTATGAGTCACTGTCCAACTGTTCTATTGCCCCATAAAAATATTCTCCGTTTTTCTTACTGAAGGAATCTGCTTCTATTACAGAATACATCTTACTCTTCTCCCGTCTCCACAGAAACAGTGAGAATGCCTTAGGAATTGTAAACATGCAATTATTCAACTTTCAGCTTTCTCAGGCCATGAAACTGGATGGACGTGACACTAAACTGAGCCATGAGGAAAGTAAAGTAAAACTGCTGGAGGAGCAGCTCGGTGGGAGTGCTTTTCTTACATTTAATGTCTAATTTCTCCTTGGACAGCAGCCTAGGGCTGCAGCCAGCCAAACAGCCTCCTCCTACACCAGATCCAGCATCCATCCTCTGTTCCAGCTTCCTTGTGTGGGTTTAGGCCCTTCTTATCCAACTTAACTGCCAGCTGCAGGAGCAATCTAATGCAATCCAGGAGGGCATAAGCCACTGGGGAAAAAATAGCACATGACAGACAAAATTGTCAGTAAAGGGCTAGTACTTTACACTGTAATTGGTTTTGTAGTATGTGTGTAATTACATGAAACAGAACAGTAGGGTAAATTTAAAAAAAAAAAAAAAAAAGCTAGATTCGCCTTACTTCATTGACTATTCAAACTGATACCACTTGTTAGAGCTCAACAAAAGAGGGGAACCGAGAAGCCCATGGTGATACTATTTCTGACCTAAGCATAGAGTACAATCACACAGTGACTTTTAGCCTACACTCCCCTTCAGTAGCAACCCTGTGTGACCACTGGCTGTGGAAAATACAGCCCAAGCCCCTTTCCTTTCCCTCTGTGTGCTGAATAAGTACCTTTTAAAGACAAAGGGAATTTGATTAGATCTCCTCTCTTCGAAAAAAGTGGTGTAAGTCATGACTTTCAAAGCCCATGAGTTTAGGCTATATACTTAATCAGCAAAATAATTCAATTGTTGTCAAAGCCTCTGATTATTCAAGTGGAGCAGCATTGGATGCTCTGCTGCATATGTAGTTATTCATTGACATAGACTGTAGTTTTTCACTGGAATGCATGTAGACAGAGATGTCTGTTATTGGAATTTGTAGACATTATGATGATCTAAATAAATAGTGACATCATCATGCCAACAAACATGGCAAATCCAGTTGGTTTTGGAACTATCCCTCATTTACCAATATTATAAGAAGAGCTATTAACCATTGTGACACACTTTCACTTTGCATAAAGTCACAGAATTATTTTAATGTGATAAAATACAGTTTGACCTGGAGTCCCTGGACACCACTTGGTGATGCGGAATGCAGGGAAAATAAAACTGTACTGCATCTAGTCATTTAAAGAGCTGCAAGTCAAGTATCTTCCTTCTTTTTATGATACACTTATCTTTGTTAGCTAAAATCTAACACAAAATAATCACATGGGCATTCTTATATTGACTTAGGTATCAGAAATCATAGGACATGTCCATGTAAGGACAAGTGAAGCAAACTACAATGACATAGTAAAAATCACAGTGCTTACACTGTATGCATTTGTGCCACACCTGGATATAAGAAAATGGCAAATTTATTCAGGTGATCACTTCTTCAGAATATTTTCTCAAAGCTAAAAGCAAATTATTGCATGGTCTTCTCATTAGATGACTGGAAAATGAAGGTGGTCTGTAGACAAAAGACAGGGAGTCAGACCAAGACATAAGCACTGGGGCTGAAGTGAACCTCTGAATTTTCCCTGCACGACAACTGCAAGCTTGTGAAATTCCTGTAGCTACAAATTGTTCTTCTGTCATGTCCTCAAGAGGGGCTTTCCCTGGCTGGGGAATCAGTTTTTCACAGGAAGCAAATTCATTTCTTTGCTAGACTGACATACTCCCCCAGAAGCCACAGATTCTATGTTGGAAGACACCAGGAACTCTTATATGGTCAGTCAGGTAAGATATTGAAAAGACAGGTTAGACAAATTGCGTATAACTAACCAAACTGAAATTCTCAGATCCACAGATTACTCAGATTTTGCTTCAGGAAAGAAGTAATGAGTGTCCAGGGGAGAAGCACATGCTGTGCCTGGGTCATGCGATGAGTGCTGCAGTACCAGCTGGAAGAAATCAGCAAAGGAAAAATAAAGAGTAGACCTTGCGCAACAGAGAACACTGACAGTAGGCGTAATTCCTGCCTCC
>JAOXJM010000004.1:13148277-13172665 GCA_026413425.1 Tringa solitaria
TGACTGTTGGCGTAATTCCTGCCTCCCCCCCCCCCCCCCCCGGCTTATGTATCATTTATATAATGCTAGAAAATTACAGTACTAACAAAAGAGAGAAAAACTGGAAAGAAAACAGCTGATGTCATGGCTTAATATATCAAGAGAGTAAGGTTAAAAAAGGATGATGTTAAAACATCAAGTGAAAAGCTGATGTAGCAAATTTTGGCTCTTGTTTGATTTGCTTTTATATGAAAAGCTTGTTTTCATTTTATTTCTTTTTACAGATTCATAATTTATTGCTGCAATATCTAAAACTTGCTGCTCATGTTTTTACAGTGGAACTTTCCTTTACAAATATTACAGAGGTTGAAAAAGGTGTATTTATCTGCCCTCTGCTGGAAACACATAGCAAAAATAGAGCACTGTCTTACCTGCACAGTGCAAAAATGGTTCCCCCTCCACATACAGAAGACTAACTTCATCATGGACTCAGCAGTCACATGCAGGTTGCATTTTGTTTAATGCACCTAGCCAAAATAAACTTTTGTATTATTTGTCCAGTATTGACTTCACTCTACTATATAAATGCTGGAGTCCAATCTAATCCCACTTAAACTGGAGCAAGTAAGTATCTCTGTGGATATCAAGGGAATTATACTATTACAAATCTATCTAAATGAAAGCTGAATTATGCTGTTGGAAATGCACCTGGTAAAATATGATTTGCCACATTAACAGATAGAGACACTTTACATATACTATGTCCATGTCTGTGGAAATACAGTACTGATCCAAGTGGATGAAGTCCTAAATCACCAGAAATTTTTAAAAAAAGGAAAAAAGTTGCCAGAAATCTGATTATTACTCATCGGAATATTATTTAAAATTTCTACAGCCACTGTGTGTGTCTGAGCCCAAACAGTTTGTTCACAAGAGCCTGCTACATACACATGACAGGATCATTAGGAATGACTGATCAATTTAAAGATGAAGTGAAGATCACAAGAAGACAGAGGGCTCAACAAAACCACATTCAGAAAGGAACTGACGCTACCAACCAAAACCAGGGGTAGACAGGCCTATACCAGCTACCCCTAGGACAGTGAGGAAGCAAAGGATCTGCCAAAATGCTAAACACCTCCAGCCTCCATTGCCACATTTACCATTCTTCTGAAGTCATTGCTCCCATAATCAACATTATCAGAAAATATTATTTTTCTTTAAGCATTTGCTTCTATTTTCTTGACTTCCATCAGTTGCTTTAGCTTTTTTTTTTTTTTTCCTTTTTTGAGAGAAGATTCATACGGGGATTCAAGCATCCGAGTAAAACATACATTTTCCCAGCAGTTCTGCAATAACTTACTAGTGATGGCAATCACAAGACAGAAGATTTTCTTACAGTACTACTTCTTTTTTTTTAACCCAGATCTAGCTGTGGTATCTGTTAGGTCATCATCCTAACCCAGAATTCTTGCCAACATATAGGAAAAAGCATGGTTAGTTAAAACTGACAGAAACAGCCCACTAATTAGCATACAGATTGTATTCTAAAAATCCCACTGCTTCTTTTGCCTGCTCTGGATTTAACTCATCTCCTCTGATAAGTTAATTGAGACCACCCAAACCCCAAAGAGCCCAGATGTTTTTCAAAGACAACCTTTAGCATTACAAGGCATATATGCAGCATTGCTCTTTTTGCTTCACTATATACATAGTTACATTAATTGAGTTAGTCCACATGTGGTACCAGATCTGAAGCATTCAGAGGGTGTATATTATAATGAAAAATGCAAAAATACTCCACTGGACATCATGCAGTACTTTTTCTGGGTTTGGTTTGGCTTCACCTAGTGAAGGACTCCAAACTTTGGGGTTTTTTCTTACTGATGGAAATGACATCATATTCAAAATTAACATAACTGACTGCTAATTTTATTGCTTTACATGATGCTTTGATCCTGCTAGTCTAATATCTTTCAAGGGGCATGAGGGTGGGGGATGGTTTAATTGCTTTCCTCAAAGAAACATTTCACCCCCCATGGAGGCTCTGACTGTATTGCATCCTATGGGCTTCGCTTTCATAATAAAACTCACACTAGAGAAACATAGGTTGGTAAAGCCATTTAAATAAAACATTAGCCTGTCCTCTTCTGCCTTTCATGCTGTTTTTGTAAATTAATTTTTAATCAGTTCCTACCCCAGATACATTCCTCCCTTAAACATACACTTATCATGTACTGTTAAAAGCATTTCTAAAAGGGCAATTTAAATGCAGTGCCAAAGCTGCTCCTTGGAAGCCTTCTAATTCACATTTATCTGTGGTATCAGCTTCAACCAAAATACTCTTCCTTTTTACAAGCTTCTAGATGTGTATTTGAGCTGTGATTTGGCTTACAATCCATTTCTGCCTTATGGGCTTGCTGAAAGGGAATCTGTATTAAACAGGAGGCTTTCAAAACTGCAAGGAGCAGCTAGGAATCCATCTACCACATATATTTTAGAAATTTCCTCCTAACATTTTATTTGTTTTAAAACATACAAGTATAAAAAAACCTCAGCTAGCTATGCTGGTATGAAGTTTGGTCCTGTTCTGTATGACTGAAGCTTTCTCTTACAAAAAAAGGAGAGGATGAAGTCCATGATTCATAATACATAAAGGAAAATGACAAAATATGCAGCCAACACTGCTTAGCAATTGTCTTTTGATTGTAAACTCTCTTGTTGTTTCTTATTTGTCAAACTTTAAGCATTTTGCCTTCATTTACTACAGGGTTGTCTGCATCAGACTGGGTGGGGGGGGAGAAGGACAAGGAAGAGGGAGGAGGACAAGAAAAAAAATCAACCAACCAAACTCAAAACTCAAAACCACCTATTTCTCATCATTACAAATGTGTCACTTTCACTGGAAAGTTCTAACATGTCTACCTTGGAAGAGCGTCCAGTTGAGAAGTACAGTTTTGAGACGAGAAGTATACTTTTGTTATACTTTGTCACCACGAATATCTGATTAAATCCTCCCAGAATCTTAATCAATGCTAGTTCAGTAAAAATTTAATTGGCTTTGGGAGCTGAATTACCTAAGGAGTCTCTCCCACTGAGCACATTCCAGCACTTCATACCAGGCAATGAAAACATAAACTCACCAGTCCACAAACAAGGCTGCAATACCCGGGATGGGGTTTCCCAGGAGTCACTTGTCAAAGTCAAGGATTCTCTGCGGAGCAAGGGATATTCTGGACTGCCTGACTATTTGGAGTGTTTGGCTTTACAACTTTATCATTACATCCAGGTATCCTTTATTATGTAATTGCACAATACATGATCGCAGTATAAGATGCATGTGCACGTTGATGCTACAAAAGCACACAAATTTCACAGATGGAACACTGCACACAAGTGACATCTGCAGCCGAGCTCCACACCTTTGGGGAGTTTCCTCTCCTTTTGTAGCTTATAACAGTGTAAACATAGTAACCATCGGGATGCAATGCAAACCCTGTCTTTTTCTCCGCAGCATGGCAGGATATGACTGATGGGTGAGGCTCAGCAGAAGATTCGGAGTCTAGTGGAGATTTATTCCATTAGGACAATGCTATGAATACTTAATAAGACTGTATATTATTATTATATATATAGCATTTCTAAGCTATTGCCAAGGATATCTGGGTCAATGAAATTATATAAATAAATCACAACAGGCGTCCAACCTATGACTTGACAATTTTGGACTAATGTGAGTATATGAGGCTTACAGGCTGATTGTGTCCAGAAGGAGAAGGAAGGAGAATTTTCTTTTAAGTAATAGTGACTGAGGCAGAAGTCATACCCTTTCAATTCATGATCAGCTGATGAAAACTGATAGCACAGCATACAACCAAGCATCATTAATCCCAGCCAGTTACTTACCTCCAGTGTACACCCTGTACTTTAACCGTTATTGCTGTTCTAAAAGGAAAATTAAATAAAACCCAGAGGGATATGCATTTTTGTGATGGCTTATACAGCTTCAGTTGACACAAGCCCTGTGCAGGATATTCTGGAGACTTAACATCTTACAGACAAAACCATAGATGTTAGAGATGGATGATATCTGCTGAGCCATCTGTTCTATTTCATTGCCAAGACAAAACTGTTCATAATGCATATTTATTTGACTTTTACATTAGTTTTAAGTACTCTGGTGGGTAGAGCTTCCACTGTTCCCCTGGGAAGGTTGGACTAACTACAGAATACTTTTCACTGGCAAGATATTTTTCCTGGTGTTCAGCTTAAACTTCCCCTTTTTAATTTCATTCTATGACCTTCATCATCCTCTATTTGTGCATGTTTCCGTGTTTCAGCACACAGGGAAGAGAAGCTGTGCATATCAAGGACTGTTACATCAATAGGTTTTAAAAGAGTAAAGAGTGCATATACAGACGGTCTGAGAGAATATAGCATCTACCCTTCTCCTAGAGAATGTCAGGACAGCAAAGTCTTGTGTTTCTCAGGTACGGGCTATAATTATTGCAGCGTTATCCAAAATTTCTAGTAGGAGGGGATATACAACAGTTTCAGGACACTAACTACCCATTTCCTCTGACCCATACAAAAGCAGCAGCAGCAACCTGTTTCTAGGCCAGAAGCTCTGCAGAGGCATGGTAGGAAACATACCTCCAGTTCTCCTCTGTTTGTGGAGGATGGAGCCAAACAGGCTGCAGAGACGGAGGAGACCTGGAGTCATGAGCCAACCTTGACTTAGCACAGACTAACACTGGTGCAGTGTTGCCCTTTTCACCTGACGCTCAGACAGGTTCGGAACCACCTGGCAAGCCTAGTCTGTGTGAAACTCTCAAGCTAACATTTTAGTGTACCCTTTTTGTTTTCAATTCTTACATGTCAATATTCCTTGAATTTGGAGTGCTGGTAGAAGGATACTTTGTATAGGATTTTGTACTGCTGTATATCTGTGCTGACTACATTTTGCTCTGATTAATATCAAACTACATTAAACTGATTAAGATCTGATGTCTTTAATGCTTTCCTTCACTGTTTGCCTTTAGCATCTTCTCTGTACACAGGTTGCTTTCCAATATAAAAGACCCTTTGTTCTGTAATTAGGTTAACAACGAGAGGTTTTTTTTTCACTTAATCAGCCTCCTACACCCTTACTAACTTGGAGATTAAGTTAATTGAAGTTAATCAAAGTTAATACATTACAAAATTCAATGTCTATTTTTGCCCTGATTTTAATAAGAGTAGAACCCTTCTATGTAGTTAAATCTCATTGAGCTTGTATATCTAAGTAACACATAAATACAACTTGTTCATAATTGATCACTTTTCTACATAGCTTAAGGTTGGGGTTTTTGTGGATTGGTTTTGGGTGTTTTTTTCCCCAGCAGATGAAGCTGACTAACTTCAGACAATTTCACTACAAATTGCCCCTTTCGCTATTTCTCACTGTTTCCAATAGGAACATTACTTGATTTCAAGGCAGTTGCCCACAGCAATACTGAGAAACATCATTAGCAAAGCCATAAAGTTGAGATATATGTATTTAACAGTTTCCTACTGCATCCAGGTACTATGTACAGAGTCTCCATAAAAATCCTAGAAATCTGGAACAACTGTTGTCTCCGATGAGATCCCATAAGATTCAGTGGCACATTCTGGACTAATCTAGAAATAGATTTGCAGTCAGAGCCCCACAGGTGATTTATAAAAACTATTGTCTCAACTTTTCTATTGCCTTTACAAAGAAAAATTTGGTAACAGCATCCTCTCATCTGTTCACATCTCCCTCCTTTCCTGACTAACTCAGAATAGTCAAAGTAACAGAAACGTTAAATAGTGTAAATCCAAGAACAGAAGTCTGAAAGGTTCCCCTATAAACAATGACAGTTTATAACCTAGCAACTATTTTAAACACTTTCACTGGATACATTTGATTTTGTTTCACACTGGTTGCTTTACCAAAATATCACACGGGAAGGAGTCATTGCACTAACAAAACTCCTTGCCCGTAGCACGAATAGTACTCGATTACAGGAATCAGGAGAAGGAAAAGTTTAAAATTCCCATGTCCAACAATTAGTCTAGCAAGTACCCACCCATGGAAGCGAGACAGCCCCGCTCAAGGCCGGTCCCTGCGCTGGCCGCTCCCAGCCGGGCCGGCAGCCGCTAGATGGCTGTCGCCTCCCGCCGCAGGGAAGCCCCGGCCCTCCTCAGGCTGAACTTCCACTGCTTCCTGACCGGTCTGGAAGCTGGTTTAAAGACGAAGAGACCGCCCCTGTCTCTCTCATATATAGCAGGAGGCTGGAAAGGTGTATTGGGAACTATTCTGAAATACTTCTGCTCCCCCATGGACTCCAGCATCCGACCGGTCCAACAGCGGAGCGAGGCCTGTGCCCTGGCTCTGTGGGGCCGCTCTGATGGGCGCTGGAAGTTAAGCTTCCTCTCTGCTCCCTGTCGCTGCTGCCACAGCAAGAGTTTGTTTGAGACACTATGATTAAGACCTATAAGTGATATTGACTTGGAAGTGAACTGATTAATCCAGTAATCACTTGTTAATTGATTACACACTACCTAATCACAGGCTCAATAATTTACTCTTCTTTTTGCCTGGGTTTATAAATTGGCCACTGAGTATCTAAGTAAGGTCAAACTGCACATTATCTAGACAGAACTCAGGAGGTGTGGGAGGATAAACCAGAGATACAGTAGAAATAGGACAGGGACCACTGACAACTGTTTCAGGCTCATGGGAAAATGACCTGTTGGGGCAGGACCATTTTCCCCTCTCCAGGATGGCAATTCACTTCCCACCTGTTTTCCCCCCAAATCAGTGCTGTAAGGATCCCCTCCTGGCAGCTCTCTTCTGCCATACAAAGCAATCACTTTTTAATGGAAAATGAGAAGCAGTACAGCCTAGAAGTAGAGGGGTGGTGGTGAAGGTGGGAGGAAGCAAGAAGCTCCTGGAACAGTGGGTTTTTCCAGGGCTGTCACTATTGCCGAATCCTGGAGGAGCCCTCTCCCTAACCTGGCAGCTGCGGGGACACTGAGATACCAGGGAGGCCATAACAAAGATGAAGGTAGCTGAAATGACTGCACTGGGCAGGCACAGAGCACACATCCATAGGAAAACACATTCCACTGCCCTCAGCAGTCACAGAGGAATGTGGTTTTAAATTAGATTTTGTGGCATAAAACAGTGAAGACAGGATAAGTTCCTGTTTGCTAAATTGCCATAAGCTGAGCTGATTGAACAAATTCTCTGCAATCTTTCTGCAGGTGACATGCTGCAAGCAAAGTACCAAACAAGAGAAACAACTCACTTCTACTAGCACAGAATTTCCTAAGTTTTCACTAGCAAGTACCAAGAAGAATCAGAGAACCCTTTAAGACGGGATCTGTACACAAATCCAAATGCAACCAGGAACATTTCTTCTGCTTTTATTAGAAAACTGTTCCCATTCAGTAACCCATTCATCTGAACTGACACTTAACAGTTTTTGATAAGCTGATGAAAAAGTCTGCAACATTTGGAACAATCCTGTATACTCTCATCACTATTATATGTTAAAAGGGGTCATACTGCTGTGGTCTAACCCCAGCTGGCAGCTAGAACGATGCAGCCTCTCACTCACTCGCCCCAGTTTGGATGGGGGAGAGAATTGGAAGAACGAAAGTGAGAAAAAAAACCTCATGGGTTGAGATAAAGACAGTTTAATAGGTAGAGTAAAAGCTGCGCAAAGCATAACAAGGAATTCATTCATTGCTTCCCATTGGCAGGGAGGCGTTCAGCCATCTCCGGGAAAGCAGGGACCTATCATGCATAATGGTTACTTAGGAACACAAACGCCACAACTCCAAACTCTCACCTCCTTCTTCATCTTCCCCCAGCTTTATACGCTGAGCATGGCATCACATAGGCACAGCAAATCCCTTTGGTCAGTTGGGGTCAGCTGTCCCAGTTGTGTCCCCTCCCAACTTCTTGTGCCCTTCAGCCTGCTCGCTGGCAGGGCGGTGGGAGGAGCAGAAAAGGCCTTGAGAGATAACAACAACCAAAACCACCTATGTGCTATCAAAAGTATTTCTTATCCCAAATCCAAAACACAGCACTATACCAGCTGTTAATAAAAAAGTTAAGTCTATCCCAACTGAAACCACAACATGTTAATTTTTTAAGACAGTTCTAAAGCTAGTAACATAGTGTCTTCATATAGACATTATTTGGTGTGCACAATGGTATCTGTTCAAAGCTGTAAGACCTCTTAGTTTATTCTTAAAACATTTATATGCATGCTCATATACAAATATTACCCAATTAAAGAGAGTCCAGATGGAAAAAATAAAAATCATTGGAGGCCTAAGAAAAAAATGTCTTTAAGGAACGATTACATTAATTGGGATCAGTTAGTCTAAAGACTGAAAGAATGAGGTGGCAGCCTACCAGATTTTAAATACATAAAAATTTTCCACAAGTGCAAATGGCCACTGTAAGCAAAGTAGATGAAATAAGAAGTGACGGACTGAAATTGCAAGAAGAGAATTTTAGGAATTTTAGTAGTAAGGATAGCAAAGGACAAATGGACAGAAGAACTTGCAAGTCTTTACCCACAAAGATCTTTACAAACAAGTTAAAAATGTTCCTAGGACGACCTTCCACACTCATTATGATTGAAGGTACAACAATGTATTAGATTACTCTTCTATCATCTTTTCTGTTGCATTATTTTATACAACACTAAGATTTTTGTGATACTGCAAGTTTCATAAAATACAAGTTCATCGATCATGTTGACTGATCCCTAATGGAACACACAGCAGTGTTTCCCCTATGTCCAGTCTTGCCATAACCCCATGGGAACACTCACTGCTCATGGACTTTTGCCAGTTCTCCTTCCATGCCTGGCAGACTCAAGAAACGCAGAGGCGGGTTCCAAAAAAGTGAAAGAAAAATAGTACGCAAGTTCCAGGAATCACCTATTTTTAAGAATGAGCAAAAACTCAACAGACTCAGAAGTGGTTCATCTTGCCCAAAATCTAAGTTTCAAAGAAAGACATTAGCACGTTCTTGGAGATTAAAGACAACTAAAATGCATTTAAGTGGTTATTTCCATCACCTGCATTATATGTGAAGACTTGAGACAGAAAAATTCCATCTGGCACAGAAAGAGGGTGCAGAAGCCCTGACACACAAGAAAACCTTCAATGCTATTAGGTTAAGTGTTTAATCTCCTACAAGGTATGAGTTGTGAGCGCCCTGGACACACCTTTTTTTTTTTTTCAAGTACAGGGAAGGAACAGCACATCATAGCGCTCATCACCCGGACCTTATTATGAACCATGGTTTCATATGTAAAACGCAGTGATTTGTCTATTAAAAATAATCCTGTAATTCTGCAGAGAAGTGCACTACAGTTACGTGGATAACATGGGAAGTTTACCTCAGAGCCTGTCCTGTCCTCTCTTCTGATCTCTAACCTTCAGCTCCCCAGCAGCCCCCTGCCCCCCCCGACCACCCCATTCTGGTTATGATTTTGTGCAAGTTAACTGAGTTAGCAGACACTAAGCTAGCTCAGGACTTAATTGTTAACTACTAGTACTCCCAGAGAAAGAAGCACGCTGTTTGCAGTGCATGTTCTGTACCACAAATTGGGGCAAACGTTATTTCACAAAATACCTTTATGACTATGACATGAATTCCATTTCGTGGAGAGAAATAAACATTCGCACAGCCACCATTCACTCGTTTTGCACTAGTCTGGATTCTCAAGAATAAGTGAACAAAACAGTTTATTTTCTGCTGATGCAGACCTTCTGGGTTCACTCAAATAAACATTAAACCGTGCCTGGCAGGGTGGGGCTGAAATTTGGTTTTTTTAAACATCTCATATTGTCATTCTGAAACTTAGAGGCGTGATCAACTTTGCAGGATTTCCCTTTCATGCTGGGAGCAACAACTGAGCCAGCACGCAAGGAGCAGCACAGGAAAATTAAAAGTGCAACAATCATTCATTTTTTCACCACAGTTCCAACACCACTCCCGTGCAAACTGGTGGTAAATCTTCATTGACAGCAAGAGTTGAAGATCTGACCCAGAACCAGTCTCAATGTTAGGCTGTGACCACTGAGAGAGTAAGATGCAGGTCTGGTATAAGCGGGCTGAAGTTTTAACAACTTTGATAGAAATTCCACCACCTTTTGCCAGGAACAAATTTGATCTGAGCATAGAGTCCACATTAAATGAGTATCATCACTGTACAACTCTTGCAGTCTCCTTTCTGCTTCATGATGCTTTCCATTCATAGTCCTATTGCTAATTAACTGTTGTATAATAACAAAGACTAAACAAACTGCCTTTTAGAAACCAACCAGCAGGATCCTGGGACAGACCACTGAACAAGGAGTAATGGGGAATGCTTAACAAAACAAACCAAAAAAAAAAAAAAAAAAACAAAAGGAAATGCTTAAGAAAAGCAAGACAAAAAGAATGAATTTTCATCCTTTTCCAGAGAAGGCAAGTAAACAGTGTAATTTCAGCTTCCCTAGCACTTTACATATAAAAGCTCTCTTTTGAAATACAGAGAGCAACCACAAACGGAACTGTAGTAATGTCTCTGCAATCAAAACAGTTCTGGGTACATCTGCATGCCTAGGGGCAGATAAATTAGAGTATCTAGAGCTGGCAGGATGCAAGACAGATCAAGTCCAGACACCAGCTAGCACTGCTGAGACTAGTAAACCCCACAAAATATGGTACATTAGCTTAGGCTGCCTTGTGGTTACCCAGCTATAGAGCTTTCAGGCTCAGATGACCAGGTCAAAGCACAGAGATGTGTCTGCACTTGACATACCTTCCATGGTAAATTAAAATCAAACACAAACCTCCAGAAACATGTAGCTACAATGGAAACAAGAAACACAGCCTGTTCTTCTGGTCTCCTTTTGCTTTTCATCTCACTTATTCTTACAAACTTCACCTTTGCAAACTCTAATAAATTCACAGGATACTGTAGCAGCATTTTAAAGATTGCTAGGATCAAGGCAGACAGAAGTCCAAGCCTTTTTCCTAAATCACTCTCCAGGTCATGCTCATTTAACTCAAATGCAAACGTACACACAGCTGTTCAGAAAGAGAAGTCAAAGGCGAATGACTGACAGTGTTTACATTCTCCTCTCATGTATCATCATCAGCAGAAACTGCTGTAGCTCAACCACAACTAGTCAAACAGGCCAGACATTTCTTTGTAATGGACACAGCAGTAACATACAACCTGTGTGAGTGTGACTGAACCCCTGAGTATCATTCTGACAACATGGGAAATCTGTTCATTAACACTTTGTGAATTATGTTTGTGCCCATCTCTGTTAGACCAAAAATTTATTTAAATTGCAGGGCTTATCTGAGTCCTCCACCTTCATTGAAAATTCCAAGTCTAACAGCAGGACTAACAGCAGAATATTACCAACCTTTAAGGGCTGTCAGTTAAAACAGAGTATTTTCCAGGCCAGCATGCCACGTGCCAAAGAGGGTCACAGTCACAGACCAAAGCCAGCTCAGCAGTCAGCTACCCTAGGATAGAAGCAAGCAGAAATCTGACATGTTTTTTTCAGTCATCATATAAAGAGTTCATATTTTGACATCCTTTCCACTACTACAGCACAACAAATTCTAGGGATTTCAAAACTCAAGCCATCATTGTACTACCTCCAAAACCCAGGCAGATATGGACCTGCTTGATGTATCCAGGCAAAGCTTATAAGTGACATGCTTTTTTCAGCTTCCTGGCTCTGAATAGGTCTCATGCATGTGATTCTATCAGTGAAAATCCTGATTTGTGGGAACTCCTCCACTTTCAGTTTCATTAAATTATTGCCAGATTATGATCACAAGGAGGAAACTCAGTTAAGGCATTGCAGTTGATTGATGGAGTCGGGGGAGAACTCATGCTCGTGGTTAGACTGCCATTATTTTGTGGTTAATATTATTTCTTTTCTGACTCATTGTATTATAACAATGACATTCATTTAGAAGGGAAGGAGAAGTTTTAATAGGTTGATTTCCCATACCAGAAAGAGAGTAGAGGCCACGCACAAGGCTAAGGCTGCAGGTGACACATATCAAAATGTCTTTAAAAACAGTTAAAAATGCTTTGCTATTTGTTCCACTTTGCTCTGAAGAAAAGTGTGGTTCAGAGCCATCCTAACCTCATTTTGTGCAGGGGCACAAAGAGGATGACAAGCATGACCTCTAGGAATACTTATGCTTTCTCCAGTGTACCTGAGAGGATTTGCTTGTTGCCAGTCCCTTCTATCCCTGCAAACAAATGCTTTGGTGAAATGAACAAGTACCAAGGAAACTTCTTCAGAAAGAAAAATAAAAACTCTGGTTATTTTATCAACAAAACATAAATGCCTACAAGATCAGTAGAGGTGGGTGTGAAGGCTGCTTGATAACCTGTGTGAGAAAGCTGGGTCCTCTGCCTGAATAAGCATTAATTCATATGATAATTCCCAAGGTGTCAAGCTGGGGTGGTACCAGTCTGTTCTGTGCCTTGTGTCTTTAATAACCTGTTCCGGAAAGGCAGCCCACAGGCAGATCACAGACAATACTCAGGTACGTTTGGAGAACTAGAGTAAAAGCAGGACTGAAATAAGCACTTTGCCTATGATCTGTGCCACAGCTTTTGCACTTGTGCTCAGTGGATTTTGCAATTAAACTCCAGCTACCAAGACTTTGTTAGTTCGAGCTTTAATTTCACACCGCATGATCTACTCTCACCACACCTCAGCAGCGTATTTTCCAGCCACACATACTTACACGAGCACACAAACACACCACAGCTACCGTTCCCACACTAACACCACAGCCCCCCATACTGTGAGGGGAGAAAGCAATGTAGACCCAAGGTCCTCCTTCCTCCTGGACACAACACCCAAGGGACACTGCCCTGCCTCACCCAGGCTCCCCACGATGGGCCTCGGCCCTACCTGCTCCCCGTCCTTCCCACCTCAAGGGGCCAGGTTTCCCCGCCGACTGCCCGGCACCTCGGGGGGAGGCCGAGAGAAGCTGCCAGGTGGAGCTGTAGGTGCCCGGGGTCGGGAGGGGACACAAGGGGACACTGGCTGCCGCCTGAGGAGCGGTGGGGCCTGTCGGGGCAGCAGGGGGCTGTGACTGGGCTTCTGCTTCTCCCGGGGGCACGCTGGTCCCCTCAAGCCTGCCGGTTTTCTCACCGCGCTTTAAAAGCCGTGTCTGCTTTGTGGTGGGCGATTTGGTGCAATGGTGAAATCACCAGCGCTAAACAGAAGCATTAAAGTGCTTCTGACTCTGTGAAGGCCTGGCCTACTCGACAGCTCCTGCGCTTAACTTCTCACCTCTAAAGTTCAGGCTTAACACCCATTAAACCAGCGTTCACAGAGGCTGGGCAGCATTTCGAGCTTTTCTGAGACGCTGCTTTAACCTTTCAAGAGGTGCGAAGGAGGCGAGAGGCCGTGAGGCGAGGGGCGGGGGGCCGCGAGGCGAGGGGCCGGGGGCCGTGGGGCGAGGGGCCGCGAGGCGAGGGGCAGCCGGCAGACGCCGCCACCCACCCCCGCTGCTGCTTCGTGCTGCAGGACCTTTGAACTTTCCTCCCCGTTACAGCACACGCTTCTTATTTATTTACTTATTACCGAGATAAAAGTGTTTTTCAGATTTCGGTGGGTTGGTGTGGTTTTTTTGCCTTTTTTTTGTTGTCTTTCCCCGGCCGGCGAGCTCGGAGCTCCCCGCCGCGCGGAGCTGCCGGCCGCGTGTGTAGGACCCGCCGTGCCGCCCGCCCCAGCTGCAGAGGCGGCCGCTGCCCGTGCCCGGCAGCGAACCCGGCCAGAGCTCGGCGGGAAGGAAGCGGAGGGGAAAGGGAAGCGCGGGGCAGGAAGAGCCGAGCCGGGAAACGAGGGGTGGAGGAGCAGGGGCAGCACAGAGGAGGGGGGCTGGCGGCGAGGAGGGCGGGAGTGGTTTCGGTGGCCTCGAAAGGGGCCTGGGGAGGAAGAGACGGTGTTTTTCGCCTCAGAATAAGTAACTCGGAGCCAGTTGTACTCTTTGTGAGGGCGGCCGTTGCCCGAAGGTGGCGTGGGGCGGGCGAGGGGCGCCCAGAGCCGCGCTCTGCCCGGCCGCCGCCATGTTGCTGGGGGGGGCGGTCCTGGGGGGCTTGGGGTGCCGTAGGAAGGACCCCGTGTTCGAATACAGGAGTCGTGTTTCTTAAAAAATAAATAAAAATTAACTATATTCTGAAATCTAAGTTACTTGGAGTCTTCCAACATCAAAACTCTGGTGAATTCTAATCTGAAATACCTGACGTGTTTTAACGTGTTCTGCTTTCTACAGGCAAGAGTTTGCTTTTTTCTCTGGAGCTTTAGAAAGTTTTCTTTCTGTATGGCCCAGCACACTCCCATAGCGTGGCTGCTAGGCTGAGTATTGTGTTTCCCCATTCTCCTCGCTCTGGTGGGAAAAGGCTTTGCTCACTGAGCCTTTTATGTCCGTTCATCCTATTAGAGCGCCTGGCTTTGTTGTCCCCTGAGCCCTCTGTAATGCCTCTGCATTTTTCAGCAAGTTCAGTGAAAAGCAAAACTTCACCCTGTGTCATTAAAGAGTCCTGACTAGAGCTGCTTCCACTGACAAACCGTTTCAAGTTAAAAGATTCAGTATTCCTTCACCGTCACCTCAATTGTATGGACAAGTTCCTCTGCCTCAAACCTATATTATTTATTAGAAAAATAACATATAACCACTTTTGCATGGGAAACAGACAGCCTGACATGAATGTTAATCTCAAAGGTTTCCTTGAGCAACATTTGCAATATGACGTATAAAAACAGAGAGCTGTTAAGATGCAAAATGTACTGAATTTCTAAGACCAGGAAAAAAAGGAAAAAGTTAACACTTTTTGGAACAGAGTTGTAGGCGCTTTAAAGTAACGTCTCTGCCAACGTGAAGGATTTGTTCAAAAGGTGCATTGATTAAATAACCCCGGTCAGAGAAAGAAACAACACACCAGCTGCAAGCAATTTCTTATCTTGTGCCTAAACCAGCAGTAGAAGTGGGAGTTGGGATGGAAATATAAAACATCTAAAAGTGCCTGATGTTTGGAAAACGGCTCATGTGTATTCCTTGTGCAACAGGCATCTGAATGGTCACCAGATTAGAAGAAATCGTTAGACCATAGTTGTGTCTTTCCTGAAAGCGAGAAAGATAATAATGCAGACTTTGGTAAGTTAAGTTGTTATTCAAAAACAGCACCTCTTCAGAATGTGGTTTTCTATTAAGATCTCAATCCTTCTTCCATCCATGAGGAGAGAATTGCACATATTACTAGAAATTATTTTTTTTCTCCCACCTTACAGAAACTGTGACACAGCAGCATCCAGCTCATCAAGGCACAGGGAAATGTTGCAAGTAGCTGGGCAATGAATGACTGGCAGACTGTCCTCTGCATTCCAAATGCCACAGATACTAGCTCTTTGAATAGTACCACAAAATTCAAAATACTCACTTGTAAACATCCCTGTGTATATATTATATGTGTATATTTGTGTGAAGGTGAGAATTCATGAGACCTTGCCCAGAGTTGCTCAGGGGAGAACTGCAGAGGTAAGGGTAGAGTTCACAAGTGAAAATCTTCAGCTTTGTGTCTGTGTTACCACAGAGGATTCCTTCCCTTCATTTTAAGCAGAAAATACCATACTGTAATTCAACCTACCCACCCCCACCAAAATCCCAAATTGTCCCTGAAACCTTTTCTCCTGTACACTCTGAATCAAACCTATTCTGCTGTACACTCTCAATCACAATAGTGTGCTAAATCCAATTTTCACATTGTGAAATTGTTATTGCACTTTCTCTGTAACCATATAAATTCTATTTCTATTGCTTACAGCAATTCATGTTCCCACCTTCACATTATACAACTGTAGGTGCTTGATATGGGCAAGAATTTGTCTGAGGCAGTATTCCAGCAATTTATACTAATGTCCTGCTAAGTCAAGAAGTCTTGGCTTATGCCAAACATATGTATGCTTAAGAGATCAAAACTACCTTTAGCAGATGGCTCAGGTCAGCACCAGAAAGTGTCAGCTGTCAGCTATGGTTTAAACCATAGATTTTTCCAAAGTAGTGATACTGCTTTCATCAATGATTTCACAAAGCCTAGCAGATAATTTTAACCCAGTATTTATTCAGTGATTTCCCTTTAGCTTGCGTTTTCCAAATGTTCATTAGTTATCAGAAATTATACAGTCTGTATTTTGAGCCCACTTTTAGCTAAGAAGAGTGATTCCGAATAAACACTGCAAATGCTACATACACATGTTAATATTTAATGTGGCTTTGGTCACATGCATTTCCGATGAGACATTTTGACGTATGGTTATTGTACCATGTATTTAAGAGTGGATCTCCTCCAAGCAGTAATTCCCATAAGCTCAAACTAAATATTAGCCTTTATATCAGGTTTCCATTATGCGGCTAATAAACCAGGCTTGGCAGAAGGTTCACAGAGAGTTGACAGAGCTTTGTCCGCTCTGCTTTATGAGGACTTTTCCGTGCCTGAGCATTCATGGGTGTGGCTGATGGGATTTCCTGCCTTTTTGTCCCGTGAAGGTAGCAAAGGGTCCAAGTGCAAGGAAACGGTTCCCGTTTCACTCATGTATAAGATTTTTCAGGGGGGTAAGAGATCTGCCCATGCAGAGCATTGCTTGGGGGGGATGTTTGGAAACTGCTGTTTTGGTACATCTCAGAATTTGTGGATGAGCAGGGAGGACACGAGGAATGTGTCCCGCTGTTCCCACAGGGGAGAGGGTCCATAACATTGTAATTCTCTTTAGTGGATCACATAAGTCTACACTAATTATGTTCCAAACTTAAAAAAACCCTCACAATTTTTTTTCTTAATATTTTAATTTATACTAGATGTTTCTAGTATACTAGAGTTTCAGATCTCTCTAGGCACTTCTTATTTTAGCTTCTGCTGAAATACTTGTACTGGAACAAGTTAGCTCTACCATATGTTCTTATATCTATCTCCTGTGTGCAGAGTGACTTTGATTACTGTTAATTATCATAGAAAATCCTGTGCATAGAGTAATAATTGAAGGGAGCTTTCTTGATCCTATGTGATTCTTGCAGATAGTGTAAAAAGAAAAATAAATTAGATGATAGTGAATAAGAAAACTCTTTCCATCTGTAAATGCAAAGATGGGATTAGAAAAGTTTGTGAAAGCGGATTATAGGAACTGAATTTAGATGGATTTTATTTGTTTCTTAAATCCTTGAAAGTTCAGTTGTAGTTGTATTCATTTCGTTTTCCAAGAAAAACAGTACGGGGAATTACTGAAATACAATAGATGATTTCCTGGGGAATTTCAGAACCCCATAAATGACAAACCCTGTCCATGGGGAATTTCCAGCATTTCAGAGCTGAGCTCTGGTCTACATATCCACATTTTTGGATGCTTTGTCAATGTGACCCTTTTTACAACATCTGATAATGCCTCAGCCCATACAAAATGCAATCAGTATTGAGACTTTCCAGGCCAAATTAGGAATTAGGAAATGTTACAGTTGGGCAATCCCTGTATTTCTTAATTGACACAGTAAGAAAAGGATGGATAACAGTATCTTTAAGTTTTTATGTCCCCTAGTTTTGGTCCTGGCTGCTGCCTTGTACAGCAAGCCCAATGTTTGTTCCTGCTAAGCTGTTTGCAGGGCGTTCTGGCTGCAGCCCCTCTGTTGCCCTAATTAAACCCTGTACCTGGGTCTCACTCAGGCATACCTAGCCAGGGAGTCGTCAAGGGAGCAACAGGAAGATTTCATGATCGTATTCCATCCCTGTTCTATTCCTTACAGTGGAAGAACAGCTAGAAAAAAGAATATAAAATAAAGAGCCAGGCTACTCCGGATAATTCAGGCTATTTTATTTCATGTAGACATTTGGTATAATGCATCTTTTCAGTTCTCAGTTCATTTTGTCTGCCTGTTTGTCACATGGCCAACAACAGGAGAAAGCTGCACACCCTTTCGGTGCATACAGAAGGCAGTCCAGCGCCTGGAAAGGGGACTTCCTACACTCCAGGCTTCCAAACGGTGTGCTACACGTCTGGCCTAACCTACTGGTGTATGGTAAGGCATGTCTGTGGCCAAGGAGCTGCAGAGTTCCCCGGAAGGAAACGAAGAGCAGGACAAATGGTCTTTTTTTTTTTTTTTAACCCCAGCAGGAACCCTTACTTTTATTATTGTTGTTATTATTTTATTACAGTTATTGTTCCCTGTCTGAATCTTGTCTACATGCATAGATGTGGCCTGTCTATGGAGGAAACAGATTTCAGTCATTGTGATCAAGAGCATAGGAAGTGCTTCCCATGGCCCACTGCCACACTCTGATGTTTGCATTTCTTTTACCACGTGAATTACGTAGGGCTTTGAGTTCCCTACCAAAGTTGGGCTCCCATCACACAGTCACCTCCATAGGGGAAACAGTCATTTTCCGCGAATGCCCGCAGTGCAATTAGATGAGATAGATAAGTGAGGGATGCAGAAACAAAGGAAAGCGAAGGGAAGTGACTCACCTGTGGGCTATCAGTAACGAATAGAGAAAGGCTGGTGGTAGTCATGAGGGGCCAATGACACAGCCATGCTGTGACATAGCTTGTCCCTTGTCATAGGATCTCAGACCCATGTGGGACAAGCAACCTTAGTGCCTGTAAGGCTTCAGGAGAGGAAGGGCCCTCGTCCTTTGCATAAGAACACCCCTACAAATTCAGACGTCCCTGCACATTGCCCCCTTACATTGTCTTTATTTACTCACTGGTAGCACGTTGAGGGCTGAACTTGGACTTTCATTGTTTATATGCCTTTGGTGCTCTGCACAGGAGTGACTTTATCCCTGGGACAAAGCAGCACTTTCCCTCATGACTGTCAGCACCCGGTGTAAACCACCCTTGCCCAAATGAAGGCCTGAGCCAAGAGAGACTTTATCTTGTGCGCAAATACAGATTTGACATTTTTTCCAGCCCTGCTCCGGTCACTAATTAAAAGCCTAGGAAGTGACCACACATGAAATCATTCCTTCCGTACAGGCAGACAGATGGAGAGAAATTCCAGCCTGTTTCCACTCTTTTGTCTTCAGGGCATTTTTGGAATTTCCTTCAGGAAGTGAGGTTACGACCCAGAGCCTTCCTCGGTGAGTAGGCTCTCGTTTCCCACAGTAAACCTTGCACAGCGCTGACATACAGTACGACAAGGTGAGGTTTATCTCCACACTCCAACTGCATCCTGTATGAGCTCCATGGAACTTAAAAGTAACACGGAGAGGGAATGGCCGCAAGAGAGGAAATGGAAGTCTGGCCTTTGGAAGAAGTAACGCTTCTAAGTACCTATTCAGCTACGCTGCCACGGTCTTCACTGGCGGACCCAACGGAGCTGCAGCCGTTACACAGCTGAGGCCACCATTCTGTGTTTCATAAACTTCCTTGATGTTTGCAATAAGCTAAGAATTAAACTTATGAATTATATTAGTGATATAAGTGAACTCTTTCACTTACTCTATTCTGGGCAGTCATGGGCAAAACTGGCAGGCATGTTTTTACTTCTGTTTGTGCTTCATTAGCTGGTGGAGAAAAATCAATACTGTAGTTTCTTTTAATAGCATTTCATCGATACAGCATGTGTTGATGAAAAATTATATTCTGGTGTTCATTTTGTATTTTACATGATCCTGTAAGTGGCATTATGCATTTTATGGCCCCACTGAATTGGCTTAATCCCAGAATGTACTGAAATCAAGTAATTTTTTCGCTGACTTCTGTCAACAAGAAACCACACCTGGCATAAACCCCCCACAATAGTACAAAACTAGTAATCTGATAACAGAAACTTTAAAAAAATCAGTTTATTAATGTTTAGAAGTCAATAAAGCTATGTGCAAATTGAACAATAAAAGTCAGAAACATTTTAAATACTATTTTTAAACCAGAAAAAAAAATCAGTTTAATTGCACTGAAAATTTTACTACAAAGGCAATAAATTTTCTTTACAAAATACCACTTCTAGGAATTGCCATAACTGTAAATCAGTCAATTGCTCTCAGCTATCCCAGATATACCACTTTTGTTATAGTAATACTCTAGGTGCATGAAGACTCCTGCATCTTATTAACTTATTTACATTGTACACATTCAACCCCATTAGCACAGGTTAGAAAAATAGAGGAGTAAAAATGATGCTGTAAAACAAATACATTCAATTTAATGACAGGTACTTCTTCCATGAACTGATAAAATACAGACATCTTTGCTGAAATTATAGACATTAATAAAATGTGCCAAAATATATTGCATTTTGTTATGGAAGTGCATTTACCTATAGTCATTTCACTTCAACTTTCCTTTTATTTTTCTGAAACTCAAGATACTATTTTTAGATTTTTCCAACTGACCTTTGGAATGACTCTGAACCTGACACTGAAATGCCCCTTCAGTTTTTTTACTCTTCTTACTTAGGCAAAAACCCTGCTGTTGTCAATAGTATCTTATACTATAAGATTTACCTTCAGTCTTTTTAAAGAGAAATGACCTTTAGTTCTACCTTGCATTTGTCATGATAATGCAGTTTATTTAATGCTATAGAATAACAAGGCAATCGACATATGGGGCCGAATGCTGCTCTGAGCTACTCCGTATAATCTGACGCAGCCAACGGAATGGTACAGGTGAAAGTAACGGCAGAGTCTGGCTCATGGTCTTCAAATGTAATATGGACCAGCAGAAAAATTCACAGCTATGATCTTTCTAAATAAAATCCCAACAGCTTTGGACTCTGCAAATAAAACCTTACGACTTAACTAAAATCTCTAGAAAGTGATGCCAAATTATGGTTGTGCATGGTCTGTTATATTTGTGTGATCTCTTTCCTTGTTATGCGCTAAACAAACGCTTCTGACCTACTATACCAGAGCCACCACTAAACTCAGTACTGAAAGATCTTTGTGTCAGTGGTTTGCTGCAAGTAAAGGAGAAATAACTTCACATTCTTCTCACAGGGAAAAAAAAAAAAAAAAAGATTCATTCTCCCTCTCCCTCCTCCCCCTCTCTCTTTCTCTCACACACCAGGCATCATTTCACCAAGGCATCAGTCTTTCAGAGTTACTAAGGAGATTTCAGGATATGAATGCGCCTGACAATCCTGAGCTGCCTCAGTGCAAAGACAAAACATGCTCCAGGGAAAAAGATTTTCAAGCCAGAACAGTCTGTCCCATTTCTTGAACTCCAGCCTCGCAAGTGCACCGTTTGCCTCGTTAGAACTAATGCTACTTGCTCACTTAGCCCAACACTGCCGCCATGAGCCGCAGGGCGTCTCAGCTCCCCGATTTCAGAGGAAGGCTCTGAAATACACCCCCATGGTTACTCCTAAGAAGATGAGGTAACGTTGCCCGAAGACATGATGGTTTCAGGACGGTCGCCTTCCTCCTTCTGTGGGTGGGAGGAGTTGTCAGACTTACTCCTGCTGAACTCCATCCCTCCGATGATCGGCCTCTTGAATTTGGTCCCAGAATCTGCTGGGGGACATTTGCAGCAGCACAGAATCTTGATGAAAGCCCTCCGCATCTCTTTGTTTGTTAAGGTGTAGATGATAGGGTTCGTGGCTGAATTGAGCACGGCCAGTACTAAGAAATATTCTGCTTTAAAGAGGATTGGGCAGGTCTTCGCTTTACACCCCACATCCAGTAAAAGCAGGATGAACAAGGGAGCCCAGCAGGCAATGAAGGCACTCAGGACTATGATCACTGTCTTGAGCAAGGCTAGTGACTTTTCTGAGCTCCTGGTAGCTTTGGTAATGTTTTTCCGAAACGTCAGCCTGCGGCTCCTAGTCCTCACCATGGAGTAGATCCTGCAATAGAGGACGACAATAGATAGCAAAAGGCCAGTGAAAACAGTGGTGCAAAAGAGAATATAGTGCTTGTGGTAGAGAGGCAGCACGGTGGAACAGTTGGACAAGAGGCGGATGCAGTTCCAGCCCATGATGGGGAGTCCCCCGAGTATCACGGAGATGACCCAGCAAGCACTGATCAGCAAGAAGGAGCGGAAGCTGTTGCTTCCATTGTGGAGTTTCATCTTCAACATGGTGATGTATCTCTCGATGGCAATGGCCAACAAACTGAACACAGAAGCTGACAAGGCAACAAACATGCTGCCTTCTCTTACAAACCACTGGGAGGGGGTGAGGCTGTAGGTTTTGTGTCCGGATAGCAGGAGGTTGGCAGTGTAAGCCACACCAGCCAGCAAGTCTGAAAGAGCCAAGTTCCCAATGAAATAGTACATGGGTCTGTGAAACTTCTTGGTTTTCCAGATGGTGAGCAAGACAAAAATGTTCTCCAAGATTATAAAGCAGCAAATGATGATAAAAACCACCGACGTCACTTTTATTCCACTGTCCGCATTCTCATTTAGCTTCCCCGTGTAATTATAATGCTCTTTGATGACATAGTTGACATCAGTGTTGGCAGGGTTGCTGACGACCTTGAGCGGGGTGGTGGTGCCGGAGCTCATGGTGCCCGCCTGGGCGCTGCTTCCCCAGCGGCCACCGGACGGTGACACCGAGCGCAAACCCGGTGGCTGCCCCGCAGCTCCTTGTCCCCGCAGCCTGCCCGGGACTGCTGCACAGCCTCAGAAACCGCAGCCCTGAGAACGGGAGGCACAAAGCCCAGGGTTAAAAGAAGGAAGGCAAACAATGTAACAAATGATAAACGGTTTAAAATAATCTGCTGGTCCGACTTCACATCGGAGCCACAAATCTAATCACCCAGGAATCAGTTTCATTCAGCTGTTAAAATACATTTAAAAGATGATGAGGTGTATTCAATAAGTAAATCTTATTAAGACCAAAAAAAAGTTCTGCCCTGCAGAGCTAAACAGGTAAATTGCGAGTCGGCAAGGACTGCATTACTGGACTTTTCAGTGTGAAACATCTCAAAGCTCCCCAGCAATAAGTTCTACTGGATCTTTTTCTTCAGTAGGAAACACGTCTTGTAATACAACAGAAGAGATTTAGGAAGGGAAAGGGCTTGATTTGATTTAACTGCAAATGCACGAAAGCCTGCACAGAAATTACCTGGCAGGAGACCTGTATGCTCATCCATTAATAGAGTCAGGATACATTTTGGCAGGGGGCAATTATGCAATTTACTGATGCCATCTCGAACAGTGGTGAATCCACTAATGTATCTATAAGCAAGTGATCGTCTCAAGGCTGTAAACAGGAAAGGGGTGCCCTTGCTAAATACAAGTAAGAACGTGCTTTACAAAACCTGGAGCAGCAAAAAGTTTAGAAAAATCAAGAAAAATATGTAAATAAGCAAGATGGGAGGCCCATTCCGTGGGTCTGAAACAAACAAGGGCAAAAAACTACCTTGTGTTTGAATACTTAACATTGCAAGCTTTTGAAACGGGCATGATTCAGGAATGCAGATCTGAGGGAAAGTCTCGTTACATACAAACAGTTTCTAGGGGGCACTTAAAGAGAATTAAAGTCGTAAAATCCCGAAAGGAGAGAAGAACAGGCAGAGCTGTTAAATTACAGCCTAAGCGGCGCAAAGCAGGAGGTGCGAGGCCGGCGGGCACGGCTCCCCACTCTGCTCCCGGGCCCCAGCCCGCACCGCTCCTGTCCCGCACTCCGCACTGCTCCCACTGCTGCTGTCCCGCACTCCGCACTGCTCCCGCACCCCTCTGGCCCGGGCTCAAACCCGCGCCGCTCCCGGTCTCAAATCCGCACTGCTCCCGTCCCTCACTTCGCGCCGCGTCCGCACCGCTCCCGTCCCGCACTGCTCCTTGCGCCGCTCCAGTTCGGCACGGCTCCCGGCCTCAAATCTGCACTGTTTCTGTCCCGCACTGCTCCCAGCCTCAAACCCGCACCGCTCCTGTCCCGCAGCGCCTCCGGCGGACGCGGGCGCGCGTCGGGCCCCGCAGAGCCCCCTCGCCTCTTTTGTCTGGGGAGCCCCGGCGGGACGCGCCGGGAGCAGAGCCGCGGCCCCGGCACTTCGCGGCGGCCCCAGGCCCCGCGGGGGCGGCCCCACGGTGCGGTGCGGTGCGGTGCGGTGCGCGGCCGCGGCTCCCCGAGCCTTACCTCGCTCAAGCGCGGCGCGGAGCCCACGTCGGCCCTGCGCATCTTGCGTGCCCGCGGAGCAACTCCGGAGGCCGGGCCGGGGGCTCGGTGGTTTTAATGTTTCTGCAGCTGCAGTTCTCCACCCCGTTCCGATTATCCACGTCTAACTCCTCCCTGCTTGAGGCCGCGGGGGGCGGCTCGCAGGGGGAAACCTGCACGCCCAGCCCGGCCCGGGAGCCGGCAGCGCCCGCCCGGGGCATCCTCGCCGCCCCGCCTCGCCCCGCCCCGGCCCGGCCC
>JAOXJM010000004.1:13172765-13200466 GCA_026413425.1 Tringa solitaria
CCCCGCCTCGCCCCGCCCCGGCCCGGCCCTGCCCGCCGCCCGACGGGAGGGCAGCACCGGCGGGCGCTGCTCTGCCGGGGCTTTTCAAGACCCCACGGATGCGGGGAAGAAAGAGGGGACGAAGCGGAAATCCCGGGAAGGCGTGAGGCCGGGGGGATCCCCCGCGGGACCCACCTCGCCCTGCCCGGCCGCGGGAGGCGGGGAAGGGGACGCCCCGTCCGGGCTCCAGCCGTCCCGGGGCTGGACGCCGCCGCCTCCCACGGCCGGCACGCCGCTGGCCCCGCGGGAAGGAGGCGGCGGCGGCGGGGCCCGGCCGACTCCGAGCGCGGCCTCAGTCCCCGCTCTTACAAGCGTTATAAGTAATGTTTAAGGAAATACCTGGAAGAGGCTCTTCCCTTTCCCCCTTTTCCCAAGCTGGGCCCGTGCGGAGGTGCGGTCCTGTCGCGGCAGGCCCGCTGGCTGCGGGAGCCATCCCGCAGGGTGGCACCGGCACCCGTGGCGTGGGGTACGGAGCCAGCCCCGCGGGGCAAGGAGCGGCGAGGGGCGGCAGCCAGGGGGGCAGGAGGGCAGAAGCCCGCGCTGGCCCATGGCGGGCTCCCTTCATGCTAATTCAAACACGACTCGGTCTTTCCACGTACAAAAAAATGCCTTTGACTGTTCAGAGGCTGCTGTAAGACACCTACATGTTTGAAAATACAAAGGAAAGCTGCCAGTGTATGTTTTAAAAAATGAATTTAAAATGACAACTACTTATAGGGGTAGCAGCGCTATTACATAGAGACTGAGAAAGAAGTAGTGAGTTTAAGCTTAGTAATTCCGTCTCTCTTCAAACTTTTAAAAGAAAAAAAGCACTGCCGTGTATGTGAAATGCAAATGCTGCTGGTAACCTACTCTTGCGCTTACTGCAGAAATTTTCCTCTTCCTTCCTTGCTCTGTTCTCTTTAACTCCACTTCAAATTGAAACGCAAAAGAATATCACAGTAGACCAGAGCTCAATATATTAGGTCTTTTAATTCACAGCATCACACCAGTAAATCAGCAGTAGCAGTTGTTATGGGGAAACAGCTTTCCTCTGAAAGAGGGCAAGAGTAACTCTACCCTCAGGAAGAGAGTCCCTCTCTTATTTATGCTAATAGTCATGCTTCAATTGCTCCACGCCTCTCCCAGAATGACTCAGATAAATTACATTGGCAAACAGACATTTACTCTTCCACCACAAAGCTAGAAAACTTGAAAAGATGTTTAGCCTCCTGAGAGCCTGGAGGAAAATACAGCCGTTAAATTACAACTGTCAGAAAAGGCATGTAAGATAAATCATGCTTGAGGTTGACATATGTATCCCCTGCAACTGCCTGACATACCCTAGATACTTCAAGCTTTCCCCCTTTATTTCAGTAATTTATAGAAAAGACTAACTAAAAGTGCATTCATTAGGCATTTTCCTCTAGGAAATAATTCTCACATAATTTTAAGCAAGAGGAACCTGCCTTAATTAAAGGCCAGAATGACTCAGGGTTTCAGTAGTCAGATGTACAGGCTTTCATGTTTAGGTTATTGGTTAAACAGCTGAGAGGGCTCCAACTCAGAGATGTAACATCCAACAAATTACTTGTCAGAGGCTGTGTAAAATACCTGGGCAATTTCAGTTCCACTCCAAACAGCTGGGCATTTGTATCACAAAAAGCATCATTAAAATTAGATCACGACAAACATTTATATCCCTCCTGACATCTCAGGAGAGAGGAAACTGAAATACAGCTTCATTCTTCTCAGGCAAATGAAGCCAGATCAGCTGTCTGAAACCTCAGAGACGACAGGTTAAAGTGGCTCAACGGGAGAGGCTGTAGCCTGCTTACAAGGGCTGAAACACAGATAGAGGCGAACTCAGGTTGGTCCGACCAACTCCACCAAAAATATGCTGGTGTTTAGTGAGGTGGTTTTCACCAGGGTTACACTCTTAGCCCCACCAACAGAACAAGAACTCTTTTCTCAGTACCTCCCCAACTGCCACGTCCGGTGTTAAGGCAGCTTGTACTTCTATGAAATACACTATAGAAGTCCAGGGTACATATTTCTCCTTTGAGAAATCGACTCCGGAATTGCCTACAGTCAGAATAAGGAGAAAGGACAATGCAATGTTATTCACGCACCGTTTCAGAAACAACCAGAACGCAGGTCTCAGCTGGACGCCAGCGGGAGGGCTGTGCGCATCAGGACACCAAACTGATTCATAAGAGTCACTTGACCTGGGTAAACTGGTTAAAAGAATGTGCCTGCAACATGTCCACAAGCATACAGTCAGATGCTTTTGTTCACAGCAATCCTGAATACGTATATGCTCTTAGATACCTGAGTTTTTAGGATGAGCAGAAACTCATGTTTTAGGGCATGGCAACAAAAAAAAAAAAGTATTGACTACCTGTGAAACCCAGAGTTCTTGTGGAACTTCCGATAAGAACTTCATGTGGTGGGGATTTCAAAACCTGGCTAGTCACAGGGCAATTTCCTTGCAGGAAAATCCTTTGATCTTGTCAGAAAAGAAGCTGCGAGCTGGGGTACTCCCAAAGCCTGCACACTAATAGATCTGTGGCCTCTGACCCCACCAGAAGACTGTACTCTCTTAGTGCTAGTACTGTTGGACAACTCACAAGTCCATCAGAGGAATGTCTGAATAATATCCATCTTGGAAAGATAAAGAAAATTCCTGCAAGACAGATTAGCAAAGGATTTTTCTCCAACACATTACTCTTCTGCACCTTCAAAAATCTTTAGCTTTATAAGCAAAAACCACTTTTATTCATTTTGATGCAACTTAGGCCATAAACCAGAGCCATTCCTCCCTCATGTACTAGGTCAAGACAGGAGATCCTTGAAACACTACCAACAGATCAGGTTTGCTCACCAAGAAAGTACCAAGAGTGGCCTGCAGAATCCCCCCAACTTCTCATTGACTAGAAGAAATGTAAAAAAAACAGCGTAAGAAGTCAGATTCATATTTCTGCTGCAATCCCAGAACAAATATTCCATATTTTGAATAATTTTTCAAGATCCACATGCATTGTAGCATGCTCTTATCTGTGCCTTTAAGTAACTAATACTTTTCAAAATTAAATAACTAACACCTTTCAAAATATTTTCAAAAAAACCAAGGTAATCTGTTGAAACGGGTGAAAATGACACCTTAAATGAAGTACATACACGCAGAAGAAACTTAATTATAATATTGTGAGATAGCTTAACCCATAGTGGGAGAATATGCCAGAAAGTTCTGAGAAAGCAGAGAAAACACTGAAAGCATTTCTGTATCTGTAAAAAAGCAACAAAGAGTAAACAAAATTATTTTATTAATTTGTTAACATAACAGTAAATACAAGCCATTGATACCAATTTTTGATTATTGATTGATATTTATTAGGTACTCTTCTAGTACCTGAGAGAACAATTTATTGTTCAGTTTAAAATGAGTTAATGTTTCAGCTGCATCACTTTTTCTGTATAGAACGATCTGGTTTTAAACTATCCTTTCCACAGTGGATAGGTTAGATGAATTAATTTTCTGTTGATATTCACAGCATTCAAAAATTCCATATCTTCTTCCCTCAGATTAAAATCAAAAACCTGGTTTGGAGAAATAAAAAAAAAAGTGATGAGAACATCGCAAAGACTAAAGCACACATACTTGTTAACATTCTTTAATTTAGGCGGTCTGTTTTATTTTCATTTTTTATATTGATAATTCATATTAATTAAATGGCCTTTTTTTAAAAAAGACTATTGTAAAAAGTTTGCTATATTCATTTTTGTGAGAATTTGTAATTTATTTTTAGATCACTAAGCTGAACATAACATTAGGAAAAGCTTAAGTCTGAGTAGAAAGAATTGAAGTAGCTCAGAAAGTGACATGCAATAGTTTTGCTGGGTATCATTGCACCCAAAGCCATAACACTCTTTAATATATCTAAACATGATAAATATTTTTCTCATACGTATTAAAATATAGCAGAAGTTCTACAGTAACGAAACCGTACAAGGCAGCATTAGAAAACTTTTTGAAGGTTAATTTTTTATTCCACTGATACGGACCAGTCAAGTAAATTCCAAATCTACGTCTTATGCTAGGGTACACTAAAGACATCAACGGGCATAACTGAACTTAACTTGCTATTCTGAAGAAAGAGAAGTCTTAGATGGAAAATCCACAATTATTTGGTAGATCACAGATATTACTTATCTCTAATATAGGAAGGGGGAAGCAGTAAAATAGCCATTTCCTGAAAAAAACAAACCAAACCACCTGTGATAATTTTTCAGATTAATTGAAGGCACTTATATCTGGTTTATACGGCATTCATGATAATCATGCAAAAATCTCACAAACCATGTGATATAAACCAGCTGGTTTCATTAAGAGTCCATTAAATATATATTTTTCAACATCAGGAAAGTGAATTTATACCACAGTATATGTATGAGTTTGACAGCTATGCCTCAGATTAATCTTCTACCACCTTCATACTGCACCCAAAGCAAGTGATTTACTGTAAATTCATCTCTGCAACATTATACTTATGGATATTCAATGGGATGAATCCAGGTCATGAAAAAACATTAGGAAAAAATGAATTCATAGAAAAAAGAAAAACAAAACATAACAAAACAACAGAAAGGAAACTGCGAAAGTAATTGTGCACTCCTCTCCCCCCCCCACAAATTTCACAGCCAAGTTATGAACTTAGCACTAGTTCATTATATGGGAATTTTGAAGCCTCATCTATAAAGTCCTGGAAATCTATTTTGCTGGAAAAAAACCCAGAGCAATCATTAGTAGGATGATAATGCTGCTAACACACTCCTGAATTTCCTATTAGTAGTTCAGCTCCGGAATGATTCTCAAAGGGCCCTGGCTAGCAAAGCCACTATTCAATATTCCTTGTGGGCACAGCGAGATGGGTACACTGGATCTGTGCAAAGCTGCTTAGAGAAGCACAACCCCTAATGCTGGCCATGCCTACAAGGTTTAGAGTACTAACCATTATATCACTGGGAAGTAGTGTCAGCATCACTGGGAAGTAGTGTCAGCATCATTGATTTAAATTATTTTCAGGCTTTGTGCTCCCCCTCCCTCAATGGATAGTGGCAAGTTTTCAAGGTAGTTCTCATGTTCTGCTCCCTTGGAAGTCATTAATATTCTGTAATGTCCTGGCACTTGAAATTAGTTCTATGTGATGCTGCAGATGGATAAGCAGCCATTCATAAAGGCAAACAATAAGGACGAATCATTTATATAATTAATATAACATTGGCTTACTACCACGCAGTGCAAATACATTGTCTTTCAAAAATGCAGACATCTTAAAGGAGGCTGCAAAAAGCACCAAAAGATTAAGTACAGAAAAAGACTCCTAGCACAGCAACACGAAAAACTGCCAGAAGGTTGGCTTATCTGCTATTTTTCCCCAACGCACGACAGTCAGAGATGAGCTTCAAAGCTTTGGAAGGGGTGTGGCAACATGGAAAGAGTTAACTGGTCTTTAGTGTCAGCAAGAGCTACTCCACCTTTGTGCCCATTTTCAAAAACACAGGTTTAAAATCAGCTTTCCTGTCAGAACAGTTCAGCACAGCTGTTTTAAAATCAGCTGGAGTTAACCACAGAGCAAAAAGAAGGGTTACTATTATGCAGTCTGCTTGGCTTTGCAGATTTGTGAATTTACTAGTAGTATAATTTCTTTATTACACATGCTAGTGAGAAAAATAATGTCTTGAAAGTTATGTTGAGGGACAGGTGTGGCAGAAACACTTCTGCAGCCTGATTAAAAAAAATTTCCTGAAGTATGGACTTTTCAAAAACCATTCCCATTATTTTCCAATTAAACGTTCTTAGGTGCCTTCATGTCCAGTAACATAAAAGATGAACTCAGAAATAGGCAAGAAAAAGGAAAGAAGGGGCCAGAGTCAGACATGAAGCCACTTGGCTGCACAGAAAACGGCCTCGCTCTCTCCACTGACTTTCAGTTTATTTTCCTCATTTGTTTCAAGAAAGTTCCCTTCCATTAAGAGTCACAGTGCTCCTGTAAAGGCAGTTGATTGCACTTAAGTAGATAACACTGATAAATAGTATCTTATTCTCAATAATGGTTTATCTCGACTAGAAAGGAGTGCCCCAATCAGTCGTGCATCCAATTTTCAGGTGTATTCCCTACTCCTGTTTGCAAGATGATGGGCTACATTGATAAAACAGATGCATCGCTGTGTCTTAAAAATGGTCACTGTAGAAAGGTGAAAAAGTTTTCTCCCTAGAGAAAGCTTGTCTGACAGAAATATGGACAAGAGGAGGAATTTCAGCCCTGAGGAAGAACATGCATATCATTCCAAGAACTCACTTGAGGGATGAATTCTGAGTTTAAAAAAAATAAAATAAATCTGAAAAATTTAGCACCTCCAGACTAACTGACCAAAGGAGAAATAAACAATGGAGTTAAATGTCCTGGTTTTGTATCTTTGCACTTTTATATCCTTTTTGGTCTTCTAGGTTCTGCTTCTGTTGCAGAACATCACTCCTCACTGCCACCCCTAAATCTCACCACTGTTCATTTTCCAATTTCTTATTAGTCTTATTTTTTATCCTATGATCAAAGTTGTCAGTACTTCAGAAATGTTCACTTAGATGAAGTGATGTGGACTTATCTTCAACAGCCTTTTCTTAAAACCAAAACTATCTACCACATCTATGTCAATTTAATTGTAGAGAAGAGCATAAAACATGAAGCCACCGAGCCTGTCTTTCCCTCCACAACTTCATCAAAAGTAGAAGAGGATTTGATCAATGATTCTAAATTAACTAAGGCAGTATAAAACTCAGGAATGCCGTATTCAAAGGAAGAGGCTCCAGCGATATATCCCAAGCACACAGGAGATAACAGGGCTCCAGTCTCTTGGGGCAATCTCTTCTAGCAGAAAACAATGGCTATTAGTGATGGCACAATATGCAAAATGGCACACCTGGGAGAAAGACAGCATGGGTCAGATGAGTTCTGGCACTTAAAAAGCTTATATTGCCTCAAATTACAGTCGACTTCGTAAATAGTTCAAATGAAACTCTTTCACAGTTCTAAAGCCACTACCTGTAGCAAAGGAGTTGCTAGGAAAGATGACCAAAAAAAACCAACCCCACCCAGAAAAGTGTCCTGAACAATAATTAACCCTGAAGGAAGTTAGGAAAATATCAGATTAGAATTGTAACATGCCACAACAGCTCCTTAAGAAGAATGCTTTTCTAGCAATACTATTTCTATCTGATTATTCCTTTCATTACTCATTGTACTTAGATACCATGATCTAAATCAGAGAAAATGGTGGCTTGACTTCCTAGCAAAAGCAGATGCAGACACAAAAGCATTGTAGAGTCTCTTTGACAGAGGAAGCAATGAAATCTGTCAATGAATTAGAAAGCCATCCTCACTGTAGCCTAAAGCCATCTATGTGGGGGATTAGCAAGAAAATCTGGTTTAGTTCTGTTTAGCTCAGAACATGGAGGTGATCAGTCAGAAATAAATGCAGAAAAAATACCAACAGCGTATGTTGGTTCTGACCAACATGGGACTTCTAGCCACATAGCTAGTCCTAACTGGTATTGTTCTGGTAATATCAAAGTTAGAATTTGCTAGCATATATAAAGATTTGGTTCACTTTTGTGTTACATCATTTGTGTTGAAAATAGTACGTTGATGTGACGTCTGTTTCTTTATAGACTAAGTAAAGCTCCAACTTCTCTTTTGTAGTTTCTGAGAAAGTCTTTAGTGCCAAAAAGCCCCATTGAGTGAATACTAGGCACGTGATTCACTTCTAGTCCTGGTTTTATGAATTCAGATACACCGTGAAGCAAGGAGTCCCTCAACAGCACAATAACAGGGTGGTTTTTTTCATATTGCTAAGGTACTGTCTTATGAAGTGACTTTCCAAAAGCAGGATTAGCTTATAACCACTGATAGAAAGGTTTATTTTTGGGGAATCTTTGCAATTTTCACTTAGTCATTGCCATTACTTTGTGCAAAAGCTAAAAAAAAAAAGCCTAAAAATTACCTTAATTTTATAAATAAGTCTTACTTTTTGGAACTATTGAATGCCTCATCACAACAGTTAAGCCAGGTGCATAGCTGTTCTTAGACACCTGAAGTGGCATTCCCAGACACTGAAGTACCCCAAAACGCAGGCCACACTTGAAACTCTAGAAAATAACCTTACTGTGGAGACTGTGTATCTTTCTTGGAACAGTACATTGTACAGGTATCAGTGAGCATAGCATTTAATACATTATCTTGTATTTTACAATAATAAATAATATATTAATTATTCCAGAAGCAAATCTAGAAAATTTTTTGTGGAAGTGTTTACCAGGAAAAACCAGCCAATTATTCTGAGGAGCTGTTATCAAAAAGGTAAGTTTTTCTGTATTTTAGCCAAACTGTATAGAAGCTCTACTTCGAGGACAAACAATGCAAGCTAGAATATATGATTGTTGTAAGTCACTTCTTGATAAAAAACTAAGGAGCTTTGTTTCACAATATGACTAAAGCAGAACAGGACTGGGAAAACTACCTCAGGAAGTCCACACACAATATAGTCAGATAGTCAGATTTTCCATACCTTTCTAGACACAGGAACTCCTAAAATATCAAACCAATGTGACTAGAAGTTGAATTCTTAGCCGATAAAAGAATCCGCAGACATTTCTCAAAACAGATCTGTAAACTACTTATATCTACTTCTATCTCTCAATATACGTACATATTTTATAAGAAAATCCGAGGAACAGTATAGTCTCTTCATGAGATTTCCTGGACAAGTCCATAAGGAAAGCTAAACTAATTCTCACTAACAGCTATGGAAAACTCACCAGAATTCCCAGTAAGAGAAAAAGATCAGTAACAAAGATGCCTCTTTGGCTCTTGAGCTCAAATCTTAGTTTATTTGTACGTGGACTTCTCTGGGAAAATTTCTACTTTATTATACCTATAGCCTAGTAAATAACATGCATAGAACTCTCTGTGACAATGCAATATATGGATAAAACTTTTTTTGTGATGCTCAGATACTGCTTATTACAGTGTGATTATATTTTTGATGGAGGCTTGCAGTATATTGTGCAGTATAAATCCTGCAGTAATAATAATGGTATCAACATGTCTTTTTCACACAGCTTTTTCTTCTTCATACATTGTATCCTTCTAACAAAGTACTTGAAAAACTAATTCATACTTAACACCTGTGTTGTACACTAGTAGGTAGCAATTTTTCTTACATTTTAAAAGATGGGATGTCGCCTCATAGTCTTTAATTAAATGGCCCGATGCAGGGTCAATGGCATAATTAGAAGGCTTTGCATCGGCTTCAATGAACTACAGATCATACAGATCAGTATTTGAGTGAAAATGTAAGATCCCTGTACTAACATGCTACCCTCAAAAATATCTTTTGTCCGTTATCAATGTTAAGGATTTCAAATCAGTTGTCATTAATGGCAGATATTAATCTCACGATTATTTTCTTATTGTGACCTTCCCTGAATTTAAATTGCATGGTGTGACTCACTGCTCGCTGACAAAGGAAAAAGCTCAAACCTTCATTCACACAATAAGGCTTGGGTCCCAGGAAACATGTCTCCCATCATGCATTCCATTCAGAATTTCAACATCGTCTTCTGCTATTGTAAAATCAAACACCTATGGGAATGCATATACAGTTAATATCATGAACATAGAGAGAATCAGGAGTGTTTCTATTATTTAAACTGACCAAGATTCATTTAAATGTGAGGCAGAATTTTTCTATATTTTGCCTTGTGGAAATTCTTATATTTTGTCATAGACAAATATTCCATTAAGCTGACAGGCTCCACTGGGTTCTTTGCTCCTTTTGTGACTCATTTTCATTTGTAGACTCTGTTAAGATGGTTTTGTGGTGCTCTGGCCTCAGGCAAGGGTCCAAGACAAAGGTAGTACCAAAACTGTTTTTGACAGCTCTCTCTATATGCACTGCCAGAGGTATATGAATAACTTTACTGCAATCCCTCTGGAAATCCAGGCTCAATATTTCACTTATATCCCAGTGTTCAGTCTAGAGTGTTACAGTTGTTTTCCTCAGAACTCTAGCCAACGAGAATTACTAGAAGGTATAAAGGCATTCACAAAGCCAGCAAACTAAAGACTGTATCTATCTTTCCTATGTGCGCTTAGACGAAACACTCATGAAACAGCTAACACAGAAACAGACACAGTGCTACAGTGGCTCAGCACTAACTCAAACTTGAAAGCAACCACCTGGCTTCATGCATAGGTTCTTACAGCCACCAACTTCTGCGGTGAGACCTGCAACATGAATGACGGTGTCAGTGTTTTCTTAGTAGGTGTCTTATTCAGACATCATCACTTCAGAACTGAAGCTGCTTTAAGCTGGTCTGTTGACTTTGTCAGTACTCCTCCATACTCGAATAAAAAAGATCCTGTGGAGTCTGAACTGCTGCCAAATGAGCTCCTCCCATCCTGCATTATCCAGCAATCACTGTCTGTTGGAATGACCTTTGTAGTTCAAATCTCAGTGTAAAAGCTTTTTAAACCTAAACCGGGGACCAGTCACAGAACATGAAATAATATGTGTTACACTTTATATTGAGGGCTTAAGGAGGTCCATGCTTTCACCAACTGACTAGAGGTGGTAGAGACTTAGGTCAACACAGTGACATGGGGGAAAGAAAAAGAAGGGAGATGTGATAAACAACACCTGATAACTGTGCCAGTTCTCCCCTCCTCCTCTCCACCCTAAGAGCTTAACGTTTTGCTGCAATGCATTCCCCTCAGTTGTGTGAAATAAATTGGTGGGGCCACAGAGCAAACTCTGTAAAAAACAGAATTAATCTGGATTTAAAATATCATTGGGAAAAATAAATAAAATGAGTAAGGAAGGATTTTTAACCTGGTTTTGTTCTCTGATCTGGTTCACAATACAGTACACCACAAACAGTTGTGCTTATACCACAGAAGGCAGTGTGCGTGTCAGAATGAATAGTCAAGGCAGGAGCTATATAAACAGACACAGCCACCAGGAGAAATCCTCATTACATGTATGTTGATTTACACACATACACCTGCACTCACACACACACACACACACTCTGATTTAACTAGCAGACAGAAGTTTCCTATCTTGCAAAGTTTCTTCCTGATTTGCCAAACAGTTGATACCCCAATGATATTTTTGGAAGTAACAATAAAGTTGTTGTGGTTTTCCTTCCCCTCCTCCAAAGAAGGCACAGTTTCAGATTAGAGAAACGGAGAGGAAAAGCTTAGTAATGAGTTAAAAACATTTGGTATAAAAAGGAAAAAAAAAAAAAAGTGGGGGAAATCATGCTGCCAATCCTCTCCTCATTTGTTCCCTGCTTATCTTTGCCCATCTCTTTCATGCTGGGACTTCTCTGCAAGTTGAGTAGAAGGAAGAAGGTAGGGGAAGAGTCAGCTCTGGCAGGACTGTGATTTCCTTAGAAGGTCTCTATCTGGGATATCCCCCAAAAAGTTTTGCAGCGTTCATATAGTGTTACGCACAGCATACAAACTCCTTCCATTTGTCCTACGTGCCTATCACAAACAGGGCCTAAACATAATCACATTAGAATGTTCTACAATCAGCCAAGCAATAAATAAAAATATTACTAATAAAAATCAACCATGAAAGGTCTTCTTATGGATATCTTTTTTACAAGCAGTGACTAAGTCTCCAGTTGATTTCTGCCATTTGTGAATTATTGTTTTCCTACTATATTGTAGTAATTTTATGGTACCATAAGTTGCCAATTTCGATTGAGTTGCCCCAATATAAAACTACTGTAAGAAAATGGGCAGGCAAACCAAAGTATTAAAACAGGACTACGGATGTTGGTCAGACTTCGGTGCATAACAAAATCTTACCTTGCAGTTTTCCTGTATCCTTTCTGCTTTTGTGGACTTCGGAATAGTGACAATACCATTCTGGAAAACATAATGCTTCTCATCTTTAAAATTTACATAGTTTCCTCAGGTCTTCTGTGGTTTTAATTTTATTTTCAGAGAACAGTGACATTTCTGTATGCTATTTTTTATTGCAGTTATATGCACTGCATTAAATTTAAACACAGACAATATGGTTTATGTCAACTTAATACACTATTTCACTGCTTAGTACTTCATGTTGAGTGACAGAAAAGGAATGATGTCCCATACTGCTTGTAATGTTTAGTTTGAAAACATCTCTTATTAGTGTTTCTTCTTATTCTCTACAATCAGATTATTTGCATATTTAAAATACTGCCATGATTTGTTTACTAAATTCCACATTTCCAGTACAGCATGGTTAGTTCATGGGGTATCGGGGTATCACACTGAAGGCAAAAATACTTTCTGTATAAATTCTGGTTTGATGCACAAAACCCACACTATTTCCATTTTTTTCCTGAAAGAGGAGACACGTTTTCGTTACCACCCTCCATTACCTGTATACTCCAGCGTATGCAAATCTGTGCTGGAGTTCTGCCATATTTCTTTGCCAGCTGAATGATACTAGGATGAGTGAGTGCTTCACCTTTGGCTAAAGGACAGTAGCCTTCAAAAACAATATCTCTGCTCCTACAATAATCCACCAGTTCCTGAGGTCTTTGGAAAGGGTGGTACTCAACCTTAAAAAGAAAAACACTTTTAGTAAAAGCCTTGTGAGTACATTTAGTAGAAAACATCAAGATAAGTGAAAATATTTTTTCCTCTCATTTTAAAAATACAACATGAGTGAAATCACTGCTTCTGGGAGACAAATCTAAGTTATCAGTTTTAGAAGACATGTGAAGGATATCAAGGATATTAATTTACAAGCATTTTGCCACTAATTGGCACAACATTTTACTGTGTATTTTATGCTTCCCCCAGAAGTAAGGTGCCTGGAGCAGTAGTCTGCCCCACCTGCAGTTGGACTTGCACTCTTGTTCTGCATTGTGTTTGAGAAATATATGCAAATGCATAGTGGAAGTCAGCATCAGGTAATTTTTATTGGTATTTATTTAATTTGAGCCTACATTCTCCATTTCCTTTCCTGTTTCTTTACTAATTATCTTTGAGTTGCACAGGTAAGGGGAGGGTGATGGGCAGGGACTAGGTTTGCCGGAGACCAACCAGAACAATTTGTTTAGGATGAGGGCCTGACCTCAGAAGCAAACTCTGTTGGCATGGGTTCTACTTAGAAAATCCTGTATTCTGTGTGTGGTGTCACCAACAGCTTATGCAGGGAAGCAATCACGCTGTGGAATGAAGTGTGAAGGAGACCCTTTGTAGGAAGGAAGATCACAAATTGCCAAGAACCAGTTAGAAAAGGAAAAGCAACAAGCTACAAAGACATAGTTGTTGGAAGCAAAAGGAAACAGAAGTTACCGGAATGTAAGGATCTCACAAGAGCCACGTATTCTGGCATGTAACAAAAGCCAAAAGAGAACCTCTGCAATATTCCTTATTACGTTATTTAAATAAGTATTTCAGAGTTTATACAGTGTAAGAAGCATACCTTCCTCTGCATTCAGATGAAAATGGGTAGTGTTTTCTTTTATAAAATACATAATCATGTGATGTACTTCTGTGACTGGCCATCAACGTTGTTCCAGTGATCTAACTCTTGCGCATTTTGAAGAAAAATACTCCTCTGAACAATTACCTCAACACGTGGAATCTGGAAAATTTCTTCTGCCACGAAGAGGACAAATGAACATTTCCTGTTTCTCATCTTTAGAACATGTTGTCTTTTCAGACAACAATAGTCGGGAACAATAGGCTGGCAGTCATTCAATATGCGCTGAGAAAAAAAACCTGTGCCCCTCGAAGGCTGGGCTGAGTCAGCCTAAAGCTGCTATGATCTAAATTACTGGGTAGACTCGGGAACAAGGTTCAAGCAGCAGGCACATCCATGTCTTCAACCTTTGATGTTTCTTGACCTTTGCGTAGCCTTTGTATTTCATGTTTTTATGTGTAAGACCAATGTTTAGGTCATACAGTTATTCACTTGTTTGCACCTGAGCTGACTAGAAAATCTTCTCATTGTTTTTACACAAAACTATGAGGGAAAAAAAATAAAGAGCAACCGGGATGTATTGCTCAATTATTACAATAGTAATAAACGATTTTAGTAGACATTCTTTAGACTACATGTAACAAATAGCATAGCCTAGAATATATTAAATAAGGAATGACATATTTGGGATCAAATGCTGAAAAATCTGCAATACCCCATGGCATTTATTAATACTGTAACTGCAAGCAGAATTTACCTGCTTGTCTAATAAGATTTTTAGGCAGCACAGTTCCAGGTTACACCAGAAATATTTAAAGCAAGAACAGCATGCTGAGATGTAACCTGCCCGCTTCACAAGCGGAACACACAGCAACAACTACTTCCCACTTAGAAAAATTATACTTTGTGCCTTTCACTGAAACAAGAGAGACTCCCAAATTTGTGAATTGAATTTTGGCACATGCAGTTGTGTGTTGGTAGCAGCATCTTTCTTCTTAAATATATTGCTAAAATAATCAAATGCATAAAATAAAATAAGCACGTTTATACTTATTTTTCTTGTGAAAACTTTCTGGAAGTTTCTAGCAGCATCTGAATACAAGAGACTAGCATCCTGAGCTAGAAGAGGCACAAGGGTGAGTGGCCAGCATGCGCTTCCCCTCAAAATAATAATTCTTGCTTCCTAGCTTGCCCCACCCTTGCTATTTTAGTCACCAAACTTTTCTCAGGAGAGGGCTGTCTGTCCCATAGTGGTAGAGGAAGATCTTGATCTTTTCTGGTGCTCTACTGTGAGTAATTTTTGTGTAAAATCTGGCATTTGTTTAATAAAACAGTTTGCAGTTCACATTACAGAACTCTTCACAGCTGCTACTTGGTCAGTCACAGGGGAACTCTAAGTAAGCACTGGTTTTTACAACAGTCTTAGTGCAATGGGGAAAAGCTGAGCCTAATAACAATCCTGATACACCGACCTAGAAAGTAATATCTTAGATGACAGTATACAAAAGCCTTACTCTTTCCACCCTGCTGCAGGTTGTTTTCACCTGGTGAGCCTTCCCTGCATCTGGACTTCAGTCAGTTTCTCAATAGGAATGCACCGTTTTACAATTATTTCTCTTTATAAAACTGAAATACAAGCCTAGAAATATTTTCCCTATAGAAAAACAGTTCAGGTGAGTTTATGTACAACGGGCTTGTTTCCTAATGTCTCAAAATACATTTCTACCTCATACAAATTTATATAACAGAGCTCAATATTAATGGAAATAGTAACATTATTAAATCTCTCCGAGGTCATTACACAGTAATTTGCACTTCTATAAACATTGAAAAAATATTGATGAATGTTCCTACATGGAATTCAGAGAGAAACAGTTTATGTTTGGTTTCAGTGTATCGCTTTCTTAAATGAAACATATATTAATTAAATTCTTATAAAATGTAATTTCTTTCCCCTAATGAGTGACAGGCATAAGAGTCTTCAAAGAGACTTCAAAGACTTCCTTGAGCATAAACCCCAAACTTTCTACTGCCAAGTCAATTACAAACTCTGGATTAAAAGCTTGTAACTTTTATGTTGTAGGATTCATTCTACATGATGCTAAAATTAAAATATTTATCATCATTTTACACAGTGTTTAAAAGTGTTTTTAATAGTAGATTGTAATTTTAAAAGGTGCTTACTGACTACTAAATACCTTAACAGTACTATATTCTTGAAAAGACAGGCCTTTCCTACTTCTTTAAAAACCATGATACTGTTTTTTTCCAGGAACACAGAAGAGAGGCAGTACTTACAACTTGGTTTGTAAAACAGAAAGCAGCATTGCTTACTATCTGGTTTGCAAAGACTATAGAAGTCTGATAAAGAACCTCCTTTCTCCTGCCTTCCTACTTCCTTATCTTCACAGAAAAAAAAACTTTCAATTTTAACATCATAAGAACTGTTGGAATAGTAAGAACACCTTAAATTCTTTATGCAAATTTAACACAGCTAAGAGAGAAGTGATTTCCCTTGTTTGTTAAATATTTAGACTTTGTATACAATGATTGTTTGCAAATGTTTTGCATTTAGAAATAAGTTCATTGAAAAAGTACACTATTTTATGCATAAATACAGCAAAGATCTTTTGTATTACAAGTTCTGGACAGTGAAATAAGAATTCAATATAGCACTTCCATCCCCAATTTAAATTTAGGAGTTTATTAGTCATCTGATAATGCTTAGGTAATCTCAATATCAGGCTCCGCAACTCTCCAACACTAAGCAAGAAACAGAATAAATACTCTTTTCATGGTTTAACTGATGGTTTATATGATTTCTGTAACTCTAAAAAGTTAAATAAGTGCTATAACAAAACTGTTCGACGTGGAACAGTTTGCAGCGGCATGGATATTTCATTGATGATTTTTTTTTTTTAGATTTGGAATGATGCAGTGCATCACCCTAAAGAAATGATGATCTGAATACAGCATGGGCACTCTCCCACCCCCAGCAGCACTACAGTCTCAACTTTTTGTCTCCCTTTTCAGCCACAGGAAAAGAGATGCCCTCAAACAGTATCAAGAAACAACTTTTCTCCATTAATACTACTGACACAGTAAGACTGGTAACATTTGGATATAGCGGGTAAGAGGAAACTTCAAAACAAATCCAAGATTACATCTTTTTTCCTTGCAGTGATTTAGTAGGACACTGAAAGGCTATTCTCATTTAACAGACAGTAACAACTTATGCCAAGCTCCAGTAAGACTTGGAACATGTATTTCTGAAAAGAAGACACAACTGAACCTTGGCAAACTCACTGTTTCTTAAACAGTCATCAACCTGCCCATCTTAGGACATATTTCAATGGTTTATATCCAATGACTGAACCTAGATGTTTTATATAGTTTTAGGTTAACATAACATTATTCATGATTGCCCTTGAGTAACCTTTAGGCTAGTGGATAGCAAAAATCAGAGATGTTAGGTTCTGACAGCCACATTCTCAGCAACCTTTTAGTGGCTCTTTCTGACATTAAACCACAAACAGCTGCCAGAAACCCTCACCACCTGTACAGAGGGGAAAAGCACGTGCCTGCACTCCATCCATTCTAGTTCCATGACAGCATAAGCACAGTTTCACTAGCAGGAGGTTGTAGGAATGGGAGTGTGAACTTTCAGCACAGCTGCAGGCAGAAAACTGCACCAAGGGAAAAGTTGTGTCGTGGAAGTCTGTGGATATGTAGGTTGCCAGTTTTTATCTGCCTAGGGCAGCAAAAATTTAGTTGGGGCTCTTGCAGCACCTTCCTAGATGAGAAGTTCACTGAATTTAATGTGACCTTGAAATATGAATACGAAATAAGAGGGAAGCAAGGGAAACAGCACCCTTGCATGGATATGTAATCACCTGAGGCTTTCAGTGTTGCTTAGAGGAATTATATATCATATTTGAACAGAGGCTCTTCAAAACCTGGTTCACTCTGGAGATGCTAAATGTTCGGTACTCCTTGAATTTTATTTCTGAACTGTTTTATCATAAGAAACTAGCACAGGGACTATTTGTTTGTGCCTTAAGACCAGCCATAAACAAGTAGCCTGGGAGAAACTGGGAAAAAGAAAGGAGGAAGGACTTCCACCCTCCCCGCCCCCCACTTCACGTCACCTTCCTGAATGGTTTTCAAGATGTACATAGAAATGAAAGAGAAGAAATTGTATGACTAAAGCTAGTTTGGGTGTAGCCTTTCAGGCACAGGACATTATTAACCAAAACAACCAAAGCAAAACCCCAAACCCAGGTACTTTAAATATATTTATCCACTCACCTGATTAACATGTGGAGTAATCACACAGTCTTCCTTTAGTTGCTCAAGATGACTGATAAGAAAGTTGCTTACACCAATTGATCTACACAAACCTAATGAGAAACAGAACAATTTGGGACAATCCTAACTATTCGGGAGAATGACTTGAAAAATACCACTTTCAAGAGACAAAATGATTGTACACATCATTTCTGTACAGCAAAATACTGTGAAAAAACACAGAAAAACAGCACCGAAATATAGTTTGACAGTATTATCTGAAAGCATGGTTATGTCACAGTCACACTAGGAAATCATTTTATAATCTAAACACACTGGAAACTCCCCAGTGTATAAAAACTCCAGGCTAAATTCTGGGAAAGGCTAATGTAGTATAAGCAAAGAACAATTGGACTCCACCAGAATGAAAAGAAGGAAATGGTGTTCTGAGCAGCTTGCCAAACTAAAGAAAAGTGGAACATTTGCAGAAGACTAATAAGGTGTGAGCAATACAACACAAGAACATGCAGTTCAAATGAACTACGTAACTATGCTCAAATTTCTATTAGATCACTACGAGATGTTACGTAAAATTCGGTATAAAAACTTTAAGTGAGCAGTACCTAGCAAGAACCAAGGTGCTTAAAAATGTACCTAGATTTCTCAGCTGCTGTTGACTGCAAATAAAGTTAAATGCCATATACTTGATATGAAGATTATTTTTTTAAATAAACCTTAAGTGTGCATGCATGTGGTATGTATTAAGTGTTATCAGTCCTGAAATCAGATTTCTTCCTTCTAACCTCATATATGATAAAACATAAGTCCCAATACTGGCCTGTCACCACACCTCAACCCTGACTCATCATTGGTAGTTGGCCCTCATTCTGTGCCAAACACAGTTAATAGGGAGACCAACTGTGGTCAGGCTAGTAGTGGTCTCCTTCAGACTCTGTGGACTCACTGATGAAATGTATCACTCATTTCTTTAGTATGAGAACTTTGTCTTGATTGACTTGATCTGTATTTCAATCTGTAATTCTGCAGATGGAAAAACTAAAGGTGTATGAACACGTAAGTTAAATCACTCTTGTTAATAAAGCATTTGTGCTGGCTAATATGATGTATATGCATGTTCTTATCTATATACATGCATAGAAATATCTATAGCAAAACCCAAAGGAATTAAGCCAAAAGTTATACCCTTATTTTTTTCTAAAAAAAAAAAAGTCGTCATTGGGTGATTTCAGTCCAGAAATCATTCCTTTGATAGCAAGCGTCTGAAATTGCCCTCAGTCCAGTCAAAATCACCACATTCTTGAGGTCTGAAAAAATCAGGTTTGCATTAGAAAAGCCACTAACCATAACCATATAAACGTAGGCAATTTGACTGCTATGTTGCTTTCACGTATTTTAGCAGCAGAAGCAGGTAAGTTGCACAGCAGCAAAACCTGCACGCATACTATCACTTCTTAATGTGGTTTCTTTTGTAGAATACACAAAGGAGAAAAAAAACATTAGCAACTAAAATGCTAGACAGCTTTCCCTTACAGAAATTATCATTGTTCAAGATGTATAACGTAATTAGGTTATAACCTGCACTATAGTGATTTGCATAATTTGTATGTAATCTGCCAGACAGAACAAAACCCAAGCTTTTGAGTTCTACTGACAAACAACCCTGGAGTGTCAACACTAATAAATCATTATGCCAAAGAAGTCAGAGAAACACTTGCAGTTTTAATACAATGGTGAACCAAATATTATGCTCTATTGTTGAAAGCTAAGGAGTTACAAAAAACATGCTGTTAACGCCCTTGGAGAATAAAGCTTTTATTTTGGGCTGAAATAAACCAAAACTCAATCACAGACATGAAAGATGAAAGTGCTTATTAAACTTGTCCACTTTCACAGAAAGTTTCCATTTTTTTCCCCTACAGTATACTTTTAAGATGTTTTGCTTCTAGCATACTCTTCACAGGAGACTTTGAAGTCTGTTCCATAGTCCCATTGCATTCACTGGTAACTTTTTTGTTAGATTTCCCATGAAGAAATTTCAGGTAAGTTACATTTTGTCTTAAAAGTCATCTGAATTGCTCCTTCTAAAACCAATATTATGGCATTCCTGCATTAAGCATGATGTCACACAGAGAAAGCTAAATTCAAAATTGCCAAGAAAGTAAACATTTTCTCAGACAGCAGAGAAACAATAATTAGAATTTCAATGTTTTTGTGAAACCAGCATTTTCTTAACACTTTTTTGTTGTTGTTGTTGTTGTTTTTTTTTTTTTAAGGGAATGCAATTAAAACATTTCATTTTCATTAAATCCACATATTTAGTTTAGAACCCTTTGTTTCAACTTCATTGCTTTGGTTTTAGTCTAGTACGTGAAAGTGTTTTGATTTTTGTATTAAATTACAATACAAAATACAATAAATACAAAAATAATTGCACAGCCTGACTGTATTAAAAAAAAAAATCTTATTTCAATGCATGGTGGAAACATGAATTCAAAACATTGAAGTCTCCTGAAAAATAGAGTTTAAATTTTAACAATCAATCAATGGATTCTACTCCAGAGCACTACTTCCATCTGCTTGATGAAAGAATTGTTCTGCATTGTCCAAATCTGGGAAAGACTGCCTTAAAGCAGGAGATTATACAGAATTATTTCTCCATTTACATTTGCTGGATTATTTCCCAAGAATGAAGAAACAGAAAATTATGGACAAGAAAATGAAGGTCTGGTTAGCTCCTGGGCCTTACCCGACAGACCAACTTATGAAATGATCATATCAGCAGTAGAAATTAAAAAAAAAATGTATATTGAGAAACTTGCATAAAAGGGTCCTGAGTCATTGCCGTGAAAAAAGTTGGGGGGAGGTGGGAAGCACATTTCCTTATGTTTCCTCTCTCATGGAACTCCGACAGAGGTAGGTTCCCCAGAGTTTGTGCCACAGGTTTCAAACCCACCAGAATACTCTTGAAAAGGATGGTTGGGAAGCATTTACTTTCAATTTAATGTGTTTAGTGTGCTTAAAAACCCCATTTCAGGCAATTCAGGCACAATTCATGTCTTAGCTCTTGTGATAGCAGTTGGTTTTAAAGTCTATACTTCTTTTTAACTTCACCAGTTTAACTAGTCCTGAAGTTCAGGTCTTCTAAGATAAAAGTTTGCAATGTACTAGCTGAAAACACTCTAGAAAGTATGCTTTTTAAAATATACATTTATACTGCCAGAGTCACAGAGCTTTGACTCAGGGAGAGAAAGCATCCTCCTTATCTGCTTGATGAAATGAGTGGTTTGGCCCCTACAAAGCAGATTTTGAGAAAGTGCCAGGTGCACAAAACAAAGAGTTTGCAATTCCCTATTAGCTCCTAAAGCTTATAGAGGCTTTGTCCTGCTCCTTGCAACTCTGACTTCACAGGCTTGAAGGAAAACTTGGCAATGATGGTTCTTTTATGCATGCTAAAAACCGACTGACCACAATAGTGGAATAGAAGTTTTCATCCAGCTTTGAAAAACTATCATGAAACTCTGCAAGACACATTAGAAAACATATTGGCAAAATAATAGTTGATTATAGTGGGAAAAAAATAGTATCTTTTCTATTCTACAAAAAAAAATAAATAATCTTGGCCTCCACCACATCGGTAATTTCACCACACTGAATTACTCCCAGCTGCTGTGAAGCAATACATTGTGCTAATGGACTGGTTTGCAATGCAGTTGTGCATTAAGCTTAAAACATTTTTTTATGGCAACCTAGAGAATGCTGGGTATTTTTTTCCCTTTACTTAGCATAATACCAAATTACGCAAATTTTGATGGGCACTGTTAGTCTTGCAACAAAAAAGCACAAACATAGTGTCTTGGCACCACAACATTGTTTTAGTACAATAGTAAGCCTTATCTTTCTCTTGCACTACTATGGACTTTTATCAAACTTCTAAATACCCTCTGGAATATTAAATGTACAAAGTTCAGATCAAAAAAGTGTTTAAATAACAAAACTGGATACTGGGTTTGTGGAGCCCATTTTCCTCCCCCTCCCTGCTGCTCTACATGAGTCACAGCAAGGGAGAATTCCCACGTCCAGTGAACAGTGCCCATTCTGTTACATCTTCCATTCATACCACAGAATAAAAACACAAATGGATCCACTTATCACAAGAGGTCAACTGCAGTAACTGTATCTTTATTAAAGGAGGTTACACACGTTGGAAAGGTCCACATTCTCTCTGATATGCACTTCTCTGTGGGTAAATGGTATTACTCAAAAAAACCATACAAGATTTGATTTCAGCACAGCTTGCTAAATCAAAGCTGTAGGCTGAGTGTGCCTCACATGCAGATTGCAAGCCAAAACCTTGATAAATAAAGCACGTCTCTCAGATAGAACCAATAAGGAATTAAGTTCTAAATCTATGAAATAGCACTTGCTCCCATTTCAGAGACTAAAAAACATAGACACCAAAAGACTACGTGTTCTAAGACACACAGGAAGACTGTGGCAAAATTGAAAACACAAAAATCATGCTTCCTCCCCCAAGGGATTTATTTTTACCCTACGCATTACTACAGTATAGGTGGTTATCTGCCTTAAAATGACCTTCCTGCTTCCATGATCATTACTCCTGCTACAGATCACCTGTGAACTGTGATAAACTGAAGACAACAGGAGAGGAGGCATGAGTAGACATGAGTTGACAACTTCTGTGACTGAAAACACATTATAAACATTCACTTTACACAACTGTTAAACAGCTAATTAAATAGCATAATGCAGCAATACTACCATAATACTAGCTTAGATTCTGCATCTTTGACCTGGCTGCTCATTCTCACTACTTCAATGCAACACTATCTTAGTTATGTTGACATATTTTTTTCACAAGTTGACATTACAAATCAGATCAAAGAAATCCACCCAAAAGGCTGTTTGGTTGTTTTTAAAACTGAATCAATTCCCTTGTACTCTTACATATTTTCCCTTCTCTTATACGGGTTTTAAGCATGTAGACTCAAATTGTTAACAGAAGATTGCACACTATTTATGGAGACAAAAAGTTATTTCGGACGAGGACTTTCATTTGAAATGTTTTTCAGCACTGCCTACTTCTGAAGAGTTCTTGTGTTCACACTGGGACCTCCAGGCGCTTCTGTGTGGGTGTACAAATGTGTACATTTGTTTTAAGTAAACTAAGTAAAAAAAATTCTGAGTTTTTGACAAAAAGGATTCACCTTTTCTAGAAAAAGCACAAACCATATACTGCAATAAATCATGAACTCTGAGGGCTTATTTTTACACTTAGGATTACCCACAAAGTCCTTAAAATTGGGGGTGGGGGAAGAAAAAAAGATAAAAAAGAAAACACAACAAACGAGGATAGACGTTTGTGCGTGTTTAGATTTGTTCCCACTTTTGCATCTGCACCAAAATGATTTATTCTATGGCAATTTGTTCTTCTTAAATAAGATACTGCATATTATTAAGTCTTCTTTAGGATTCTTAACATAAATGTGTAAGCTTTTGGGTTTTTTTTTTTGCATACTCTTTTAATTGCTCTCTTATCTGATCAACAGGGTGTGGTGCAACCAACATCCTCACCAACTGCAACCACCTTCAACCCATGAAAACACACTTTTGAACTGTGTTTCTGATAATAACAAGCCCATAAGACAGCTTCATCTGTACAGAGAGAATACTAAAGACAACATGAAAAAGATGTGTTGCTAGGAAAATTAGTTACTTTAGTTATTAAAACTTTAGTGCAACTTACGTACACATATTCACATGTGACTTCTACCAACATAAACACTCTTGAGACAAACATTTTGTGGAGCTATAACAAAACATCTGTGAATTGTTAGCTGTTCATCATTTGACAATATAAGCACAGACTTAAAGTAATTTTTCAGTAGAATAAAAGCAGAATACGTCATCTAGAAAAGGACGTACTAGAAATTTGTGCCACCTACACAAAAACTGTATTTGGTTTACTGAACCCTCACTCATACTTTCAAGAACTGATAGAAAATGGAGGAAGAAAAGATGATGATTGAACTGGTCTATGCCCAAAGATGAAAAGGACAAGAATATTGTTGAGTTTCATTAGATTTCTTCTGTCACCTGGAATCAGGCAAAACATAACTTTTTTCCAAGAACACATTGACATTGCTTCAGTTACTGGGCTAAACAATTTCTGTCATTTTAGGGGACTCTTCAAATCATACCTGAAGCTAACATGTTACTGGAATAATTGTATTAATTTTGAAGAGCATTTATCTATGTTTAACAAAATCATATGTTAACACATTAAAGGATTTCTGATGCAAGCGTATTTCACATAAGCATAAGCTGTACTGCTTACACTAAAAAGGAAAAAAATTTTACTCTTAGTGAAACGGCACAGAGTCCCAGTGGGACTTGAACCCAGAACAACCACCACGTTACTAACGTTGCCAACTCCAGGCAAAAGCTGGCTGCAGGCCCTCATTCTTCCCAGCATTTTTAGATGGAAGGACAAGTAATCATGTGCATGTGTGTATGAAAAGCTTGCCGAGATGATGGGCTAGCCACAATGCCAAAATCAAGGTCATTAAAGACACACACAGTGCATATGGAAAGGGTCATTTTGCTAGGAACAGACCAATTACCAGTGAGCATATATAATGACTATTCATGATGTCAAAGCTGCTTGCCACACTGCTTTTATCTGCCAGCAGACAAATGCCTATACAAGAATGTTGCAGCTGTCAAGGGAATATTTGACTCAATGTATGTATCTTGGAATGGGTTCTGTAGGCAGTCTGGCCTCTGTCCTGAGGTACTGGAGAGGATAATTTCACAAAATGACAATGTATGAGACCACAAAAATTCAAACCATAGCCTTGATATTACAAGAATCCTAGTTGATTTCAGCTGTTACAACAGAAAGAACCAGTTATTATACACAAATGTCTCACTGACCAAAATGAAGATTTTTTTTCCCCCTTTTCCTTCAGTTCATCCCATAACTCTTTAACGGAAAACACGTATGCAGGCTGTTGAACAAAGACACACGTCCAGAATTCTCTGCCTCTCAGCACTGCAGTGCAGATAGAGACTTCTTTACTCTGACTGCAACCTTAAGACAGATGCGTTTATTCAGTCACTCGACTGGAGCATATTAACAAGTCACAAAAGACAATAAAAATGAAAAAAGAAAGAAAAAGAAAAAACAAGAACAAAAAAAGAAATGCTACATTCTCAGGCAAAACATCATTTAAAGAAGCTAATTCTTGAAACTTTAAGGTTGTCCTCAGCTAGTAAAGGACAATCAGTTTAACAATAAGATCTTTCCTGCTATGAATAAAGAGCTATCAGCTTGGTCTATCAGAAATCACCCAGTATTTTTAAGCGTGGGTTTTTAGTGCAGGTAGTGCCTTTATCTTCATGTTAATTCATGTTATGGAACGACACAATTGCTATACATTTGTATACTGTAAATTTGTAGCTACTTTTGTTGACCAAGACTGTATGGTATTTTTCTCTGGAAAGATATTAAGGGAAACAAGCAAATTTAATGACTGGGTTCTGGCTATACAACTAAGGAATACTAAAAAAGCAAACTAAAAGTATACTCTTGCCTTGTTTGTAGGGAAGGACAGAGGATAAAAATATACAAATTCCAGTTTAAAGAGGGAAAGATCCTGGCAGAACTTTTAATGGACTCCAAGACACATATTGAAGGATTTAGCCAGGAGAAAAAAGACAACCATGTTTAGCCAAAGACTCTGAAGGAAACCAGAAAGACACAGGGCCATGTTCCAGATGCAACCAAAGGGATTAGAACACCTGAAGCAGGTAAAACTCTTGTGGTGTGTGATTTTAACGTGGATAATAAACGTATTATTGTCATACTGTTACAGTAACAGGCAATAGTGGCTTCAGAATCCCTACAATTGTTTTTGGGTATGCTCTCATACCTGACATGGTCTCCGTAATGAAAAATCTCAAGAAAAATGCCCAGGATCCTGGGAAATTGTTTTTAACATGAAGGGAGATCTTGATATAGCTGCTCGGTTGCATTAAGCAGTTGAACATTGGATTCAACCACAAGGGTAAGAACGCTAAAATATGAAACCTTTCAAGCATGTTTCTGAGACCCCAGCCTTGGGGTAGTAACCAGATACTATTTAGTTTCCAAATCTAGAGAGCCCACTGGATTTGAAGAGCGCAGCCCAAAACTTCAGAATGGCAAGTAATCAACTCGACGGGGTAACCAGTTCTTTAACAAATACTATTAAGATTCTTGCTTTAAATTATTTGTGTTTCCAGTTCAAATCGTATTAGGACAAGAGATTCTTTTGAAAAATGTTAACCTCAAATTCCTTTTGACGAAATACAAAAACAGTATAGGGGTAAGCCACAGGGGGTATTTTTCAGTGATAGCGAAGGATCTCTCTCGTCAGCTGAATCTATTATTTTCTATTTCCGAGAATATTCTGATGTTACAGCACAACTCCAAACCTTCATTAAGAGGAAGCACTACTAAGCAGTCAAAGATTCTAAGAAACAGTAAACTTAAAGATGCCCACACATCTCAGTGAATGCACATCTACCAGTTTACACACCAATTTCATTGGCACATGCTGCATTCAAATAACAATAAACCTGCTATTTCTTCTATAGCTAGAGGCATTTAGGAGTTTACTAAAATTGGACTCACTATAATCTGAGGAGATTTGTTTAACTTTTTAATGTAGGTTTTCTGATCCTTAAAATATTTATTTAAAAAATTTTGACTAATGATTTAGATTATTTTTTTTAACCTGTAACACAGAGTGTTTATTATCTGGGGGCAGAGTCTTATAAATTAGTGCATACTGACCTGGACAGGGGCACAGACCCACAACCTCTGGTCTCTCCTCAGTTAGCTGGATGAGAAGATACTTCAGGCGAGAAGCCCGGCAAGTTGTGCTACTGCAACCCTGTGTGTCAGCCACTATGCGCTGGCTCTCAGATGAATCTGGTTGAATCTATCTTTGTAGGCACGATCTAAAAAATAAATTATCTCCAAGCTATGAATGCAGACAGTTGGGATTTTTCTTGTGTCAACTTGTCACCATTGTGACCAACCTAAAACTTAACACAATCTTAAAAAAAATCTGCATTAAAGACTTTTAAAGTCTTGGGTACTAATAGTTTATTTACCCCCCTCCTAGGGCAATCAATAATAACAACAATAAAGACTACTAACAATTTGCATTCTTTTAAAACGTTGTTTGCCCCAGGTAAGTGGAATTTTGCAGAATAAATATTAACTTGGATTTAAGTTGAAGTTGAAAGAGATTGATGAGATTTTCAAATATCTGCACTCAAATGTTCTGTGAATACAGAGAAGTGATTAAAGAAAATCTTATTAACTTCAACCAGACCAAAGACTTAGGTAATATCGAGGTATTTTAACCACCTCATAAGTCTCTTGCAGATAGATACGCATTATTAGTCCCATAACAGAAAATAATTTTTTTCCACAGAAAACCGCCTTTATTGTCAGTGCACTTTCTGAAACTCTTCAGTGTGGACACAGTTGCTAAACCCACTAGTAAGTTGTATAATTTCAATATTTCCTTTGGGAATTGACTGCAGAAGCATATTATTCATTTAGATGGTCAATCCTTAAATGTGAAGCTGTTAGTTTCTACTATTTTTTTTTCCAAGAGTAAGCATTTCCTACAAAGCAAAAAAGAAGGTAACAGGATTGTAAAGAGGAACCGATGACTACCTGAGCCAATAACAAGTTCTGAGAAGACAAAGAACTCGCCTGTTTAGTATAGAACTTACAATTCCCC
>JAOXJM010000004.1:13227178-13282132 GCA_026413425.1 Tringa solitaria
TCAGAATCAATCTCAATTGAAATTAATCCATTAAAATTAAAATTCTATTTTTTGTTGTTGTGGGATAGATGGAAAATTGCAAAATAAAAATAATTACTTCGATATTTTTACTTTGAAAAATCGGCATTTACTATAAAAAGAAAAGATGGATTCCTAGCCAGCTGAAAATAAAACACTGAGTAATAGAAAAATGCTGAATTTTTTTGGTGTGGTTATTTTGGGGTATTTGTCTGGTTTGGTTTTTATTGTTATAAGTCTTTTGGAAACCTTGAAGTCCCAAAGATGAGGTAATTGGGAAGAATGATCAATAAAAACAAAGTAAAAGAAGCTATCTTACCTGAAACTGCCTAAGAAGGAATATAGGAATTTATCACCAAGTGTCGATAATACAGCCCAGTTTACATACAAGTGACACATACTTGTCATATGTACACTTTACATACAAGTGATACAATGTTGAATGATTTATTTAGTAATTTGAAGGTCAATCTCTTCTAAGCAACATGAAAAGTTATGGGAAAGCTCTCAAGAGATAACATTCTTTCCTGCAGGGATTTTCTATAAATCCTCCTGTGCTCATGCTTTTAATATCAGGTCTCAAAATTCAAGTGACATTACTTAGTTTATCTTGTTGGCCTAAAACGTGTATTAAAAGCTATTTGATGTTGACTGTCCAAATCTGTCCTCAGTTTGGCAATAGAACTGTTTGGATCCAGTGACCTCCCAGCAAGTCTGCATTTTAGTTTTAGGCAGGGGAGCGCTTTTTATATATTCTCTAATTAATGTGCTTTGATGTGCATTGTGGAGCAGTCCCAAAGCATGCAGATAGATTACATTAGGTGAAAACAAACTGAAGGGTGTGCATCTGGGAATGCGCCTAATATGCTCTGTGGTGGGTGCTTGCTTACAGTACTGGACTAAAGTTAGTCTGGTCCAATGGTAAACCCACCAAAGTGTGTGTAGCATTGTTACTGCATCCTCAGCACCAACTGCTTTGCGTTATAGATCAGCTCCTGTTGCTGCTCTGCTACTTGCTAATGTGCATCTAGTGTAAGACACCTAATAAAAATGTGTCAAAATTTGGGTGTCAAAATTTGTTGGAGTTTGTGCAGTATAGACCTCAGTAGTACTCCAGGGTGGCTGTCAACCATTCTGAATCAAAGATACAAGATTTGCTCATACATTTGTTTGGTCCCCTTTCTGTCGCATCTGTACAGGTTGCAGTCTGTTTCTCAAGGAAAGTAATATCCTCATTTTACAGAGGTGGAGAAACTTATCCAAAAATAGTGAGGAAGTCATCTTTAGAAAAGGGAACCAAACCCAGTAAGTGAGTACTCTCGCTGTTGGATGGATTTTTTTGTGGAAGCACTACTCGGCTTCTGAACAAGTATGATGGTTGTCTTGCCAATTCACTTTTCTTTGTGAACAAAGATCACTGAAGTCACACGAGAAGTCAGAGGAAAATCTTTCTGAGTCATAACTGACTTAACAGTTTTATCAATTTGTTAATATTTGCAGTACCACCCACATTTTCTGAAAACTATTTAGAACAAAAATGCCTTTTTTTCATCTATGCCCTGGGAAAAAACCTTTATCTAATCATGTTAAGACCATGTGAAATAGATGCTAAAACATGACTTACGGAGACAGATATGTTCAGGATGGTCAGATAACATGTTTCTAGAACTAACTGAAATTTTATTACACACATGAGGTGGATTCTGGAAATAAAGGCATTAAAGCATACAAAGAGACACCATGATTACTGAGCTGCTGAAGGAAAGCAACGGACGCACTCAATTACATGTTTACATATATACATGGTAAAGTATTTCTTACAGAGAACTGAAGATGAAGGATTAATAGTAAATCATTCTGTAGATGTGGTTAGTTACAATGTATGAAAGAAAAAATCTAAACAACTAGTGACATAGCTAGTGTCATATCTGGTTTGATGTCAGTATTATAACTAACCTAAGCAGTTAGGCTCAGTCTTGAGAGAGGGGATGCCTTATAGTAGGATGACCAGTTAAATTAACTGTATCTAGAGTCCACCCAGGTACCTTCAGTATGTGGGTGTGACTGAGATACTTTTGGAGCAACTCCTCAATTGACACAAAAGGCATATAAACTCATGTCAGTATCAGAGTAACTTGCTTGACTAATTTTTGTCAGCTCAGGAGCTGCTTTATGGGAAGCTCAGATCTTCTTGCAGGGGGAGGCAGGGCTTTCTAAGACATGGGCCAGGCTGCTGGGGGAATAGTAAAGTTGGCCTTTCAGTCCGTTGTCTGTGTTCCTGAGTGAGCACCCAGAGAGATAGGAAAACACTCTCAAGTATTTTATTTTAGTGTTTCTTATCAATTTCAAATTCTAGGAAGAGTTTTATGGAAGACAATTGATTTTGGCTGACCGAGAAATGGTGGAGCAAGAAGCAGATAGCATTTTAAAAGAAGCTGATGTTTGTGATGTTGCATTTCTCGTAGTCGGTGATCCCTTTGGGTAAGACAAAGCAACATTTTAATTATTGCTCTAGCTTGATCACTCTCTTTTTTCAATAGGAAGGAGCCAGATTTTCAAACCAGAAGCACTTTTTATGTCTTTGTATATTTTTTATTGCATTAAATATCTACATGCAATTGTCTACACTTTATCTTGCTTTGGAGTTTTCTTGCCCAGAGATTCCTTATAGATTGGAATGTGGACTCTCCAGGATATATAAATCTTTCTTTCAGCATTTCACATTCATTTCATTCTCCATTCTAGCTTTTATAGAGAATATTTTGTTTCAGGTTTTATCTGCTGACAGAAGAAATTCCAGGATATCACATAATTAAGACATGTGCTCTGTTTTGAGAGAGTATTCTTTTAGTTGCTATTTGTCCTTATAAACTGCAGCTTTTATGCTCAGTTGTTTTACAATGAATACTGATTGTTGTTTTTACAGTGCTTCTGCTTTGATATGTGCTAGCTTTTAAAATCACTTAGGCCATTATAAATGTCTTTTCATTTTGGTTTATTAAGCCTTTTGTTTCCAGTTTTTATTCCTGCTGAGAAGTATAGTCTTTTTGTATCACCAGAGGGATCTCCTTCTGTCTTTTTAGTCAGGCATCATCAATCTGTAATGTCAAGCCATACAGAAGAGCTTTTAGTCTCCAGCTGGTGATTCAAGATTTATACCACAGTGTTAAGGGACACAAGAAAAATCAAATCACTTAGTACCCTATTTGTGAATGTAAAAATAGAGTTTATGAAAAAGAGGAGCAATGTGCACATCTGTCAAAAGCAGATAATTTATGTAAATACAGGTTGAAGGGAATTGGCAACAGAATGTCATATTAAACTAGTACTTATGGGCAGATGATGCTGTATTTCAGAAATATTAATTGTACTTTCAATGCATCTTAACATTAAAATTAGGATTCTTGTAGAGCATAGAGCCACATTACTTGCACCCTTGTGCTCTGACCCAGTTACTGATAAAAGTACACAAAATAAACCCCACCAACCTACATGTATTGAAATGTGATTTCTACTTGTAAGCAGGATCTTGATCTGCCTGTTATCATTAGTTTCAGTGTCAAAATACTTCAATTCTGATTAACATACTACATCATTGTAGAAAACTACACTTTTTTTTTAATGAGTTGCTTCTCTTTAAATGTTTACGTTCTTAGCTCTTCATATTGCAGCTAGAACTGCTCTTATGCCCACAGAGAGCCCTAAGGATTTAGGGGTTCATGAATTTACTAGGAAAGAGTACTGAATGTTTTTGTCCTAAGAGAAGTCCTATGGGAGGAGAATAGAAGCCATATGACTGCAGCTGGTCGTAGAGTTTCAAGTTGATTTGCAGGTCAGAAGAGTACTTGGCAGCCTTAAGAAATCTCAGGTGTTGGTGGTTAATGGTTAAAGTGATAAAACAAGCTGTGCCCATGTCATTCTTCTCACTGTTGTTCACTGCAAGTTTTTATCTGTATACATGGTAACAGGTATGGATGTGCTAGCGGGAACCTGACAATTTTTTTAGTATGCTGGAAGACCCACTTTCATCTAACCTGGTGCTAACATTCATATTGTTAATACCCATAAAGCTCAAAATCTGTATCAGTGACAGAAAATACTAGTATAGCTCTGGGTGCAGAGGGGTGACTCCATGAAACCTTTGCAGGTAGTAGCTGAGTGCTCATGAGGGCACTTCTGCTTTTAGCTACAGTGATTATGAACAGGACTATTGGGAGAAAATACTGGCTGGAGCAGATTTCAATGAATAAAGCCAGCTGATCCCTTGGTCAATATTAGCATAACCACAAAATCCTCCAGTGCTTCTTGACCTATGTATGTGAAAGGAGTAATACAAGGGTGTAAAACTAGTCCCATTTTCTTTTAGAGTGGGTGTTCTTAAAACACCTTTGCTTACGGAAGTCAGAAGCATAGTTTGTTTACTAACCTAAGTGGTGTATTAGATCATTTTACTGCATTCTTCTAAGTATGGCAGCCTGTTCAGATTCCTCTGAATTTTTTTTTCCTCCAAGTGAAATTGATTTCTTTTTTAAATGATTGATCCTTTCAGCCTTGCCAGCTGCTGCCACATTTGTGTTCCACTCTGAAGCACCTGATCTGCTGAGTGGTGCTAGTCAGACATGCAGCATCAAAATCATCAGACTAAAAATCAGGAGAATTCTGTTAAGGTGACTGAACCAGGCCAGGGTGAAAGCAGTCTTCCTGTTTAATTATTTTGATCAGCATATGCTATTTCTTTCTTCGCTTCCTTCTTTGGAATGGCCACGCAGAAATGTGTGGTATGTCTTGGCAATGAGATCTTTAAGGCTATTGTTCAGGTTTGATGAATTTGGGCAAGGGGTAGGTGCGCTTTTGTGTTTCACGTGGGAAATTGAGTGCCTTGCATGTATGTAGTCATACATGGAAGCAAGATACATGTGTAAACATTGTTGCAGTTCAAAGATTTTCTGGAACTAGATATACTTACCATTTTAGAAGGACTCTAATCCCAGTTGCTTTAACTACAAGCCCGGTAACACTTGTAACAGTCACTGCGAGGTGTTTATTGAGCATTAGACCTGGAACCAAATTTAACTCAGTTCTAGTCTTAACTAGAATTTTCTTAATTATTTCAGAATAAACTTGCTCACTCAAACTTAAGCATTGTTAATTTGAATAATTTGGCTTAAATATTGTAAAAGTTGATTTAGTCTAAAGATGTTTTTTTTAAGTACTGCAAGCAATTTACCTCACTCTGTTCAAAATTCTGATTGGAGTGCATTGCTTTCCTAGCATGCACTGGTGCAGATGGGAGAGGGCCTGGCTGTGCAGCAAGTAAGGAAATAGTCAAGTTTTGTTGAAGCCTATGCTAAATAGAGTTGATCTTTACAGTCTGTCCGACAGACACCAGCAGAAGACATTTTCAGCTATGGAAGATGACATATGGAAGCCTTACTGGAGTTTTTGCTTTCCTGTAACAATTAGTCAAGTTATTGTTGCTGTTTTGGCACCTACGCATTGCCCTAGTTGTGAGTGGTTTCATTTTACTTTCAAAACAATACTGTAATGCTAGTAACACTTGGTTGCTTTCTCTTTTCAGTCTTTAATTCTTTTCTCTTCTTAATACAGGGCCACAACACACAGTGATTTAGTACTACGTGCAGTAAAATTGGGGATTCCGTACAAGGTCATTCATAATGCTTCAATAATGAATGCAGTGGGCTGCTGTGGTTTACAGGTAATATTTTTGTATATATGCTATTGCACAACTGCTAAACTTAGAATTGGGGAGCTCTTCTACTGCTGTAGCAGTGCATGTTGTAATCTGAAGTTTGAAGATCTGTAGCAGATGTACACTTCTGTTGTCAGAATTTGTTAACACTTCCTTTTCAGTGTGTTACATGTCAGCAAAAGTCCCTTTTGAGGAGTGCATGGGTAAATGAATAGTAACACTTTTTCTCTGCTGTTTAACTTCCCTCTGCCTCAGGAGACTTTGATATTTAAGTTATTTTAAAGATAAAGCTTTACTCATGTTGGCTTCCTTCTACTACTGATGGTCACCTGATAAGTTTATTCTTAAATTAGATTGTTATCCTGTTGATAAATATGCTGGTCTTGTCATAAAAGGAATACATGCACAAACCTATCTTTATGCCCAACTCAGATCATAACTAATTCTAAACTCTTGTATATGATGCATTCTTTCTCTGCAAGGTTGGCGTATCTTCACTTTTTGCCCATCTGCTGAGAAAGGACAGATTTGCCTAGCCAAGGACTAGAAGAACAAATGACAGTTTTTGTGCTTCTTGAATGGCTAAAGTAGAAAATGTCTACTGTCCCCTAAGAAAATATTTCACCACTTTCGTTTGCACATGTATAGGTCCATTATTACTTTTCCTGCATGAAATTTTTATGGCCGTGTGTGTATCATAACTAATCACATATAAAGTAGTTGAAGCTTCCCCCTCTTGTTTTCATTCATTACCTTAATAAAGAACCTGCCCTCTCAAGTTCAGAATGGTTCCCTGTGTATGGGAACTGCTAAACCAAACTCCCACTTTACCAAAACAGAAAGCAAGCACAGGAATGTAAGTGTACTACAGAAAAGAATTCAGAGTTTGAACAGTAAGTTATCATCACTGAAGGAGGAGGTATTCCTTCCTATCTTAACATAAAAGAAAACCATTTTTGAATTTCAAATAAGAAGGGACACCTTCAAATTTACACTGACAAACTCCAATAGCCTTGTTTCAATGCTGCCCAGCAGCAGAAGATCTGTTGCAATAAGTCAGGTATTGTCTCTGGCTTTGATCACATCTCAATGGTTTAGAAATGCAAGAGCCCTGTCTGATCTGGCAGTTCAGCAACACTGCATTGACACCTGTTCTGAGATGTGAATGCTGATGCTAAACGTAATGCAGTGCAGGATTCACATTCTTTATAATTCTTCCCGCGAGTGCTTTCTTAGTGATACCTACCTATTGCTCTTAAGACTTGGGCAAAATTATCTTTTAGGAAGGAAATAGGCTCCTTGGTGTCTAAACTCTACATGTACAACAGACAGATGGCAGCTGTCGCATGACTGCACTTACTGAGGCGGGTAACACAAGAGTTGAGGCTGGGGCTCACCCTTTCCCCTTTTGGCTTCATGGTGGTACAGAGTTTGCTTCTGCTGTCAAGCTGTTGACAAGTTCTACTTGTTCTACTTCCCGCTGTTCTTTTACATTCATTAGGAAGGAAGATACAAAGCTTCTATTCCTGAAGAGAACAGATGACAGCTTTCCTTAAAGTTTGCTTCCCCCCCAGCTCCAGCTAGGAATAGGAAGGAGAAATATGGACCTTCTAGGTTAATTGAAAAAAAGAGCAGAAAACTATCTGGGAATATATTGTAAATTAATTGGGAATATATTGTAAACAGTCCGTAACTTTTTTCACATAGAGAGAGTTTTGGAGATTAGTTTAGTATTCCCGTATGCCATGCTGAAGGGAACAGACCACGGAGGAAATGTGATGTTATTCACTCTGGCATTAGTCCCCTTTTCCATTCTGGCTTGGGAGGGGCTGCCTTCTCATAAATCAACATTCCTGTTGTTGTAGAAAGCATTATAGGAAATAGTGATCATATTGTATTACCGGACAAACTATACCAGCTGTGTGTTTAACTCTTCATTGCTCCTTACAGGCATAAACAGCAAGTGAGAGGTATCTTACAAAAAAGCAGCCTCTGATATAATTAGAGTTGTGGTGGAAGTTTATAATTTCTTTTAACAGTCTTTACGTTCATGGCTGTCTCCTGCCATCAATTTAGTTTTGGAGTTACTGTGTTTCAAATTGAAAAGTTGCTGTCAAGTATTAGCAGGGATTCCTCTTTTGCTTCACCACAGAAAAGACTTGGCTTTTTTTTCTTGTTTTAATCTGATTGTGATACAAAACCTCTTTCTTTCTTACTAGAGAAAAACAGGAAACACCTTTATACTCTGTTCTGAAAACCATGTGCGTAGTGAGCTGTAACTGCTGATTAGGCCCTCAGTAAAATGCAGCTACAGCCCAGTCTGTTCACAAAAGAATATGTCTCTTGTCATCAGAGAAATGTTTCTGTGCAGCCAACATTCTGGTAGTTGTGCAGTTTTCCTGTACAGCAGTGAATTACTGAAGTCAGTAGAGCATTAGTGATGGTTTGTCACCTTCAATTCATAGATCTATTTCTTGCCAAATTGTAAAGAGGGATGAATATCTTTTTTCAAATACTTTGGTTTTTTTTACTATCTTGCCCATTTAACAGAATCTGTGCAGCAGTTTTGAAGGCTGCACAGGTGAAGATTGCATTTGTATAAAGGTCAAGGAGTATTTTAGTTTTGAACTTTTTGAACATATAGGAAGCCCTCACAGATTGATGCCATGAGCTGTAGCTATTGAAAGCGAGGGATAGTATAACTTAGCAAAGTATTAGTCCGACATAAGGGTATAAGGCTCTATGACTTACTGTGGATCCCTCTTTTACACTGTTCTTGCTGTGTTTCACTGTGTCAGATTTTTTTTTCCCGAAGCTGCAGAACCTCTTTTCCCTCAAAATCAAACAAATAACAGTGGAAGAGGAGAAGCCAGGAAAAGTGTGAGTGCCTCTTAGCACATTGTCTGCAGGTTCACCCCTTCTGTCTTGAATCTGACATGTAGGTATGTTGATCACTTTCACTCCTGTTGTAGTGGGGAACAACCACCAGTGAAGAAATTCATGCAGTTTGGCATCTATGCACATTTCCAGGGAAGTCAGGGAGGGGGGACAGAAGTCCCCTGGGAAGACCAAAATTCTCAGAGGGCACTTCTAGTAGGTGGTAACTAGTGAGGCAGTTTAGCTTTCCTTAGCAGCAGCTTCCCTGTAGTTCTGTACCTTTGGAAAGCTTAGTATTTTAGGTAAGAGGCTTACGTCTGTTCTACCACTGCTCAGCTACCCTGTGAGCAAGACTTTGCCTTGGCTTTATCCGACTAGGATTCAGCATTGCAAGCTGAGAACAAAGGCAGAGTCTGACTTCCATTGCTTTATCCATACCCACACTCCATTTTTCAGAATAGGGCTGATTGCTAAGGCTTTTAGCCCTAGAATAAAGAGGCAGAAAACTCAGGATCTGTAAATTACACCTTTTCCCTTCCTTCCTAATCTGCATGACTTCTGGGTTAATTTGGGAAGGTCACTGGCCGTAGCAGCGCTCTAGTGACAGAGTTCTCTCTGACCCAGTTCTGGTAATGCGACTTTGAGATGTCAATATGGATGGTCAAACACGTGAGGAAGACTCTGCATCATACTGACCTGTGATGCATGTGAAGGAATGATGCAGTTTGACGTGGCTTCAGATAATGGCATTACTGTAAAAACAAAAAGAAGATTGAAAACTAAAGTGCAAAGCTGGAGGCAAGCCACAGAATGAGACAAAAGACTAAAATGAGCCACTCATTTCTGGGATAGTGGTGTTGCTAGTTTTGAAAACATTTGCTTTATATTTTGGTAGGGTAGCTAGGAAAAAAACATGTCATGGCAAAGACTTGCCTTTCTTTTGAGACATACCCACTTTCCACCTGAATAGCTTCAGAACAAACATCTGCATGTCCCCTTGTTTCTTTCAGTGACTCATATTGATTTTTTTTTATTTGCAGTCCAGTTAATTCTTGTAAGACAAGTAGAGTTATGAAATAGTTTTATCTTTCATGTTTCCACTACTAGTTGATCACTTCAATGCAAAAATACTATGTTATTTTTGAGTCTTTACTGAACAGGTGAGTACATTTTCAGTGTCAAGTAGGAAAATACTACTTATAGATAAGGAAGCTGAAGGATGCTATCATTACTCATGCTCATAGTCAAATAGAAAACCTGTGGTAGCTGCAGGAGCAGGACCTCTGAGTTCCACCCTCTCTGTGCCCTCATCTTCAAAAATACTGTTTACTTTAATAGGAGGGGCTCTACCCAAAGTGGTTTTTATTCAGTGACAGTTAGAACAAAGTGGTTTCCATCACTGGTTGGTTTTTACTACCAGCTTCTGAGCTTTTTAGAAGTTGGTATGGGTTTCTCAAACCGATTAAAGTTTAAATCAGTGCTAATCACACTACTTTATTACTCACAATTGCTGTTCAACTTAGTGCTGTTTGTCACCAGAAAATGTGACCCAGAAATGTCCATTTGATCAGAACAGATTTTTTTTCTCAATTTAGGCATCTTCATTTCAGATTAGTAACCCAAGTGACCAGGGTGGGAAGGAATCATTGTTTGATATTACTGGAAAGAGTCTTAGGAGGTTATTAAAGATAACGTGACAATACCTTGGAGGGAAATTATGTCCTGTTCAAGTTTTCTTGGAGTTTCTGAGTCTTTTGGTAGCTGAATTTTATTCTGCTTTTGGAGTGACTATTTTCTAAGTGCTGGTACAGGAAGCAGCCAAGAGAAAAACGTGTTCTTCCTTTCAGCTGCTTTTATGTGATTTGTCTCAGCTGCCTCCTGAAGACTGCAATCGTGTGAAGTGGGCTTCCCTCAGCCAAACATCCTTTTCTTCACAGTTCCTTTCTCTCTGGCATGTGCTAAGGGGACAGCTGAGCCAATCTGTGTTGGCTTGCAGTACAATAAGGAGTCATAGCCCCCCATGTGTGAATGGTAAAAGCTTTCAATTTGGTGTGAAGGTTCTCATGAGAGACATTCAAAGTTGCTAAGGGTCTGTGGTACTAAATAAGATAGTGTAAAGGACTAGAGCTAGGCTTGTGGTTGGTTCATATGACCAATTACAAGCAAAAATGACCCTTGACTGATTCTTGCTACCTCTTTGTTGATGATTGTCCTACCTCCTAATCTGTCCTCTGGCAACAATATATAATATAAAGAACAGCAGGAGCCCTTTAATCTGATGTATATGGTCTGAAGGGTTGTTAACATGTTATAATGGACAAGGGAAAAACCTGACTTAAATGCCTTTTTTTGAGGATGAGCGTTGCATAACATCAAGTCAAAACACGACAAAGATAAACAAAACATGTCTTTGTTTTCCTGTGTATGTTCATCGGGATTTACCAAGAAGCAATCTGGGATAATGCAAGGTGCTCTACTGTCTCCAGATTCCATTGAGGAATAGCTTTAGGAGAAAAAGCCTCTTGGTGTCTGTCAATAGATGTGATCACACTGTGCAGTGTCTTCATTTGCAGAACACACTTGTCCTATAAGAATTATCTGCAGTGTAACCTGTGACCACCTCAACACAGAACATAGCTAAATAGTGTTTAGTCCTACAGGGTTTACAGGCATTTGCATGTGTGCACAGGTGCCAGGTCTGAAAAATGTAAGATTCCTTTTTACCTTCTTCTCCTGACATGTATCCAGTTATGAAGCTGTTTGCAATTTTAGGAGAGGAGATAGGCTCGTAAGTGAAGAATTGCTTCGTCACCATTGCAGCTGATACAGCAGTAATTCTGGGAAAGATGCTGTAAAAATAAACATCTGTATTTTGAAATGTTTACTTCTTGGTTTCTCTGCAGCTGCTGCCCTACTGATCTTTAATATTATATTGCATCTTCTCTCCTGCTTGCTTTAGTACTTTTTAGAGGGGATGGGGGGGATCTTCCTTTTTTAATTTCCCTGTTTAGTCTCAACTTGTTCCTTCTTTTTATGCCTTATGTTTTTGTGGTGATTAGCCACACCAGTATTTTAAGTGAGGACTGTTGGTTTGGACAGCTTGAGGTGTCTGATGTCATTCAGACTGGCCATTAACAAAGTTGCTCAGTAGTTTCATTGAAATTTCACTTGCATGCAGGCTTTTCAAGCTAAGCTCATGCTATAGCATTTTTTCTCTCATAGTTTATTCCAGCCTCTCAACCAGCAATTAATTCTGCTTATATAAACAACAAGTAAAATAAGAAATATCATTAATAGAACAGTTAAAAATACTACCTGAAACCAGGCACCTCAGTACCAAAAGTTGTCAGACATTCTTTCATATTATGTGTGAAATTATAGCTTGTTCTGAGATGATGAAAGCGTGAGTTGAAGAACAGCTTTCTGCAGTATTATGTGAGAGGCAGAAAACTCGAGCAGACAGAGCATTTCCTCGGAGTAGAAAGTTCTGGCTTCCTTTCCTGACTTCAGCTATTGCATTGCAAAATTCAAGTGCACAAAGCTTTGCTTAAGCCAATTACTAGTTGGGCGGGGGGGAGGGGTATTTCCAAAGACTGAGGTCTTTCAAAATGACCTTTTGAAATTTTTCTGTGAAGTTTTTGAGCATTAGGGAGAAGGCAAGAAGGTTAGTTTCCAAGCTGAGAGCATGAAATGTGTGTCCAACCGTTTCACTGAGCCCCTTTGAAATTCTGGCACTTTTGTGCCTGAGCAGAATGTAGGCATTTCAGCAAATCTGATGATTAGTGCAAGTGTGATGCTTGAGATGTTTAAGCTTGTACAGAACAGATCTTGCCCACTCCTAAACTCCAGCTGCTTAATGTAGAGCGCAGCACACAGAAGACCGCTGGGAAACTTCATCTACTGTTGCCCCTCTTTAAAGCTGTGCCAGCAACTGTACAGCATGATCGTTTCACTGACAATATGCAGAGCTCTTCATTGTCTTATTAAACTTCTTGACAATCTCAAAGCATGCCATTAATCCTTAGTTGTATTGCAATACACCTTGGTTAACAAATGTGTCACAATTTTATTCCAACAACAAGCATGATTTCTGGAATTTTGGGACCCTGATCAGTCTTTTAGAGTTGGTGGAAAGAATCTTTTTTCATTTCAGTGGGCTCTGGCTCTAATGGACCTGACGTCCTCTGTAACTACTGAATCCTTAGGATAGTAGAGGAATTTTTGGTGTTTACTGCTCTCTCTGCAGCAAGGCTTTTCTTGAAAGTCTGATACTTTATGCTAGATTTCAAGAGGTAGAAATTAGAACATAGCACAGGCAACTGTATTAGGAACAAATAGAATCTGCATGAGGCACATGGAGAGAGTTAAAAATGTAAGTTCTGGTATATGTTGTTTCTTTAATGCAGGCTTGTTCTGGTGGAACAGCACTGCCTATGTTTGCATAAATGTCACACCTCTGCAGAGACCAAATGCTAGGTGAAAAAGAAATACTTGTTTATGTCTGTAGAAGTGCCTGTAAGGTAATTGGTTACAAGAAGTCAAGCACAATAGGGGTATCCATTATGTGCTTCAGTTCCACAGCGTTCACAGCATTCATAGATTGTTGGTGTACCAGGAAGTTTCCAAAGCAGTATTTTTCCCTTTTTTTCAAATTAAAATATGTATGCGTTAATGCAAGGAAATCTATTCTTTAGAAGTTCAGTTAGTAGAGGGTTGTAAGTTGCAAAGGCGTTTCTACGCGGCTAATAAAATATGCCCCATTCCATCTTGGTGGTGTAAAAGCTACTTCAGTGCTGTCCAGGTGCTGAGAAAACAAGTGTATTTTTTTGAGACTCTAAGTACAGTTTTCTACAATGTCAATACTTCGTGAAGATATTCTGAAGTTATATCTACTGAATAGACAGACCATTTCTAACAAAAATGTTTTGTTCTTTTTTCTTTGACATTCAGACTTCAGTTTTCAGGCAAGACCTGGTAAACAAAGGACACATTCAGTGAATCTGACTGACAGTGCTTGCACAGAAAAGATAACTTGCTTAACTTCTCTTTGGCAAAGATGCTGGAGAATCTTCATAATGATCTATGGAAAAGAGAAAAATAACAATCAGAAGTGCTGTAGGGTATAAAGTTGAATGCCCAACTTGTTTTTAATATGTGGCAGAGTGTTTTAAAAGATCTGATTTCCAACAAAATACTTACCAGATAGTAACATTTTACCCATTTCTGCACGTCATTTTCTTTGCTAAAAGGCAGAAGGGGAAGTTTCTCTCTTTCAGGTTATCAAAATGCCAAAGGGACTGGGATAAGGATTGAGGTTGATTGAGGCCACATTCTGTACTGAAGGAGGGCTGCTGCTCTTGGGGAAATGACTGCAGTGGCTTTCAGGTGGCACATAGTAAGCTAGTTGGTTAGTCTGGGACCGGACATTTCAGCAGTTGTTGATGACTGAAAATACACTACCAATGAGATTAAAGGTTAACTTGTTCCCAGGTGCTTTAACAGTGAAGGGAGAAAGAGAAACTCCTTGTTCTAACAGTTTTTCTTCAGATTTGGTACAAAATAGAAAAAGACCTAGCTAGCCACATGAAACATAGGTAAAACATAGCTTGTTTTTTTCTTTTTCTAGAACACAGCTTTGAAATAGTTAACAAGTTACATCAGGAGCAATTCATTTGGTTCAACCTATATTTAGTTTACTGGAAGAACCTTCAGGTTGTGAAATGTACACTGCATGTTCTTGTCCTTGTGCTAGAATGAAATATTTAAAAGAGGAAATGTTTTCAGTAATATGCCAGGAATCTTTGAATAAACACTGTTCTATCAGCATGAATGGCTAAATTTTGAGCTTTTGGTCCCTTGAAAACATGTTTCTGCTTTGATTCAAATTGTGCTCTGCCAGCGTAAAGGAGTTAAAACCTCAACCTAATGCCACAGTAAAATAAGTATGTATAGGGGAATCCCCAGATGGCACAGAGCTGCTTGTACATAGGGTCCTCTTCTCTGATAACAGCACACACAGTGCCTCCTGGAGCAAGCCTGGAAAAGCAGCTTTTCCTTCCAGGTTTACAGAGAAGGTGGGGATGTCAGTCTGTATAGCCAGCAGTGCTTATCAATACCTAAAGGGCGGGTGTCAAGAGGATGGGGCCAGACTCTTCTCAGTGGTGCCCAGCAACAGGACAAGGGGCAATGAGCACATATTGGAACACAGGAAATTCCGTCTTAACGTGGTGATAAACTTCCTTACTTTGAGGGTTCCAGAGCAGTGGAACCCAGTGCCCAGAGAGCTTGTGGGGTCTCCTTCTCTGGAGATATTCAAAACCTGCCTGGATGCATTCCTGTCCAACCTGCTCTGGCAGGCGATTGGACTAGATGATCTCCAGAGGTCACTTCCAACCCCTGCCATTCTATGATTCTGTGAATGCAAAGATAGGTAAAAACTTTTCAGGTAGTTCACTAGTTGTTCTTTAACATGCTTTAGTGTTTGGAGAGTAAAAGAACAGCAGTGAATCTGTATTATGAAGAAAAAACAGTTTAATAATTACATGTTTTGCTAAAAAGAAAGGAGGGAATGCAAATGAATGCGCTAGAAGTCATCAAGAGAAGCACAGGGCAGCTTTTTTAAAAGGAAGCATTATTTTTAATGTAATGTTTAGTTGTGTATTTATGAAAGAGCAATCTTAAGCATCCTATAGGAGAGTACTCTCCTTATGGTATGAAACTTATTAACTAGGCTCAGGACTTTTCAGAGTTGCCAGTTTTTCATAATTTTCATAGCATTTTTCTGTATGCTCTACTACTTACATTTTTCTTATTATGTATGTCTTCTTGCATTTACTTTGTTTTACAGTTGTACAATTTTGGAGAGACAGTTTCTATAGTTTTCTGGACTGATACATGGAAGCCAGAGAGTTTTTTTGACAAGATCAAGAAGAACAGGCAGAATGGAATGCACACACTGTGCTTACTTGGTAAGCAGCAGATATCCCGGTTCCTTAGCTACCATCTTCTGTGGCATCCAGAGACAATAGTGATAGGCTTGAGATGAAGTCTATGATGAAACAAACTTCTTAGCTAATGTGTATCTTTAAAAAAATAGCAAAAATTGGAACGTTACTGTATGTGTACTTAGTTCAGCCATTGTTCATGCTACTGTGGCCAGGAATTTCTTAATTTCTCTTCAGAATTCTATAAGAAATTGTGTCTTTGTAGTGGTCAAATAGGAGCAGGAAGACCATATTTACTCTAAAGATTAGTTTAATTTTAAGCTAGGTCAAGCTCAGGATCCAACTCCGGATGCAGTGACTAGCAGCTATCTTTTCTTGACTTAATTAGGTTAGAGCTCAACGCATTCAACTTTCTGGGGAGTTAAATCGTACATTTAACCACATTTCTGTTTTTTAAGGTGATTTCCCTTTTCTAAATTATCTAAGGATATTTAGGCAAAAGGTGGTTGTCACGTGACAAGCTTCAGTGCTGTAAATAATTCCTGTTGATCATGGAGCTGAAACAGAATCCTGCTCCTGCCTGCCCACTGTCCCCATGCTCTCCCATGGAGCTGTCTGATCTTTATCCTTCCCTACAATCCTCAGCTGAAAGCCTCTTGCTGAGTAACTCTACTGGTCTAGGTAACTCCCTAAAGGTTATGGAACTGCCTGCATATAGACTATAAGACATTTGCATATTTGTATATATAGTTATATATCTTTCTGTATCATCTTTTAGACACAGATGTGATTGGTCACTGCTAAATAAATTAATATTTTAAGTAAAAACAAAGTCTGTGGTGACTGGAGGAATCCTGAGCAGGAAACAATTTAAATGTATAGGCATCACTGCACATCAAACTTTCCAATGCTTTGAAAGTTGTTCGTTTTCAGAATTGGCTAAAAATCAGAATTTTGGTAATTTGTTTTAAAGGAGGGTGACTTTACATGTGTTTTAAACAAAGATTATTACAGCTATATGTTAAAACAAAGTATTTGGTACATATTTAAATTTTTTTATACAGTCGCAAGAGTGAAAATTTGGAAACTAAAATTGAATTATAAATCTCATGTTTCAGAGACCGTTGTGCTACCTGCATCTAATTGTAGCTGACAGCTGAAAACTACCAATTTCCAAGTTAATTGTTCCTTCAATACTACTTGGTCATTCTGGTCTATGTATTGATAATTTCTCCAGCTAGACAAGATTACCAGATAAGCAAATGGGACATAAAAGGGTTAGTGCTGATAAACTTCTGAGTTCAAAGTGACTTCACAGACATATAAGCAATTTGGTAAATTGTGCACAAATAATCTTGCAGCTTTGCATTTTTAACCCCTTTTTTTACAATCACTTTAGTTTAGGAGTTGATCATGTAGCTTAGTGCTTTTTTTTTTTTAAAAAATCAAGATTAAAAATAGCTTTCACTATGAAAATATTCTGGGGGCATTTGAATACAGATAATGTTTGATTGCCTCTTGGAGAGATCATGGTCAATTGGAGTTTCATAAAATTGCAGATGTGCAGTCTTACCTGACCCCTTCTCTTTTTTATTTTTGCCCAAATTGGTTTTTTGTTTATTTTTTTTTTCCCATAAGAGAAGGTTGTTCTAAATTTTGATTGGGACAGGAAGGAAGTGCTAACGAAAGTCAGGTTCCTGCATGGCAGTGATGTAATCACTGTCGATCAGTCACACTGTTCTACCTTTAGTGACCATGATGTACTCATAACTTTAGAGTAGTCCCAGTTCCCTGGTGTGTTTCAACATGCTGGCATTTGGTAAATATGCCTGCTGTTTGTATACTTGGCAGTTTTTTTATTCATGTACGTTGCTCTGAAATCTGTGAAACTTGCCCTAACTTTGGGTAAAATCACCCATAAAATCACAATACTTTGTGATTAATTAATGTACAAAACAGCAGAATGTAATCCATATTCCTTTTGCCTTGAATAGCTAAAATGTTATAAAATTTATAGAATCTGGTAATTAAATTAAGCTTTACCTACATAGAAAACTAACTGGGAGGTTTGTATGGAATCTGTGTTGTAATATCTGTTTTGTTCTACAGATATTAAAGTGAAGGAGCAGTCTCTGGAGAATCTGATGAAGTGAGTCACCATTTTGAAAATACATATAAACATATAATTTATTTACAAAGGAATTTTGTTTGAGGAACAAAGGTTCTTTGCCCATAGTCTAATACTGAACTTACCTGCCTTCTCCTCTTGTACTTCTCAGTGGCCATGGTCTTTTGTTTCTCACAAGGAGTGGAACTTTTTTGTTCATTACAATAGGACTTGGCTTTATTTACAGTAACTTAATGAAGTTGTAGCACAGCATAATCTCTTTTTGAACTGTTTCTGTGAGAAGCATTAAGTCAGAATGGGGTAAGCTTTCTGCTCGGCAAATGAGTGTTATTTTACTACTGTTCTGTCCCATCCTGAAATAGATTAATAGGTGAAACACTGTTCTGAATTCATTCTTCCTAGAAACAGTGTGAAGTACTGAATGCATACCAGCCTTTTTAAAAGCTAAATAAGCAATATATAGAAAATGCTTTAAAGTTCATTTAACTGTATTCACAAAAGCTCTCGCTACATCTTTATCATCTCTCTGCAATCTGTATGTTTTGACAGTGGTGAATATAAATGGTTACTTTATACACATGCTGTAACTCTGGTCTAAATTAACATTTGTGAAGTCTCACAGTATCATTGAGGTTTGTTTATTCTGGAGTTTCAAAACAAAATCTGTTTGACCGAATCCACAGTTGGCAATGAAAGCAGCATTTCATTTAAGAATGTATTTCTAGTCTGTAATCATCTGTCTACAGGGCATTTGACAGAAAAACAGGAGTTTGCCCTTGAATTTAAGTCTAATACATCTTTCAGGAGTAGCTGCAAAACCTGTATATTGCTTCCAACAGCTGAATTTGCTTTTAGGACTCAAATGATCTGCCAGCTGGAGGCCCTGCTGTTTCACAGGTGTGGTGAGAGCACAAAAGACTTCTGTCTTCTGTAAAAATTCCACTCTTGTCTAAAAGGCCCAGGCTCTCAGACTGTTTAAGTTCAATTTGCTCGTCTAGGGTTTTCTTGAAATAAACTGTGAAAGCGCAAGGAATAATGAAATGGGTTTATATTAAATTCTTCTACTTTTCTTTCCCTGCAGAGGAAGAAAGATTTATGAGCCACCACGCTACATGAGTGTGAATCAAGCTGCAGAACAGCTTCTTGCCATTATTCAAAACAGGAGGCTCCAAGGAGAAGAACCAGGTACTATTACTGCAAGGTTTCGATCTGCTCCTACCCCTCTTTAAGTCACGCTTATTGATGAGCCCCTGAACTCCACCCCCTTCCCCTTAATCTGAGCGTTCTCTTGCTCTGTAGTGGAATTGGGCTGCCTTAAATCCTAGTCATGGGATGGATTTGGCAGAGCTTGAACGCAGCGTAGTCCAGTGAGCACAGATGAGTGAACACTAGTGGCTCTTGGAGGTTTAGTCAAAGCCTCAGTTTGATAACCCTGTACTATTTCTATCCATCTTTAATTGTGTGCTCTTTGATCCACTGGAGCTGCAGGAGGCAGAAGGATTCTCAACATTTTAGATCAGTCAAGCTTCAAAAATTTCTGCTACATTTTATTTAGGCTGGTCACACTCTCCTCTATCATGAATAGCAGCGTGAATCTAGGTTAACCCAACAATGCAGGACTGTGACTTTGACCTAGAATTCTTAACACTAGTCAAGAGCAAACTGTGAAAGATGTTTATCGAGATCAAAAGTGAAATCATAGCAGCTATAAAGATGTGTCACAGAAAAACGCTAACAGAAATTCATCTAGCTATATTCCTCATTTTAAAAGTTTATTCCTTAGACACAGTTAAAGTGAAAATAATTTTATCCTTTATATAGAATGAATCAGAAGCAGCAGTTTCCTCAAAGTGAACACAATTCCTGAATGAATTTCATATTCGACTTCTGCTGCCTTTCCTATTCTTGCTTAAGAGCATCCCCAAGATACAGCTTCATTTTCTTTGAAGAACAACCTTCTTTCTAGGCCATTCCAATTATTTATTAATTGGAGTTTTAAGAAAGCAGTGTTAAGGCTTAAGCATTTTGAGTACTTCTTCCTTTAGTCAATAAATTAAGCATTTAATCTTCTTTCTTACAGAAATTACTGAAAACACAGTTTGTGTTGGCCTCGCACGTGTAGGTGCACCAGATCAGAAGATTGCTTCAGGCACACTGTATCAGATGTCCACAGTGGAATTAGGTGGCCCACTACATTCCTTGATTGTTACAGGAACTATGCACCCTCTGGAATTAGAAATGCTTAAGCTTTTTTCTGTAGATAGTTCCAGTTGTGAAAATAATGTATTTCAAAAGACCACTTAAATAAAAATGAGACATTTAATATTTTTATTCCATCTTTAATTTCCTGACAGTATAAAGTTATTCCTATGAATATTTAGAGCTTGCCTAAGTACAGTTAGGTTGTATATTGCTTCAAAAGACAGCACTGTAGGAACATGGACCTGCTTTTACCTGAGACTACAAACTCGTTGTGGTTAGGTCAAGTTGGCCAATTACGGAAAACAGATGCTCTCCCCCAACTTTTTACTCCGAGGAGGAGAGATAAAGAGATTTAAGAGTTAGAATGAACTAAACTACTTTAATGAAATATTAATAATAAAATAAAAAGAAAATAACGAAATAGACACAATATATACAAAACCGTATCAAGCTCCCACCATGACAATCATGTCACCACCAGGCACTGGAGAAGTCCCAGACTGGACTCAGCGATGGGTGGGAACTGGATTCCAGCTCCGGAGTCAGGAACGCACAGATCGGGATCAAAGGCAGATGAACAGAGTCCTCCTTGGACACCAGCCATTGAAGAGAGGGGCTGACCCTTTGATCCCTCAGCTTTTATACCGAGCATGTGGCAGATGGGATGGAATATCCCGTTGGTCAGTTTCGGGTCACCCATCCTGTCCCCTCCTCCTTGCAGGTGGGACCCTTCTATGCTTTTCCATTTCCAACCCTCCAAAAGGGCAAACAATGAAATTAGGTGACTGTGCTTGTTATAGCAGGAAGTATAAGCAAGAGCCTCTCTGCATACTGTTCCTTGGCATGAAGTATAAACATCACGTTACCACTCTGAGAATGAACAGTTTTCTGCATGATACGCTGTTAATTTCAGAGAGCTAGCTAAGAACTAAAATTACTGAACAGAAAGTTGGTTCTGTTTTACCTCAAACCAGAACAAAACTACAAGCTGCACCTGCCACTGTCAGCTTCTCACATGTGGACATCTCTGGAAACCTTGAAACCTTAAAAACACTGTCTGATTCAGTTCATTGGCATCTACATCAGTCTTAGGTTGATGACTAGGATAAGAAGAGCAAGCAGAGAAGTCAAGAAGTGGGCCAGGTGTCTGTCTGGCATCAGTTCTGTGGTAGGATATAAAGCCTACTGCATACCTTGTTATAAGTGCATTTTAAATGTTAAATTTTACTTTTCAACTTTCCAGAAACTTAGCAGTACTCTCACCAACAGAAACCAGTAGTGTGCAAAACCTGTTAGATCTGTATCCATCCCTACACTTGGGAGAGTGAATAGAGAGAGGTGAGAATGTTCTTTATGTCTAAACCAAGAAAAACAAGAACTCACCGTTCGGAAGGTTGGTGAAACAGAGGGAGAAGCTGCGCACAGTTTCTTATTTCATTTTCTTGTATAAGAAGACTAACCTCAATTAAGCCAATTATCAGAAATCAGACTGCAAGAATTCTCTTTAAAATCAGCTAATGGGTGATGGCGGTTGTTATTTCAAGTAGTCTTCACAGTATGTATGACAACAAAGCAGACCTCTATGTGTATTTTTTTTAAACTGAAGATTTATTGGAAAGAAATTTGATCCCATATCTTTTCAGCAATATAGGACATTTAGCATTTTATATAGACTGTATTCAAGTAGAAAAGATTACATTAAAAATTTCTAATATTGCACTTGGGACAAGTCATGGCTAAGCTACTAACATTAGCATTCCAGAACAAAATCATACGTAGTCTTCAGAATTTCAGTGAGCTGCCTTGTGTTATCATTAACATTTCTTTATGGGTATTTTGATATATTGTACTATTCAACTTAAGCTCACTGCTAAGAGCAATTCCCGTAATTTAAAGGTAAAGGCAAGCAATATGCTGAATGCAAGCGATGTGCCATATACTACCGGGAATGATTTTGGCAATTTCTTCATTCACAATATTTCACACTTGAGCCAAAATACCCTAGTGAGTCGTTTAACTCTTGTACAAGATCCCAGCATATACATGAAAGACTTCAATGCACATGGGCAGTGAAATACGCAACTCCTTTTACACATTATTTCCACCAAATTACCACGTAGGCGGGAACCTTTTGTGGCTGACTGAAGGAGACAAGCAGACGAAGCGGTGTTTGCCCGCAGCGAGCCGTGCAGTCCTCACACGCCAGGCGCAGCAGAAGCCGAACTGGCAGCTTTTCACATTAGAGCAGTCTCTGGCCAATGAAGTCCCAACAGGGATGGACACCCCAACAAAGCCTGAATGGGAGAGAAATCCAAAAGGGAATCCCGGCGAGTTGCAGACAGGGATTTTCACAGAAGTGTAAAGAAGGAATTAACTATTGAGTCGGTATTAGGGATCAGAGACGTGGATTATAAAAAAAAAAAAAAAGAAGAAGAAAAGAAAATCCCTTATACTCATTCCCAAACATGCTTAAAGGGGGATGGACAATCGAGAATCACAGTAGTGGCAGTCTGATGGCTGCTGGGGAAAATGGGACAGGGCTTAATTGGTAACTAAAGCTGTTGCTCTGAACTGGTATTTAAAGATCTTGTTACATGAGCATTGATTAGAATTTGCGTTTTATAGAAGCATGAAGGTTTCTGCAACTGAAATCTGCACTGTGAGAGAAAAGCCACGAACTTCACATTTTGATTGCACGGTGCGTGCAAAGGGTGGAAAACTGCAGTTCAGCAGCAGCTTCTCTCCCCCTCTTCTATCCTGTTTATATTCCCAAAACAAGTCCACTCACAACAGTTAAGAGGAGACACCCTTTCTTTCCTTCACCTTTAAACACAGCTTTACTCCTTCAGGTAAAAAAAAATTAGGAACTGTAAGAGTCCCTAAGGTCCTCTTAATTAGGAGCAGCAGTATCAATTTTTATGTAAAAATAGTGTCAGCAGCTCTTACTAATGATGCAATTAAACTTTTGTTTCAGTAAGCAGTATTACATAAAAAGCAGAGTCATTTATTTGGACCAGCACTTTTTGCCTTAGTTCAGCAAATTGCACAAGTAATCTAGCTCTCTAGAGGGGCGTTTTAGTACAGGCACTCTGTAGCACTTGTTTTATCTTCTGGTTTTGCTGTGGGTCCTGTAAAAATAATGCAGTTTGCAGGCTTGGTCGTTGGGACAATATGGTTGTAAGTTACTGGTTTTAGTCACAGAAAAATAAAACACACCAAGACAGACCAGTCACCGCACAGTAAGCTTCAGCTACATGAAAACATGAGAAAAAATCAGCCTTTGAAAACTTGGTTCAAAATTCAGTACTGGAGACCAGGAAGCTGAGTTTCAGCAGATGTTCTGCAGACATTCATCCAAGCTCTGGCTGTCACTCATTCACACAAATCTTTGTTTAAATGATGTGATGCATCTCCAATAAAGTCTTAAAAGCAAACTGTTATATAACAAGCTAAGTGTTAGCTAATTAGTAAAACACAAAATAATGAAGCTTTGACTCTCAGGATTAAGAAAAGCTGCACTTCCAATTGCATGATTTATACTCTCCTAAAACCTGAGCAAATATCCCCTTAGTAGGTGAAAAAAAATAAACCAGATGTCACGCTGTTTACTGGGGTACTAGATGTGATTGTAGTTACCTACTGGATACCTCATCTACTGTCTTTGTAGAATTTTGTGATGCTTATCCTTTTTCAGACAGCCTATAAAGGCTTAAAGCCTGCTTTGAATCCGACTTCCCTACACTATCCTCAATTGTGTATTTAACAAACAAATGATACATTTCTTACTGTAAAAACATCAACTTGTCCTTAAAAATAATGAAGAAATTGCTATCTTGGTTAGGAAACTCAGACTTGTACGTATGCTTCCAACAGTCAGCTAAGTACTCATAAGCAAAAAAAAAGATGTACAAAATTATTAAAATCAGTATTTTGTAATTATAACTAGCTTATAGGCTTTTTCACTCTATTTCCCATATTTTAAAAGTTGATAGATGTACATCTTAATAAACAACAACAAAACAACCCAATTGTCACTCAGGCAGATTCTCACTTGGAAACAAACTGTAGCGGTTGTATTTTCATTAAGAAAACTAAAATAGTGGCCAAGTCCAGCAACTTGGGCAGCACCATGTACTTCAGCAAGTCCAAGAATACTCAGTCCTGAAACACAGTAGTATAAAAATGATATAAACCAAAGCCTGCTCTTGGATTGTGACAAAATTGCAACGTAGTTGGCCAGTGCCTGCTTTCAAAGGGATATCAGCTGATCTTCTCTAGCTTCAAATATAGTAATATTAACTATAAAAAAAATAAATCAAGAAATCATGCTGTCAACCAACAAGAAGCAATCAATATGTAACACACTACAAAAAAAAAAAAACAAACGAGGCCTCCCCGCCCTATAATCACAACCATATTTTAATTACCTTTTCTGTGAACATACGTGCCAATGGTACTCAAATCTGCTCAACTGCTTCTTGCACCCTACTCTGCGCCGTGTAACTTTCAGATCCCGTCCTGCCGTCCGGACGCCGGCAGACCACCGGCGAGGTGAGACAGGGAGAGAGCCTGATGGGGTGCCCGGCAGGAAGCCAGAAGTGAGGGCTGTGGAAGAGGGCACCCAGCTGAAAGGGCACTCTGCACCTGCGGCCCCAGGAGAACCCAACACCCACAGGAACCAGCAACAGGGAGAAAGAAGGATCTGAAGGCTGGATCAGTCTGTAAAGCTTAAAAGCAATACGTATGTGGCTTTTTACTGCTATTTTTCTTTGCACTCAGTTTTCAGTTCCATGCACAAGAGTACAACCCCAAGCTTTGTATAAAATCAACATTCAGGTTTCAATATCTCAGCTGGAAAAATCAGGAATCACCTATCAATTTGGCAACCATCGTGCTTTCACATCAAAAGAGATCAAAATTCAGGTGCTATATAGGAACAACATCAAGTATGAACGCAAGAAACTCGTCATCTCTGTCATGAATTCAGCAGTGTCAGCGGCAAGCAAACCACTTCTGCAAATAAATCTTCGGTACGTTCATAGTGCCTAGCACTTACTATGCAGACATTGTCAGCTTCAGAGGGCCTTGATTTCAGTGTTACCACGTACTAGAATACTTTAAACCCATACCAGTTACTAATGGCTATGATTTATCAGAAAAACGTCTGTCTTGTTTTTTACCCCACAATGTTGTGTTTGTAAAATGTCCCTTTATAAAATCTTCCATTACTAAGTTAACTACTACAAGCGTAGTGGAATTATCATCTATAATACCAAGGACAGCAGATTGTCTTTGAAAAAAATGTTCAGATCTGAAAGTGTAAAATGATTATAAATGCTAGAAAAATATGAACAGACCGATGTTTCTGTAAAAAAACCCAACTTACTACACTGAGAATTTTTTTTTCCCCCATGAAAACACACAAAACTACAGTACGACAGTCAAAAATGTTAGACTTGTCAACCTGGAAAAAAATAATTTTAAATAGTATGAACCTTGGTCCTTATTTCCATTTCAGGTGTAACCACTCAGAACAACTATCTTCAGTATTTGGAAAGGGAAAAGTTACCTCACCAATCATTTTAATAAAAATTACTACAAGCTATTAAAATTGAGGAAATTTGAGCTTTCACAAACAATTTAGGGATTTAATTTTTCCCAACACATAATTTGGAAGATAAAAAACTTCAAACATTGCTTCCATCAGCAGCATCTTCCCTCGGCTGCCTGTTGTCTCACATGACTGTGAAGATGAGTAGCATCATGTAACATCTCATTACTCTCAACAACATGAAGAGATGAAGAACTGGAGCTAAATCTATTATTTTGACTAAAATAATTTCCACAAGAAATATGCAATAAAACATCCAGCTTGCTTTTGGAAGGAAGTCTCTTTTACAATACCTTTGCCTTTTACATTTAGAATTTTTCTGTCTGTTTGGTAAGATGCAAGTACAAGGGAAGTCTAACATCTACAGCTACGCAAGTACACAAACCCCCCACATACATCACTAGTAATTAATCAGACTGCATACAAGATATTTGTAGAAATAATAAAACCCTTTGATGCTCCAAATTTATGCTGGCAAACACCTCTCCTGATATAAAAGGCACTTTGAAAACCCAATATGGTTTGGTTCATTAAGTTTGCAAAGTACAAACAACTGTAGAAACATACAAGTATATCGAAGCCTGTCAGCCATTGTGACATTATCTACAAAACAAGTTTCCAATTGTCGATAACACTGGTTTAGGGGAACGAGCAGTGGTTTCAGCAGCTTTACTGAAGACATGACAGGGTTTCCAGTACCACAATCTTAGTAAGTAAAAAACCCTCAAAAACTTACAAGTTTTGGGGCCACAAAAAGACAAGACCCGAAGTCCATAACATTCATTCAATATTTACTCCTTAGAAGTGAACTCCATCCATAGCCCAAGGGCAGAAATATATTCAGTCAATCCCAGAACAGCAGTGGAAGCAGGCTGTGTCTTGAGAAGTACGTTGTTACACCGTTACAGTACAGAAAACTTTGGTCCAACAGCACAATTTCAGAAATTCACTACATGGCTGCGACATCAATCTGTATGTAAAGCTGTCTTACTCCTGCCTATGGAAAAGAGAAGGAGAGTTAAAAAACACCTGTAGCGTCAAAGCAGTTTAACTGTCCTGAGCACCAGTCCCCATCAGTAAGTCACTGAGCAACAAAAAATCTGCATCTTACTTTTCTGTTATTCATCTTCCACATGCAGCATATTATTCACTAAGATACTAACAATTTGAAAACCTACAAACTTTGACAGCACTGTATGAATACATAGTTCCTCACACAGTCAAGTGCACATATGCAATTATACACTAACATTAGCTTTGCTACATGACCTTTTCTGATTCAGCCTAAATGACTGTCACACATGAAGCTGCACAAAAGTAATTCTTTCTTTGTACAAGTTTAACCTTCTGAAAAGCAAGCTGTTTGAAGAGCTGTCAGTTTAAAACAGAGCTAAGCACAAGAGCATAACATGGGATTTGTTTTTTGAACCAGTTCTACACTAAGATTTCAGCAAGAAACAACAATGGCTACAGTGGATTTCCATGACACACTGAAATAACTTTTGGTAAAGGTATGTGAATTGTACAAAAGCATTTCTCTCCTCAGAAATCCTATTAAACTGGGCTTAGATGGACTTGCTTAGTTTTATCATCATTCAGTATAAAACAGCATTTAAAAAAAAATAATTATTTAGCCATTCATTTGGACCTCAGGGGCAGGCCGGCACCAATGTTGTGATGGTCGCTGGTTACGGAACATGATCTCGAACCATTAGGCTGAACACTGCTAAAGATCAGATTGTCTTCAACCATCACCAACTTGCTTTTAGTTCCACTGACTGGCAACTGTCAATTTTATTAAGATAATGAGGGCCAATATTACTGAGGAGAAAAAGAACCTCTACTTGCTTCAACTGTTCCTCCACTTATTACCATAGATGGGTTAGTTCGGAAAAATGATAAGACATTCTTCTCCCCATTCCCTTCCTAGCCATGGGGCTTTTGATACCTGCACAGCTACAAAACAGCTGAAGAGCTAATTGCTCACTTGGAAAGTGCAATCCTTTGGAGACTTGAGATGTAAAATTAGTTTTAACGTAACAGAATGTTCTGCATAGTCCTTCCCCAAAAGCATCCCTTAGTTTCAAACTACACAGTCTGAGGAAGAAGCTGTGCAGACTGATTTCTACCTGCTCAATAACCTAGAGCTGTATGTGATGGAACAGCTCAAAAAGGACCAAACTTTATTCATAAAGTTGGATTTTAGTATATTTGTAACAACAAATTCTCCTTCCCTAAGTCTCTACCATAAAAACAAGTATATGTGTTTATTTTGATTGGGTTCCCCGTGACCAACTATAAAATTCCTGCAACTTCAATGAGTTCAGAAGAATTCATGCACTCAGGCAGTGCATTGTAGGGTTGGCTTCAGTGGTTTTATTTCTGAGACCAGAAACTGAGTATATGAGATGCATAAAAAAAACCAAACCAAAACAAAAACCAGAAAAACCCATCAAACAAAATATCCAGTCTGGAATTTCTAATAAATGTTATAAAACAGTTAATAAAAGGGGTGCTTATCAGATGCATGAACAATTCACTAAGCCATCACAGACACAAGCTGCCAATGTAGGAGGCCAACAGAACACATAGAACAAGGGAAAGAACACGCGTGTGAGTGCACAAGGACTTACCCCACTGGAGAAAGCTTTGAAAAGAACATTTACACAAGCACTAATTAAGCTGTTGACAGAAGTGATTTTATTTTGGGTGTCAAATATACCTGATCAGAGATCCCCTTTCTTTACTGTCCAACTAACTTAGAGAAGTTAGGAATTCACATATCTCCAAAATATTACCCATTAGCTGACAATATTTTGTTATCTAAAACACAGGTTTAGATATTTGTCTTCTTTTCAGCTACAGAACTCTGTATTACTCAAAAGTAGAGAAAGGCCATTATGGAAAATGGAAGAGTTTTTTCAAATACATGTCAAGAATAAAATCCGGATATTTGGATGTTATAAGAGAGTAAGTTTGCAGCTTTATTCTTCACAAAGTTCTCTTGCTGGACAAGAATTTTCTATTTTATCTTGATAGACTCTAGATTCTACTTGTAAACCATTCATATCCAGAAGCTATACTGGAATAGACAGTCAAACTGAATTTCACGTTTAATGATTGAAAGTATAAGGAAGCAACAGAAAAATCTTTCTGAAATTTGTAAGATTTTGATCTTAAGGCAAGAACTATCAACTTCTAATACATTTTTTGTTGTTCACAAGGATTCCAGCATTTCATATCAGCTACAAGTGTGATCAAATACCTATCTATATAAAACATATAACCTGTAATATTACCTGAAATATAATCTGAAATAAATGGGAACACGCTGGTCATACACAACATGACAACTGATGGTTACACTTTAACTAGTGATCACCACAGCGTGGATATTAGTAAAAGACAACAAAATATGCAAAGACCATGGATTCTTGGAGGTACAGAAATTAATGACAAATACAGCATCAGTAGAGTGAAAAAATCACGTAGGTCCAGTCTGTGGTCGGAAGCCCTATTTTGAGGGAAGCCTCACCCATTTCCTCAGTTCCTCATAGGTCAATATAGAGTTTCAACTTAGTTTGGTACACCTCAGACAACTACAGCTGCTATTTCCACTAAGTGGAAATATTGATGCAGAGAGCTACAGCAATTCTATCTACACTACTGAGCATTCTGAAATTTTTCTAAACTGCTAGAGCAGAGCAGCTTTTCAAAACACCTTGATACCAAACCCAGCAACATTTAATTTTTCTTGATAAGAATTACTATGTCACATCACATGACAGGCAGTTTACACTTTGGAATGTGATTTCCACTGATGAGACATACCTGAGTAAAAATATTGTGAGTCTGGCTTAGAATCCATCTCCCATCAGCATCAGGAGCTACTAATAATTTCAACGTCCCTATGTAAACATCAGTACAGAGGGTCCAAAAGTGTGGATCATGTAAACTGTAAACTCCTTGCAACTGCTGCACCTAAAAATACAAGTAAATTTAAAAAAAGAAACAGTTCAGAAAATGTTTATCTGTACTATGTTTTTTTACAGAAAATATTATAAAAGCTGATGCATTCTTTTACTTCTAGTTCACTGTGCAATTTGGGATACTTCATTTAAATTCCTTATTACTACCTCAGTAATGTTAAGGAAGGTGAAAACATACAGGTTGTAGGTATGTGTCATGATTTTGTATCTTGCTGCATTTACGGTCTCCGTATATTTTATTGAAACCGTTTCTGAAAACAGTGGTGTCCAAGACAGAAAAGTCACAGTTACCAAATTTGAGAGGGCATTCAATTCAAACAGCAATTTTTGCAAATGCAGGAATTTTCCCGTAAAAAAAAATGTGAGAAAGCCTAACTATTAACAGAAATATATTAACATTTCTGTGAATATTTTGTTAGGGCTTAGGTTTGACCTCTCAAAACCTTTCTTTTTCTTCTGTCCAATTTTAGCAAACCCTCCATGTGATGGTTACAATCCTGTAACTTCCTGGGGAAAGATGGCACTACTACAAGTGCTTTTTATTAACTTTGCAACTTCAAATGTTCAGGTCATTATACAGTAAGTTAAACGAGAATACCAGGAGAGATCAAATCCACAGTAATCTATGTAGTCTTATAAATGCACTTCCAGTGTCATTCCACCTCATTTTACTGAAGACAGAACTAAATTTTGAGGGAGACAAAAACTGAACAGAAAAACATCATGCGCTTTGTACCAGCACAAAGTACTTTGACAGAAAAAGCTTCAGGATCTATTTTACTAAACCAACATAGCTCGTTTTAACACAAAATGAGTTGAAGCTACATACAAGTTAGGACTTCAGAAAGATAAGAATCAAACTAGTACCTCCATTTGTACAGTTTAAGGAACCTTTCACAGGCATTACTGGAAAAACATCCTAAAATATCCTCATACACACAGCTGAGGCTCATTCATCAGCAGCTGGATCTCAAGCAAAAATGGTCTAAGAGCTCACCCTCTGGTAGCACTGAGGCAGGGCATTTTCCAGGGAAGGAGGAGTTCGCTGCATCAAAATTCCAATGGATTCTTTTAAAAGTGGAACAATACTGGAAAGAAAAAAAGAAGTTAGCTACTATTACATTTTCAAAAATGCTGAACAAGGAACAATGTAACATTCCTTAATACTCTTTAAGAATTTTTCTTTAGTTGTTTCACCAGAAGCCAAGAAAGTTGCCACGAAAAGCTGGTACAGAAAATAAAAGGATTGACAAAATTGGTATGATGTCTTACTAAAGGGAAGATTACTTCTCCCCCAGATTTTCCACAGACACAACTGGTGGACAATCACATAAGATCAGCAATTTAATCATGGGATTTGAGATGAACTCCCTTAGCGTCTTCAAAGTTATATGACAGAGCGGCTAAGTACAGCTCAAAACCAAAACCTTCTTTAATGGCAATCACTCACAACCAACCATAAAAACATGCAACTGAAATGTTTTTTGTTTTTTGTGTTTGGCTTAAGGCATATTTTTCTTATGAACTAAGATAATAATGGGGAGATCATGAAACAAAATTAGTATGGACCATTCCAGCTATAACAAAAGTTATTTTGTACAAAACAGACAACTTAGCATATTCTTGATGTGAACTAAGTGTAGGGTCTCATCCAAGCTTGAGGATTAAAAATATGGAAGCAATTAGAGGTTCCCTCCTGGCCAAATGGTCTTGTTTAATCAGCAAATTAAGGTGATACTTAATATTTTTTTATTATTATTGCTTTCCTTTTTTTTTTTTTTTTTTTTTTTAAATAAAACCAGGAGACCAGTAAGCCCGTACCCTGAAGCTACCACTGAAAATTTATACTCTTATTAAGCATTCAGCATGGTGATTTTTTGTTTAGGAGTAGCACATCATGTCTGCCTTAGCAGAGCATCCTAAAATTTTCAAGAGGATGACAAATATCTGCAGCCCAATACTGAAATTAGATTGCTATTTAAGTTTCAAGAGCACAGAAGTCATCTAACACTCTAGACTAACAGTGATGATATATTTCAGAAATCATAAGCTGAATTTCAGCGTTCAGCACTGGCATCACAGCTGGAGTACACAGAGTGATGGGATTAAAAGCAAGGAGAAAACATTTGTAAGAGATTAATTGGGCTGTCTGTTAAAAGAAAACTGCAGAAGCTTTGTTTAAAATCTCATGAAGCGATGTAGAACATACTGCATAGACCAGCTGTGTATCTGCAGATGGTGAACAGCATGACCTAACCATTCCTTTCCATTTTTAAGGAGATGGTTCCATTTGTACATGGGAGCAGCGCTGGCTGATCGACTGCTCGGCTCACTCCTTGGCTAATCCTTAGGGATGGGAGGGAGTTAGAGGCTGCATGACTCTTGTCTAATGAGCCTCTGGAAAAACAGCCACCCTAAAATTAAGTCTCCTTGCAGGCACACCGGTTACTTCAGCCAAATTCACTGCCTGATGCACTTCGTCATCGGGTGCAGTGACAAAGTGGCCTCACACAGTTGCACTGCTACTGAGGAATCAATTCAGAATTAGGAAGAAACAATTAGAAGCAGGCAAGAGTTGCCTGAACTGGACCTGTCCCCAAGACAATTAAACATTTAACAATGCAATAACTCTCAATCTGTCTAAAGAAAGCTTAATTAGAGTGTCACATTCTACACACAGTGGATTACAGAAGTTTAGGGAAAAAGGTTCTCTTATCAATGGACCCATCTCACTAAATCATATCTGTGTCACAAGCATTACTTTAAAGGGAGCTGGAGCTGCCAAAACACTCCATTGCCGAATTGATTTCAGTTTAACTCACTATTTAAAATGCAGGTTTGCTTCTTAATAAAAACCTTGAAAGACCAATACACAAGTTCAGGATGCAAACTGAATACAAGATTTTTGAATACTGATTCCATCCCCATAAATTTAACAAGGCCCCTCTAACATATAAATCCAAAGGCTTCAAAACACACACATGCACATATACAGGCTGCATATTTTTTCCCAGGGAAATGACTAAAGAAATGGAGAATGTAGGAGCTTGACTTTTTATTGGAACATACCACTAAGAGTGAAAAAAAATCCACAGAAGAAATCTAAACAAAAAGTGTCTTTGGTTAGACAAACATTTGCTCAACTTATTTATATTATTTGATAAAATTGATGCATATTATCTGATGCAATGAAAATGAATTGGCAAGTAGGAGATCTGGAGCGACAGCCTACAAAAATTTCAGACTAGCAGGCTGAGCACGTTAATCCATTCCAAAAAAGGATTTGGTCAGTGAAACTGGTTGATTCATTCTGGAGCAGGATACACATTGAGAAGAGGAAGTAAAAACCCATTAGAGAGCTCTTCAGCTGAAGATGCATTTAAAATTAAGATCTGCTTTATTCTATAAACCTTGTTGCCTAAGAATCTGATCTTTCAAGGTTAGGTCTAAGCAATCAGCAGGGTGTGTACAAGCACCAAAGAGTGTCTCTCCTGGCCAGGCAATGGGGTGCAATTTTAAGCAGAACATATTGGAACCATTAGCTCAAAATCAAGTAATATACAGAAAGGTGAATGGGGAAAGACATTCCATTCCTGCTACGGGTAGAAAGGTAGCCTCCCTGATGGCAAGCTTAAAGCTTAAAAGGTAGTCTCCCTGATGGCAAGACTCTACCTATTCATGTTTTTGTAATGGCTTCACACTATAGCTTTATGAAAGAAACCTCCTGTGCAAGTTTCTGGCAATAATGCTGCACGAGTTACGCTTTTATCCAGACTCCACAAAAAAAGGCTAAAGCCATGGTGTTTAACTGAAACAGCAACATCTTAAAAGTCCAAAGAATAAAGGTAAATCAGAATGCAGCTTGATACTGTAGGTGATAAAGTTGAAGCATATCCCAAGTCACATCTCCCTCCTCTACCTTAGACACAGTGTTCAGCTGCAGATTTATCTTTTGCCAAGCTGAAAAGGCCAAGACACAGCTGCAGTGATGCCATATGCCCTCACTAATGCTGTCAGAGCACAGAAGCCCATGCACGCATCTCTGCGTCCAAAGGGATGCTATCTTACAAGGTAGTCTTTTATTGTAAGCCAAACTAACATGACAAACTATAGAATCCAGTTTTCTGATGTCTCAGATTTTCCATTGTTTCACGTATACAACTCAAATACAAAACCTTTAATTAAAAACCAAAACTCCATGCAGTATGGTCTTTTCTCAAACTAACTAAAAACCAATATTACTTAATCAGCAGGAAGGACTGCAAATATTAGTTCCACCTCATGTGACTGAAGAAAACACCAGGAAGGATGACGATACCAAGCAGGCTGAAAATGTGGTTAGAGAATTTGACCAAGCTTTCCTTTTTTTTTTGCTTAGTCATTAGTGCAAAATACACGTGGTTGTCTCTACAGCAACTATTGCACTGGTACTTCTCTCTCTATTTTTTTTATTTTTCCCCTTATTTACAAAAATATTATTGAGGAGAATAAATAATGCTGAATTTTCACCAAGTGGACAGTTTTTTTCCATGCATAAGCAGTCTGTAAGCTTTACTGCTAAAGTAGACACAATTTTCCAATCGTCTCTACCAACCCTTGAATCTAAAAATACCGCACTCTTTTACAAGACAATGGGATCTGAAAGAGGCTGTAACCCACAGCAAGACTCAGGACATAAACATACCCTCTACAAAAGCCGTAACAGCAGAAGTGGCTAACGTGCAAAATGAGTTAGCAGCACACCACGCTTTCACATACACTGTTACAGAGGAAGCAGAAGCTGTTCAAACAGATAAAAGCCATTGACACGAATCTGATAAATTCAGGCTGCCACTACTACACATGGCTTGATTAACAATGAAGAGTGAAAGCATCAAGCCCTTAATCAACTTGCATCACATTCAGATAATACTCACACCCATTCCAGTCCCATCCTATACATGCCACTGTTTTTGTAGGCATAGCTACCAAGACTCCGGCATTTTCATGATCTTGGACAGCAAGGCTGAAAAGAACTCCAATGACTACAGTCATTGTAGTCAGAACACAGCAGGAAATTAATTTGGTGCTCTCAGGGCTATAGAAAATAGAGGATACTTGTGATAGATTTTATGGAAGGTAAACGAACACTGCTAAGACTCAAGACCAGCTACGGTTCAACAAATACCATATCTGAAAATGTAAAGCCAGATTTCAATAGTGTTTTTTCCAGCCACCATCCACATCTGCAGTACCAAGGTTATCAGACTATTTCAGAAATTTAACTTGACTACATTTTTTCTACTAGGCAATGACAATTTTAATCAGACTGCAGGCTTTGCTCAAAACAAGGATCACAGGTATACTCCAAGTATTACAGGCATATACCCCAAAAGTTGCAGGTATGTCCTTCCCTAAAGCTCTCATATTAAAATATCATGTCCAGGCAGCTCAAACTTTATATAAAAATGATGTAAGCCATGGAAACATGTAAGCCATGAAATAAATTACCTCATTTCTTTGACCACTTAATATGTAGTCTGCACGCTCTATCCAATCTAGTATCATATTTAGTCTACGGTGCCTTTCTAGAAACATGTGTCTCCAATAGTGGTTTCGGACAAACTTCTTACTTTTAACTGGAGTTGTGGCTTTCGCTTGATGACTAATTTCACATAGCTGATCAAAATACTAAGATTGCTTCAACATTTCAGAAAAAGGCTTACAATCGAAGGCTAAGAAATAAACAAAGATTTAGTTTTAAATATTAAAAGCAATTTAGAGACTTGAGAAATTTTTTATTTTAAGGCATAATAAATTACAAGGCAAATATCTTGGAAAAAAAACTTGAAGAGTGTCAACCAAAACAACATAGCCAAGCTCTTTTTTTTTTTTAAAAAAAAAAAAAAAGACTTCAAACAAGATGCTAATAAAACAGACTCATCTATTTTAAGCATGTCCTAATTATGCTTTATAATTAAATGGACGCTTGCATGAGATAGTACAGAAAGTAATCAAAGGAACATTCATCAGAAATTAGTGGTGGCACCCAGGAACATTTAAGAGCTACAACCCCTCACTCACCCCAGCTTCACCCTTCAGAATCGGCCATAGATTTATGATGCAGAGATTTTGAAAGATTACAGGATATAGCCCTCCAACTGAGAAACCACAAACTAACAAGCCTTCTGCTTGTCAAGGCTCAACAGATAGATACATAAAGAGAGAAAATACAACCTTCTACAGCAAGTAAAAGCATAATGAAGTTTGCAAAGTGGAAAATATCTGACTTGATGCCCTTGCTTCTATATATCAGAACAGTAATATGTGGGCTATTTCTCTTCCTCCAAAAAGAGAGGCTTTAAAGCATGACATGTATTAACAACATTTCTATATAATCCTAGTGAAGACGGGTTTTTACTGGGATGTATGTAGACAGTCATAGTCTACTAAAGGGAAGTGGCTGATCTTACCTGTCTATACTCCAGTAAAAGCTACTCCATTTCTGCTTCCACTAAGCTTAGAAGTGTATTTATTTGCCAAGTGAAAACAACCTCAGAGGAATCTCACACGGGATTTTCACTATGCAGCCAGAATGTTCTGCACTAACTGATGAGGAGTCAGGCAAAGAATATGTCACCTCAGAGCAGCCTTAGTGAAGGATCACAGGAGCAACACAGAGCAACGTGTCAGTAGTTGACAATTTGCACTAGAGATGTTGTCTACAGGAAGGCTCAACCATTTGCATTAAAAACATTGCCTGACTTCTCCAAAGAGGCATTGCTCAACCCGTTGTGCATTTGCACAAGACAAAATAGGTTTGAAATTAGAGGCTGAACAGCTTTATATTACAACAGTAAGTTCTTTAGTCATTCTATACAGATATTTTTGTGATTTCTTTTGGCAAATGTTGCCATCATTTCAAAAAACTGAACAAAGCAGAAGACCCAGGCAAGACTCAATCTGAGAGCTCTACCCAACATTGAAGCAAGCAAACACTCAATATAAAATGAACAAACAGTTATTTCAACTAGACACAAGCAATCTTGGATTAAAAGCAATGATTCCCCACTGCGCTTACATGCAATTGCTTTGATATTCTACTGGTTTATTCGACATAGTTCCACAGAAGGGAATAAGGATGTGTTCTACCTTTATTACTTCTCTGGATACCTAAATTTCCCAGAAAGAATACAGATTTAAAAAAAAAAAAAAAAAAAAAGAGAGAAGAAGAGAGCCCTGGATCAAACCTACCCCCTACCCACTCCTTGCACACTCTGAAGTCAAAATCAGACCATTAAGCAATACCTTGGAGGATACATGATTGAAGCCAAATCACTACCAGATTAAGTGGTATATGCACATTTTATTCAGAAAAAAAAGCAAAAATAAGCCCTCAAACTATTAAATACGTACCAAGTATTAAACACTAAATTCACCAATTACACAGTAATTTCTTAATTTTAGTTTGTCTTTCATTTTTCATGCAGTATTTTCTCAAAAATTGTCTGGCTAAAAAGCAAACTATTGAACCGCATCTCAAAGAGTCTCATGAACCTCTAAAGGCATCTTATCACCATCACCTCATTAGATTTTTTTTATCTCAAACATTAACTGTACATGAAGAATCAAAACCATTACTTTTACAGTTTAAGGAAGTTAAACCAAACTCTGTACAGCTTATGGCTTTGCCCAATATATTTGGGCTACGTAAAATGTTCTATACGCATTCCTAAAATGCATGTATTTTGTATTTAAAATATAATTACTTGTATGAACACAGTATCATCAGACTTTCAAAAAACCCACATCTTACTGCAATAGCATAAATAAATTGCAACAGCTAATTAATCACTTCAAAGTACACTAAAAGTACACTCACTACAATATCCGCATTTTAATTAAATATTTGCTTGGACATACAAAGCGTAACATACCAATGCAGATTTACTGGTATATATTTTTAAATTAAACTATGTTTAATCATCAGTTTCAGGAAAATTACAAAACTTAATTCCAAAGTATTTATTTTTGTAGAATGTGAAACAAAAATTCAGTGAGATAATTATTTTCCATTTCAACAAGATTTCAATACATACTCAGCTAATGAAGCAGCTGGAGCTGAGAGCCTGAAAGTCCTTGGTGATAATTTTGTTAGTCTGCTAAAATCATTTGCTTATTTCAAGAAAGTAAGAGAAAATACCATGTAATTTCATAAATACCATCCCACAGCCAGTAATGGATACCAAATTCAACATCTGTTATTCTTCTATTTTAGCCCAATTACTTTTCTAGATTACTTTGTACTACTTGCATCATAGTATCTTTACAGGATATAAAAGCTGTGAGTTGGTTACTCAATAGCGCCACATTAATGCATTGCTTAGATATTCCTATGACAATCTCTCATCAGCTCAAAACACATGCCATTGTAATCCGTCACAAGGATGGAATGGATTCTCACTAGTCTCAAACCCACACATCTAACTGCTTTCACACCATAGCATATGCTCCTCTTGCACCTATTACCACAAAAATTTCTTTTTTAAGTACACATACCTAAAGTGCAGCCTCAGAAAATAAACCTGATTTTGTTGAAAATAATTCAGATATGCTCCGGAATACATACTTCCAATAATACCCATCATACTGCAAGAATATCAGCTTTCCAAAATCCCAATAACGATGGTGTCCTACATTGTTCACCTGATTAAGAAAACTACTTTTTAAAGTTAGGGATCCAAAGTCATCTTTCAAGATACCTTATTATGCTGTTTACAAGAATGCTGTTTATCCTATAGAAGACTTCTGCCTCAGATTTACATCTACAGTTTTGTCCTAATTCATTTCTATGCAAGCTCGTTCCAACTCGGAAAGCCTACTAACTACTTAGACTGAACACACATTTGAAGTGATACTGGAATCTAGACTGGTCCGAGGATCCTTCCCTTCAAGAAGAAAGCCACAAATCAACATGGGTAAAAGTTCATTTACCAGTCTGTATTTTATTGGGAATTTCCAACTTTATGAAAATAATTTGCTTTATATACTTTATTTTCATATACTACCAGCAGGGCTTCTAGACCGTAATATTCAGATTAGTGTATCCTCATTAGCTAAAAATTAACAGAAAACATTCAAATCTGGACCACTCTCCCATGACTTTATTTTTACACTCTTGTAGCCATCCGCAATATTCGCAACTGTTTCCCAAGATACCTTTCTGATGACAGAAAGGCACCTGTACTATAGGCAAGTCTTGAACCCAACATGGTAATTTGACATTTGAGAACAAGTGACAGAAAGCCAGTACAACGAGAGCTCAAAGATATAAACGCACAAAAAACATCCTCTGAACAAAGATGTCTCTCTCCCAAATAACAAGTTCAAAGCCAAGAGCAAGAGCATTTCCATGCAGATTTTGACATTTCAACTGCTTTTATTGTAAAGCTTCAGTCCACTCAAAGACATAAAAGAAGATCCAGGCTCAAGGTTTTGCTTTCACTAAGAGCTGTTGGTTAACATTAACAGCGGTAAGGGGAGCATTGCCTGCTCTAGTTCATCAGTTAATAACTAATACATTTAATGTAGAACCAGAGGTCTAAGCAGCTCATTAAAAGGTATATGAAACTGTCCATTTCCATAAAATGTGGAGTCATACAAAAGAGCTTTGGAAGATCGGCAATAAAATACACTACTGTTTAGATTTAAACCAATCAGCTAAAATACTCTTGTAAGGAGAGGCAGCACCTTGAGGCTTTTACACAACTCTATTTGAAAGAAGCAAAGCTTTGCAGTCCTAACTGGGCGAAAGTCCCCAGGCAGCATTAAAACTTTAGGACAAATTTATCAGACTGGCTTTTGCATCTCTGACTGAAAACTATGCTTGCTTCATCACAGTCACAAAGACCAAATCCTGATTTTTAAACACACATGCATGGGTGCACTTGCTGGGGCACACATGTACTCTTATCCCACTCCACCTCATCAAAGTTGGTTTAACTAATAAAAGGGATGAGTGAGCTACTCCGCACAAACAAGAGTGACAAATATTCCTCAGAAATAGCAGCCAATTATTTAATCTAAAGCGAAATACACACGCACACACACACAAACCCTGCAAATTATTTATCAAAGTTGCAAGTAGGTCCACAGAAGTGGCCAGGAATCCTTGTACTAGATACGAAACGTCCCCCTCCTCCCCACCTCAATCCCACAGGCACCCCATCAGCAAACAACAATTTTTTAAAAAATAAACACAGCTTTTGCCACTATCAGTTTAAAGTTTTTGTAAACAATGTTTTTCCCCCTCAAATTTTACTTTTCACAAAATTTCAGTACTACCTTTTCTCTAAGTTAGATTTAGGTGACAAAAGGACAAAACTGTTACATAACCTAGCAATTAGCATGTGGGCGACCGTATTACTGTTACAAAAAAACACCTTATGGAAAAATCTGAACAATCTTTTGCATTAATTCTAGAAGAGCACTTCACACACGCAGCATAGTGAAGAATAAGGCAAAAGCACTGCTTATTTTACATCCAGAACTGTAACTGAAAATTACTAAAGTCAAACAACACAAAAGGGAATGCAAGCTCTCAAAGAATATCCATCTGAAACTGCCAGTCATCTTGTTTATGATGTCGTTTGAGTGCATTTCAAGCAAAGGCATCAGTAGTTAAGTCCGTTGGACTGCTTAAAAAAAAAAAAAAAAGATAAAAAAAAACCAGCCCTGCAATTAGTGTTGGCTCCACTGCTGTGCCAGGATGTGCCAGGCTGCAAGAAATGCAGAGTTGCTTTTACTGACTATGAGGCAGCTGACTGCACTCAGTTGCCATCATCATTCTAGAGATCATTTATAGCATTGTGGGCCAACAAAATTATGTTATAGCCTGAGGTCTGGTATCAGGTGAAAAGACACATCAAAAAGTGAACTTCTCCAGCATTTTCAGCATAGATCGTGGACCTCAGACATTCCTCCTAACTGTGCTGGAAGGCCTATTAACAGCTTTATTACAAAACCTCTATTACAGAAGGTAGTCTTCTTCCAAACTCTATAAAAATGGAAGAAAAACAAAATTCTCATTCACGTGGTACCATGTGGTACTCGACGTGTGCTTTGTTGTACGCAGAGCCAGACCCTTAAAACACTAAGTGTGAGGAAACCTGTGTTTTACTTGGCTATTACCTCAGCAATAGTTTCTTTCCCATTTTTTGAGATTCCAGTAACAGAATTAGTTTGTAATAATTTGTCCTTTATGAAATTACAGGAGGTCTAAGTCAAAATATTTTAATATTAAAGTGGCAATTCAATAGCACTCTCTAGCACACAGATTTCTGTGAGCACGTACTGCCTGAAAGATGTTGCCCTATTTTGGTAAGTAGGGAGATTCACATCAATAATTCTGTGAATGCTGCCATGCATATGGTACAAACATGCCATATACGGTATAAGCATAAGTAGCTGGCAGTAAATCAAATTACATTCTGATGAGACAAGAAGTGAAGAGACAAAGGTGTTCAGTTGTTACGCTGTAACGGGAGCTGTGGCACTCTGCCCTATGCCACCATTGAAACCGCTGCCAGCAAAGCCCCAGTAATAGCATCGCTGAATGAAATGTTTGCTTCTCCAGTCTAATCCAAACAGTTTCACAATTCACAGTGATCTTGGTAAGCAACAACCAGGAAAGCCCAGAATTACTCGAAGCATTTCCATCAGATCTTAAAAGCAATAAGGATGTCTCAGAATACAAAGACAAAGGAAAAGACAGTTCTCGACAAGGAATTAAAAAAAAATAAAAAAAAATTACCAGCCTTGATTTGTCAAGGACAAGGGCACATCCTGTGCCAGCAGGCTTAACTCTGCTGCCCTGAAGCCATTCTGCTCCATTTACTGGAGTACATTGGTTTATATAAGCATGTACTAAATACAGAGAGCAAGCTTTCTACAGTTTGAGCCTTAAAAACATTCTTGTAGTATCATGCAAATGGAGGTAAAATATGCAGATTTCAGAACAAAAACTGTATCTGTAGAAAAGGAAAAGAAAAATAGCTCATGTAAGAGCACACCAGAACAGCTGTACAGCACAGAGGCAACATATCACTCTTGGAAGAAAAGCAAACATCCTAAGTCATTAGCATAACAGACAAACCTTTTCTTCTCAGCTGTAATTTTTGCTGTAACTAGCATCAAAAATAATAGTGATTACCAGTGATAGCAATGCTTACCTTACGCCTATAAGTAGTGCTATCAACATTGAACAAATAGGATCTGCTATCATTAGACCATAGTTCTGCATCAATATAGCAGATATGATTACACCAATACTTCCAAGTGTGTCTGCAACAATGTGTAGAAATACACCTGTAAGAGATTAATTGATATAATTACATATTGATATTCTTGAAGCTAATAGAGCATGTCAAAGACAGTTTACAGAGAAGAGTTGCAAGAAATACATAATGTGATTTATGCTTGTTAAACTTGTGGTCAGATTTTGGTCAAACACACAGAAAGTGATGACAAGACTTCAACACATTTGTAGAATATAGAGCATGTGAAGAATTTACATTCTTTCCTGCACTTAGCTATAAGGGGTATTTAATGGCATGGATGTCAAGTTAAGCAGTGATTAACAGATGTAGCTAATTTTTTTTCATTCAATACCCACCTATATTACAGTAAAGAAACTCATGTTCCCTGATGCTTACAGACAATTATAAGTACTGTAGAAGATTTAAAGACCATTAACAGAAACAGCTCTGGTAAAGCTTTGAAAGGTGCTAATGTTTTATCGACAGTATCTTGTTGAAGTTATTTGGCAAAGAAATCCAAGACAAATAATTATGAGGATTAAACAGTACTGCAGAAATTAACAACGTCACTCTTATTTTGAAGACTAACACACTACCTTAAATGTCAAAGAAGCAAGTACTTTGCAGCAAGATAAAATTTAGCCTTTGGAGCTCTCTGCTGGCAGTGACAGGAACAGTCACTCAAACAGCTTTTGAATACAATTCTCCTGAGTCAGATAATCCCTCTTCACAAAACCAGCACGGAACTATACATCAGCTCCTTAGTGATTTTTCCAAGTCTACATTTGTACTGGGTCTGGCTGGGATGGAGTGTGGTTTTCTTCATCAGCCTGCCTGATGCTGTGTTGTGACTAAAACTGTGTTGATAACACACCAATGTTGTAGCTACTGCCAAACAGCGCTTGCACAGCATGAAGGCCTTCTGTTTCTCACTCTGCAAGTAGGCTCGGGCAAGATCCTGGGAGGGTACATAGCCAGGACCGCTGACCCAAACTGACCAGAGGGATATTCCACACCATATAACATGGAGCTCACCAATAAAACTGGGGTGTTGTCTTTCCAAAATAGCTGTTGCTCAGAGACTTCCTGGGCATTGACCTGCAGGTGGGAGGTGGTGAGCGTTTGTCTCTGCATCACTGGGTTTTTTTTTTGTTTGGCTGGTTTTTTTGGGGTAGTTGTTTTGGTTTTCCCCTTCACTTACTAAACTGTCTTTATCTCAATCCAAGAGCAGTTCTTGCTTTTACTCTTCTAATTTTCTTCCCTGTCCCACTGCAGCAGTGAGCGAGCAGGTGCTGGGTGCTTAGTGCTGACCAGAGGCAACCCAACACAGTACTGAAAAATTAAAATATAATTATATGAAATTAAGTCTTTTTACTTTACTATGCTTCAATTGCAATGTGCCTTTCATGAAAAAACTGTCATCCAAATATCTTCTACAGAAGTTCTGAGTTTACATACACATAATACAGTATATTACAAATTCTCAGAGGCTGAAAATGTTCCTTTTCAAAGACTACAAACAAGCCAGAAAATCAAAATCTCCAAAAAGAGAAAACAGTACATACATTTGGGTATGCCAAATAATTACTACATCTTACATTACATAATTTTCTCCCTCTAACTTCTGAATACTTAGAAAAGAAAATTAATCAAAGCTCAAAACTGTCATATAAATTATGAGTAATTTATTTACACTGATGCTTAGGAGATCATGGACTTCATCACTTAAAGGAACTTAGACTGAATTATCGTCTTGTCTAAACCAACTGTAATACCTTGATGAAATGCATGTTTTAAGCTCAGGTACCCTTTAACAATTCTATCAATCTGCATTTCTCAAATGCATTCTCTCTTAATAATAAAGCGGTTTTCACTTTCCAGAGCATATACTGCAATTAGGCTCCTTAGGTTTCTGCTTTTAACCACACTCCTAGATTTTTGTCATTTCATTTTTCAGCATCAGTAACAGAAGCTGATTCCCAGCTTTTGGGGTCTCCTTTTTAACTTGTGTTGACCCTGCCTTACATTCAGACTTCAGTGAATGTCTCAGCCCCCAGCAATGCATAGGATACGGCAGGCAGAAGAGGACTGCATAAAATAGCTCCTCTAAGAAAAATGTGGCATTTACCCAGAGGTACCCTTTAAAACAGATGGGTGACAAACAGTCACAGGCAGGCAGACAATGATAAAACTAATAAACCACTATACTTATTATCATCATACCTTGTAAAATCTGTTTGCTGGATCCAGCCATCCCTTCAAGAGAATGGTCATCTGTGAAGACAATTATTGGTATATTAACCTACACAAAGGCTCTCTCTAGTGGTATACTCTGTTATGGTCTTCCCTGCTGAAATTTCTTGAACAGATGAGCTGCTCATAATGACTAACTTTTACTCTAGCTATTGTTTTTTAATGCAGAAATTAACTTGAAATTCTTAAAACACATATTTTTTTTAAAAGAAAATACCGTTTTACACAATAGATTTTATATATGTATATAGAAAAATAAAAATATCCAGATTTGTTTTTTAATAAAAACAACCTCAGAAATGAGACCTTTCTAGTATTTAGAAAAATAAGGCCCTCTCAAGAATACAAGCTGTACACACAAGCAAGAAGAGTAAGGTCAAATAAACTTGCTCCAGCAATATTTCACTTAAGCAAGCATTTATACCTAATGTAAAACAACAAGGACAAGACTTGGAGAAGGTAGAAGCAAGCCTAAAAAAATCATCTCATTCAAGCAGATTAATGCCTCTGTGAAACACATCAGAAAGATATTTGAAGAAAAGCTTGTTAAAGGTTATCAAATGACTTCTAGTGAAGATATATAATAATTTACACAAAAGTTGATTTGAATATCAAATTGCACAAAACAGATAGCTGTATTTGCTGTTCCACTGGGGTGTGGAGCACCGGGAGACCAAGGAAGAGGCAGGAGGGGGGAACTCCTGCTTCCCAATGAAACTCCAGAACACTTGGAAAACAAGCACCAATTTTCTACTAAAAATAGCAAGGAAGAGACAAGTAAATATTTTTATACTCTTTGTCACCTCCTGCTTGCAAGTTAACACACTATTCCCCACTCTGAATGTGCATATTTTCAGTCACATCAGATTCTAGTTTCTGGCTTAGGCAGGAAGGATTGATAATCCTGCATTACGCTAATTTGCATTGTTTCAAATAGGTAGTAACCACATAGTCTCTCCTCCCCTAGTGAAGGCTACTGATCATATTTTGCATGGATGTCTCTTCACAGACTGTTTACCTTTCTAGAAAAGAGTTAAGCATAGATAAGATACCAAGTACCTGTTTCATAACCAGATTACAGCTACACAAGATGGAGAAAATCTTACACTTGCGATCACAAAGTACGACATATCATCTCCTAAGTACCCGAAGTAAAATTGTTTTTTCACCTTTCCTAATATCTTCATCTGTAAAATTCTTCAAATGGAGAACACTAGGAAAGCAGCTTAACTTTGTCCATTGATTTTAATAAAAAATAGAAACAGAGCACTTCATAACTAATTTCATTATATTGCTATAGCATACATCTGTTTTATCTTTTGCCAACACACAACATTACTGTGAACACTGACAAAATGTAGGTGAAACAGCATTTACCAAAATGGGCCACAAAAAGATGGTGGTGGAATAGCGTATCACACATTTAGTGAACCTACTTCCAGATAGGCTTGCAACAAGCTGCCAGCACCCTTTTTTTTTCCTTCAGTAAATCATTAACAGCTAATTTAAATTAAGTCAAGATGGTCTATCACATTAACTAAGTACTTACCATGACAATACTCCTGACCATGAGAGTGCCCGTGGCTATGGCCATGATCATGACTGTGTCCATGACCATGTTTATGTTCATGGCTGTGACCGTGACCTCCATGACTGTGTCCATGACTGAGACCACCATTAAATAGAGAATGGCTGTGTTCATGCCCTAAAAACAAATATCACCATCAGAGTATAAATTTAAGTATTGAATAAAAGTATGCTTACATTTCTTTCTAAGTGATTCAAAACGTATTCATCTTTTAGGTCATCTTAAGGTATGGCTTTAAATTATTTAAGAAAATTAGCCCAAGCTGTTTGTCATCTAAATCTACACTGTGCAGCTGTATAAAATATATACCTGATTTGAGAAGTCAAGAAGTGCTTCTATACATTCCCACTTCTGAAACAAGTTGTGCTATACTTTTACTAAAACTTGAAAAATGTACACTTAATTAGATAAAAGCGTATTAAAAAGAGCTTTTTTAAAGAAACCAGAAATTGACTATTGCTCACATAAAATTCAAGCTTAAATTGCTGCTTAAAGAGCAAAGACTATTTTCTTCCACTATTTTATACGAGTTTATATGTTATGCTGAAAGAGATACCAACTAGCTTTGCAGAAAAAAAAACCCTCAAACAACTAAATGTTTACCATATAAACAAACAAATTCTTCATTTAAATTCAAAAGACACTAAGTTGAGAAGCACCTGAAGCTGAACCATCACATACTTAAAATTTGCTTCAGATACTGCAATGTTAATTTTCCAGCCAAGACCTCACTTAACTCCAACTTAATTTTGTCCAAAAGACCCACTGCAAGTCTCTTCCAATAAGGTGCAGAAGAGTGCACGTTCCAGAAAGCAGATTCTGGAGTTCTGGGTCTTCCAGCTAAAGGATATTAACATGAGAAGTATGATACTGACATACTACAGCTAGTGATAAAACATAGAAGTCAATATTGCAGCAACTCACATACACATTTGGCTAGGATTGCCACTAAAAGGACATTAAAATTTAATACTGACATTCTCATTGGAGGATTATAAGGTCCTAGAACACAGGGTTCCAAGAAAGGAAACAGTACTGAAAATTATAGACATCCTACCAGAGCCATGTGAATGCCCATGACCTCCATGTTGAAAAACAAATATTCCTATAAGATTTACAATGAATCCTAGTATAGAAACAGGAAGAAGTCTCTCATGATGCACATCAGGAGGCTCAAGTGCTCTCTAAAAAAACCAACAAAAATCAAGAAAAAAAAAAAGTAGAATTTTACAATCTCTTTACATTATTAAAAGGCACTGAAAAAAACTGCTTAGGTACAGGAGCAGTCTCATACAAACAGGCATATATAAAGACATAATTAGAAATTGCTCAGGACTTTCAGGTTTTGGGATAGTACATAGACTAATTCTTACTCTCTGAAGTTGAACTTTTATTATTAAACCTATGAAAGTATAGTAGAATACTCTGATAGTCTAGCCAACTGTTATGATAAGATTCCGTTACGCTGTGGGATGTGGCTTAACATTATATGAAAACATTCATGTTTGTTGTAGTATGTGGATTGCCCAGGTCAGCCAAATAACTTCCAAGAGTCTGGAATGCCATTTCTTCCTTTCTCCTTAGAAGGGTGGGGAAATCAGGGAATGAAATGAAGACTAAGAATAAATTGTGGCATTTTTTAAAACTTCTAAAATCTAGATTGGCTTTTTTTCACTCTTTTTTACTGTAGTTTTTTTGCAAGTTTTTTTTTTTCAATGAGACCTTACAGGCCTAACACAATTTGCATCTGAAGGGAAATGTTGAAGAGTGTAAATGACTATTGATGAGGGATAGAAACATCCACCTTCTGTCCACAGGGATGAAAGGTAAAGGCAATAGCAAGACAGTGAAACTTTCAGCAGATGTTAAATTTTGATGTGACAGAGAGAAATGGAGTCACTGTCACAAGCAAAGGGAATACTCAGCGCAGGAGCTAAGACCAGCAGGAAAAGAACAATGTTTCATCATTACACTTGACCCTTCCAGTAGTAGTTTTTCTTTTGCCTACTAAGTTTTATTGCTGTTTCTAGATTTGGAGTGAAGTTTTCACAGGCTTTTAGGCAATTTCAGCCCAGTTTTTACTGATTTTGAAGTATTTACAGGCTTATCGACATGTAGGATAGGTTCCTGAAAGTTTTTCTCAGTTTTCTATTAATTAAAAAAAATCACACTGGAACATATTCTGAACTAGAAGTTTAAACAAATTCATAGCACATCTAATATCATAAAGTAAAAGCATTAATGTAAGCTGATCAGAATCAGTTACCAATTTTTCTATTAATCCTACCTCACTTCAGCGCAGATACCCTTGACATCTAAATTTTAATCTTGACATTATCACCTGCACCATCTTGCAAAAAAATTTCAAGAAAAGTGCCCTTGTAAATGTTAAAGCTATTACTACTTGCCATTTATATCAGACTTCAAGACTTGGAAGATAATACTCTTTCTCTAATGAGTTAGTCCAACTTCTTCACAGAATGCATTTCCATTTCTTATGACTAACTTCTCTTCTCTGAATGGCTAGTTTTGGCTTTCTCTCTTGGCCCCATTTGTCCTCTAACAATGTCCTATGACAAACTTAACTGGCTGATAAAAAGGACAGAGCAAATCTCACAGAATCTTTACACACAATCAAAATAAAACTATTTAAGAAGCTAGTACCGATACACTGAAAAATCTGGGTTTCTGTGTCACAAACCAGCAATTTCAGATGGCCCTATCCTCCACTCAAATGACAGATTTTAACCAATTATGAACATAATCAAGTTCAATAATTTTATCACCATTAAATATGCTCTACAAATAGAAATGCAACAATTGATAGTGCAATTGACTTCATAACATACCTCAACACCTTCAGAAAAAATAAAGAATGCTGTAAAGATGAGGAATAAACCATTTACAAAACCAGCAAGTACTTCTGCTCGAACATACCTGCAAGAAGCAAAAAAGCAATAGTAGATATTACCATCTCCATTTAAATGCTGAAAATTAAAATTGGAATTTAGACACTGGAGTACAATCTTCTAGTTCTCAAACAGTTGTATTCCACAGGGATTTGCCAAATGGAAGATGCAGTATATAAACTACAGCTACGTATATAAAAATCACTGCATTGTATTTTGACAGCAGTTACCTGATCTAGATCTGCCATTACCTGTTCTAGATGAAGGAAAACTTTCGATATGTCAAAATGTTCCCATTTAACATCATCTCTACTGAAAGTTATCGTATAAACATATATTTGAAAGCCAAGATAAGCACATGAGACGTAATCAAAGTCTGCTGATGCAAAGTTCTGTTTCATGTCAAACAGCCATACATGAATTTGCTTTCTCTCTAACGGGGATTTTTAGTAAAAGTTTTAAGTAGAAATTAATTATTTCAGTTACTAAAGTTTTTAAATATAAACCAGCCAGGTCAGAATAACATGTAATTCCAATATAGCAAACATCAGACTTAATAAACTGTGGCTGTTCTCTAAGAAATGGAACACCAGCTGTTTAAATGCAGAGCAGTAATTAATACAGAACCTGCTTTCATTGCAATTAGTTCGTCACACAATCAATTCTTCCTAAGTTGATTTCTAGGCATACTGGAGTTTCCACCTTAATTAAACAGTGCCTTAGGTTTCAAACTACATGATCCATGCTTGGGCAAGACAGCTGAAACTAAACGCTGACATTCAGGTCAGTAATGCTATGGGGAATGGAGCAACCCGTGCTACAGCTCATTTGCTGTTAATTAATCAGTATCAACAATTAATAATATTGTATCACCAGCATTGTTTTACAGGGCACAACTGCAATGTGCAGTGGAACCAAGTGCCCTTGAAACAGAAGCAGCTGCAGCAGCTGTATCCATGAAGGGCCGTATACAGTGACATACCTCAGCCTTGAGTATCCGGGCTAACGGTAGCCACAGCTGCTGAATCCTGCTGGTTGCGAGAAGCATGGCTTATAATCTCAGGTGCAGCATCACCGAGACTTAGCTCCCTTCAGTTGTTAACTTTCAGTCCCAAAGAAGGCACGGGGCTTCTCAGACCAGCAGTCTGAGACTCCCTGTGACCCACCCCACTGCACTGCGAAGACAAACCCATGATGCGGCTGCTCTTACTTCACTGGTGCCACGAAAACATGACAATATGTAACTTGTTTCCACTAGTATGATCACAGAGATCTCAGAAGTAATAAACTTGCTCCCCAAAAGCAATGCCTTCATGTTTTTACTGTTTCTGGGGGGATATTAACTTAAAGGTTTACATAACTCACCTTAAAAACCCACACTTTCAACATAGCTTTTCCATGTTCTGCAAAAAAAGGTTTTGTTCATACAGTGAAAAATGACCACCTAGACATTTAGTAAAATACAGTAAGGCAACAGCCTGAAGTTTCTTACCCATATGAGAAGGCATCGTTTGACCTCCATTTTGAAATAACTGAAGCTGCTAATCCAGCCAATAGAGCAGTACAGTCAAAAAACATATGAAAAGAATCTGATATTAGACCTAAACTGGAAAAGAACAGGGAAAAAAATACGTTATATTCCATATGCTAAATGTTGAGTATGAAAAAACAGAATTTAAACATTTACACATTAGCAGAATACACCATGTTTCTAAGCTTTCAGACATGGTTTTGTGAGCACCAAGGAGAAACTCACACCAGTTCACCAATACAAGTATGATGACAAAACTGCTCTTGTCAACTTATGGAAGGCATTTTGGAAAAGCACTTGGCAAAAAGTTCTCCTAGCATATGATTTTGGTGGTGGCGTGAAGACAGCTACCACCAGCTATTTTGTGAGCACTGACACAATCCAAAGCCCCTGGAGCAGATCTACCCAGAGCTGTATCTCTCCCCAACATAATTCCAGTGGCAGGTATTTGTTGTTATATTTTGATTTATAGTTTGACTATATGAGCAAATTTAGCTAGGGAAGTGTATACACAAAAGTTGTATTTAAAACTGACCCCACATAAGTTTGTAAAAGTAGTATTACACATCTAGTTAAAAAAAAAAATTTGGGTTTAAAGATAATGCTTTTCACTATCTATTATATGCAGTGTATTTATAGGTTAACTAGTGCAGCGACACTAAGTTTTGCTGAAGGCTACCAAGACCACCATAGTGATGGCACTAAGCACTTACAAAAGCAATATTCTCAAATCCATTTTCAAACTTGATACTTTGGAAGTGTTTTCACACACAGGGAAAACTGATCTTTTCAGTGGTGTCCAGCAGCAGGACAAGGGTCAACTCCCACAAACTAGAACACAGGGAAGTCTGTCTCAACATGACGAAAAAATTCTTTACTTTGAGGGTGCAGAGCACTGGAACAGGCTGCCCAGAGAGGTTGTGAGGTTTCCTTCTCTAGAGATATTCAAAACCTGCCTGCACACCATCCTGTGTAACCTGCTCTGGGTGACCCTGCTCTGGCAGGGGCGTTGGACTAGATGATCTCTGAAGGTCCCTTCCAACCCCTACCATTCTGTGATTCTTTAATGTCTGCATTAATGAATCAAAACCCCAATGAACCAATCAAAATAAAGTTTCATAAAAAGTTGACAAATGTATGCCCGTGACAAAATCTTTTAGGCCTGCAAAGACTGAAGTCTTCCACTTTTAATTTTAATTATGGCAAACATTCCAAGACTGTGAAGTCTACTTCAGAATAGCAGTTTTCCTCTCAAGCATCTTATTTCAGAACTAACGCATCATCAGATGAGAGTTTGTCTTTGATGTTCATTCACACTGCAGCAACGTGACACTTTCTATGAGTAGAACAGGCCAGAAAAATGGAGTTTCAGTACACAGGGAATTCTAAGATCATATTCTCTTTTGCCTGAAATAAAAGCAAGACAGCAAACAACATACTTAAGTATTTTTAACTACTACATACCTTTCCTAAATAGCAATCTTTTATGTCTACATCACTTTTTACATTTTACATGAGCAGAGGAGCCAGTCCCTGATGGCACTGCCAAAGCCCTAGACCTGCATTCTGCTCAGTCTCCAAGTTTCCAATCACAAACCTTCAGTCAGTGTTTTAGCCTAAATTATAAACAGGTATACAATTTATCCACGATGCACCTAGTTCTTCTAACTATAACAGACTATGATGAGAAGAATAAGTAACTCACAGCAAAAAGCAAGGTTTCCAGAATCCTGATCTCTGCTGGGATCACACAAATCCAAGGTTAACATACTGTGGTGAAACTACACTAAAACAAAGGAAGGAACAATAGTACTCCTGAGAGCATAGAGCTCTATCAATGATTTTTACAAAATAAAAGTATGGACAAGAGTGCCAATTTGCCATGGATGGCTGCTTCTTCATTTTGCTAAGTGTAAAGACAGCAATTATTTGCTCCTTTTGCTGGTGATCACCATTACTCTTTAAGTTTGACCGTAATATGTCCACACAGAAATTAAAGCAAACAAATACTTGCTCCATCTGTGCTTCCAGCTGAAATGAATCAAGCAAATTCCAGTTCAAAAATTATAGTGACATTAGATCAATGACAAGCCACTGCTTGTAAACTCCATCAATCCTCAAATCTTTGCCTTACCAGCTGCAAGGCACTGGCTTAGAAGACACACGCTCCCCTTTGATCTAGAGGCTGAATGAAGAAGGGGCTGAAAGACCATTTCATAAAAGGTTTATTTCCATGGCCAATGCACAACCACAATCTTGATAGACAAACCCATGAAAAGTTTAGCACACTGTTTTACCCTATAGACTTCAAAGCAACTTAACTTAGTTCATGAGTTACCCAGACAGTAGAACCTGCATCAGTTTGGAAGATGTATGTAAATTGGACTTAACACCACACACAACAGTTGCAAAACATTACTAAATTACTAATCATAAACAGGTTCTGTAAGTCTGCAAGGAAGTATGTGCATCCAAACAAAAATTGCTTCATATTTGAAAAGACATTTGATACAGAGGTACTGATGAGCATTTGTTATTAGAATTGTCCCAGAAGTTCCATTTTCCTAATCCTTTGGTTGTCTAAGAACAATTATGTACACAACTCATTTCTTGGAAACAAAGAACAAAAAGCCAGGTACTAAGCTATGTGAGTTCAGAAAACAACTTACTTGGCAAACAAAAACTAAGGAGCATGTAAGAATAAAGAATTTAAAAAAAAAAAAAGTTAAAATTGAAGACCTTGCCAACAAAAATTTGGGGGGCTGAAATCATGCATTTGATTTTGAAATAATATCCTAGTCAAAGAATTCACAGCTCTCTGCTACAATTTAAATGGATAGAAGTGCATGTTTCAGAATCACAATTAAAAAGAAAATCCTTGGTCTGTGGAAGCCAATGGAAGAATCATCTGAATAATCATGGCAGCCTGTTAGGCTTGCTGTCTTACGCTCACTGGCATCATCAAGGGCACTAGGGAGAACAGAATACAAGATCATGCTTCTAACACTTGTGGCATCAGGCACTGGCCGTACCCAAGGACAGGACAGAGTGGAAGAAAGACGTGGTCCAAGATGATATAGAAAATCCCCTTTACAAACCTCCCATTTCTGCATCTCTCACATGGGGAGCAAAAAAGCTGTGTTTTCCACACTCAATACATAATTTTCCCTATAGGGCTCCTTGTTATGTGTTTGTTCTTCCAAGGCATGAACTGACTCCTTTGACTGGAGGCATTCCTCTTTATATTCTCTGCTACTCTTCTCTACCAAAGAGATACTTGCCAAGATACTGGTTTTTTTTCTAGCCCAAAATATAGGCTGAATGTAAAGAAACCTGAGTTTAGTGACTTGCAATATAAACAAAGAGAGCCAACTAATAACTATTCAGCAAATCCCAATTCTTAATCTTTGTAATGAAGAAAAATAAGTAAAATTCTTCTCAATTCCAGCGAGCTCAACTCTTCAGTTACACATTTCTGATAAGTGTCACTTTACTTTCTCAGTTTAATTTTCTCATATACAGGACTTCTTCTGGTACAGATTTCATTTCTGGTCACACTACCAAGAAGCACGTTATGCTTAAAAGAAAGATATCAGAGCAAACTCACATGAATATAAAGTTTTTAATATGTGAATCACTGAGAAAAATATTTGCATCTTCTGAGCTATTAAAAAAGTACCCATACTTGAATAAACAGGCTACGCATACAATAATTCTCACACAATTACAGAGTCAATTGCAACATCAAAGTCAAAACCAAGCCCATCCAAGATGGTGTGCACACTGCCAAGATAGCCTGTGCCCAAGGCGGCACTGTGTTCTCTAGGCCACTAGTGTTACAGCAGCAGCTGCTGTAATCAAGGTTAAGGATTTTATAGCACTATTTGAGAGATGCAGAGAAAAATGATAAATAGTAGGATGCAACTGTTTCCAAATCTGCATTGCTGCTTTCACCCAAGACTCTTGAATAAGAGTCCCAGTAATCTGCGTCCATACTACAGCTTTTGATAAAGACAACTTAAAGTTCCGTATGGAAGGACACACCGTTGGGGCTAAATGACATTTCCGTGCCTGTCCACTTCAATCTGAAGCACAGACTGAGCGACTGAAATACCACCACCAAAACAACTCTACCAAGAACGAAGCACGATGGAGGTACTTCTACCGTTGTCTGTTCTCTACCTGTACATGATACATCAGTACTAAGGTTACTTTGCATTTTTGCTTGTATTTCACTACAGATTTTGCAGTAGCAATTTAGTCAGGTCCCTCCTGTTCTGTCCACCATTGTGAATTTCTGTGCTACAATAAAGAACCACTTAGCTATACCCGGACACGTTAATTCCGGTTTCTCGCTCGGCGACCAGGATGTTTGGTGCAGTGCTGGTTCTTGCCACCCGGCTACCAGCCTACCAACGGAGCCGCATTCCCAGACAAAGGATCTCGGTGGCAAGCGGCAGAGACGAAACGGCTACGACCCCTGGGTCCTGTAACTCCTGCCACGGCCGTTCTTCCTCCCCTGCCAAGAGCCGACGGGCACGGCCGCAGAGCCACCAGTTTCGAACACCATTCCTCCATAATTCGCCCAGTCGCGCCCCCAGGCCGGAGCGCCTCCCGCCTGGGCCGCCGGGATCCGGCTGAGGGGACGGCGGAGCCGGTCGCTCCGATCGGGGGAAGCTCTCCGGCAGCCCCCAGCGTTCTGCCGACCGGCCCCTCCGGTCAGCGGGCCAGGAGGCCAGGCCCGGCCGCACGGCCCCGGCCCCGGCCCCGGCCCCGGCCCCGCCGAGAGGGAGACGTGGCACTGGCCGCGGCGGGAGGCGCCGCTTCCTGCGCGCCGGGGGCCGCTCCCGCCCCGCCGGCCGCCCCGCTTCGCGTCCCCCCCCGTCCCGCAGCCCGGT
>JAOXJM010000004.1:13282792-13306753 GCA_026413425.1 Tringa solitaria
GGGGGGGGGGCGTGTGGCCGCGGCCCCGCGGCGGGCGGGGCTGGGCCTGGTGGCTGTCGGTCACACGGAGCGGGGCGCGCGCTGCCGGCTGAAAAACCTAATCCGGCCCCAAAACGTGAATTGTTGCCCGCCCCCCGCCCGCATCCCGGTTATGATGCCCGGTGCTCCCGGAGCAGCTGCCGCGGCAGCCCTCGGTACGGGGCTGAGGGGGCGGCCCGGCCCGAGCCGCGGCGAAACGCCGCTCTGGTGTGAGAGCCGGGGCTGCCGGAGCCGGGCGCGGGGTGGGGGGAGCTCCCCGCCCGCGGCAGGACCCCGAACTACAAACCGGAGCCTGCCGGGAGGAAGCGGAGGGACGCCCCGCAGGAAGCGGGGTACGGCGGCGCCGCCGTAGCGCTGCGGCCATCCCGTCCGAGCCGCCCCTGAGTCACCGGAGCGGCCTGCGCGGGCGGGCCGAGCCGAGCCGTGCGGCGGGGTGCCGGGTCGGCACCTCCTCTCCTCTCAGCTCTCCTGCTGCCGCCGGGGACGGCCGGTAAGCGCCGCCCCGCTGCGGGGGAAGCAGGCGGCGGTACCGGCGGCCTTCGGAACGTGAGCAGAGCCGGGCGTGCGGGGCGGCCGGGCCGGGGCGGGGGGAGGAAGGTGTTCGCTTCTGCTGCGTGTGGTTATGATGAAGCGCTGTGATGCGGCGCTGCCCGCGAAGAGAGGGGAACCCCCTCAAGATGCCTTTTTTTTTTTTTTGAATCACGGAATTGTTGGAGTTGGGAGAATTAAAATACTGTATTTTGACGTAGGGGTTTTATTTTCGTCAATTTTGTTTTGAAGAGGTAATCTCTAAGGGGGGTATTGGAAACGTTTTTTAAAGAGGTGAATCTCGCATTACAGTTTCATAACTTAATTGGCAAAACTCCCCGGCGTTTTCTCACTGGAACGTGCCATGATGCTAATTCTAACAACTTTATACCGACGTTTATTTAACTTACAGAATATATAATAATATCGTCCCTACTTATCATTGCAGCCTATTGCATGCAATTGAGTAAATGCAAGAATGCATGGCAAGCCACAAAGTTTCATTACCACAGTAAACATTTATACTTTCACCTTAAGTATGCTTTTAAACTTTAACTACTTAATTGTTACAGCAGTACTGATAAGTATTGTTGTGTCTAGGTTGCAACTGGGGAAAGAGACTCTAAGGTACACCTTTTTAAAAGTTCAGATGACCAAGATATGGTCATCTAAGAAATGATGCCAATCAGTTTTAGAAGTCAGGCATGACTTTTTACACCTATAAACTGAAGCAACCAAAACAAGTGATTAACTTACAGAAATAGCTTAAACGAGCTCTCCAGTCTCACAAAATAAGTCAGTGGTAAAATTAGAACTCAAATTTGGGAAGACCAGGGGGAGGGGGGATATTCAGATTGGTATACACAAAAATTGGCAATTCTGTACTTTTAAGAAGTAGGTTCAATTATTAAATACAAGTTCTTGCTCTCTAAACTTTTACAGTACCGTTCCTAAATCAAAATTAAAACCTTCCTTTTTTGTTCAACTAGTTTTAAAACAACAAAAATCCCTCCAACAGCCTAGGAGCCTTAATAGACACAGGATGGGAAGAACAAAATGCTGCGTCTTAAACCTCTAACACATCTGGTAAGCTTAGTGGAAGGTGATGGGGGTGAGCCAGAAAAGAAAATAATTTTATTGGGACTACTCACCTGACTGTGGTAGCCAAATATGTATTTTAGTGTTGCCTGATGAACAAAGCAACAGACTGTGAGGTTCTGAAGTACTTGTATCTCTGTAGTTGCCCCTGAGGATGGAACACGTAGACATTGCGTTGATACAAAGCAATAATTTTACAAGCAGAGACATATGCTGTGCTTTGCTTTCTAACCAACTGGTGGAATAACTTTCTGGAGTGTTCATTGAAAGGCAGAGACAATTATTCAACTGAGCGATAGGAAAAGGGATTGCATAATTGCCAAGAACACATATGTCAAGCAGCAATTGAGAGGAACCTTTACGTGTAAAAGAATGTTGGGTAGCATGTGGGATAACTCTTTATCTTCAGTTATAGAGTCCCTTTTCTTTCCAACAGATTCAAAGATCACAAACAACTGTCCTGTAAAAACAAGGAGGAGGAAAACCATCCTACTTTGCGACAATGAGGTAAGCTGAGAGGTCTTTTAGACTAAAGTAATTTGAATTCATATTTTCAAGTGTGATATATCCACTGTAGAAAAAAATGATCAAAATTTATGTGAAAAAACACAGAAACACTGTGATTCAGATTCATATACTTTGAAATGTTGTAATTAACGGGGCTGTCCTGAATCACTTGATTTGATCAGAATTCCCTGCTGAAAGCATAGAAATTGCTATTGGGGTAACGTGAGTAATAGGTATAGATGAGTGACTATTTAGTAGTAAGTTTAGAATATTCATCTTGTATTCAGCTCATACTAATCTTCCAAGTAAAGGAGGAAGAACAGATGTGGTGACACATTTAAGGTACAAACTATGGAATGTAGTGGCTGCTGGATCCTGCTGAGATTACAGTTTATAAATGTCTGGAGAGAGGGGAGTGCTACCTAAAAGGCATGATGTCTGGGCTACCTTTGTAGGAGGTGCTTTTTAAGAACTCCTGTTTAGTTCCAAAACCAGGAGGATCCAGAAACCCTTGCCTTATCCTAAGGCTGCTCCTCCAGTGAGCTGAAACATAGGACCTGACATTGCCAGTTTCCCCTGAGTTCTGGGTGTAGCTGACCAGCTGTTATTGCATTCCTACATTATGCCATTTGGCATGTTTCTTTTGCTCCACGCGCATTAATAGCCTCAGTTAGTATGATCAGAATCATATTTTCCACATTAGTAACCATTATTCAGCAGATATACAAACTATGGACAAAATGTCCAGCAAATCAGTAATAAAGATTATTCCTTCTGTGTATGATGCCTGAGCAACAGGAAAAAAAACCATATAACGTCCTCCTTTTTGCCAGAGCTCTTGAGGAGGCACCTTCTCTCCCTTTTGTTTCCCGGCTAAGGCAGAGCTCCTGCAGTGCTGAAAATAACAAATCTCTGTACAAGTTTGTTTTCTAATTTCAGCTGGATGGGTTTGGTGGAGTATGTAAATGTTCGATCAGAAATACGGTACTGAGAAAGTAAGAGATGATGAACAATCTCGCGTTAAAGAATTACCCTATGAAGTTCAAAGTTATCCAAAAAAAGTGAAAAGCAAGTAAATGCTGAAATTGAGTACCAGAAGTATCTGTCTTAATAGTTGAAAGTAATTGGCCTGGGTCCTAAAATCCTCCTCACTTACTTATTTAAACAAAAGTCTACTTAATATTGTGGGAGTTTTGCTCAAGTGAGGGAGATAACTATACGTGGGATTAATGACTTTTCCTTTCCTGTTTCTTGCTTTAAAGGTATCTTCACTTCTGTAAGCTTCCAGGAAGAGTTATGGGAATCCGTCTACTACGCTTCACTTCTGTGGTGATCATTGTCTTGCTTCTTGTGGCAGGTGCTTTAACAGCTTTGCTTCCCACTATCAAAGATGACAAAATGCCCCATTTAAGAAGGGAGGCAAAAACCCAGAGTCAGTCTGCCTTGGATTCATTTACTCTTATCATGCAGACATATAACAGAACTGACTTACTGCTAAAGCTTTTAAACCATTATCAAGCCATCCCCCACCTACATAAAGTAATTGTTGTGTGGAACAACATTGGTGAGAAGATACCAGAGGAAATGTGGAATTCCTTGGGGCCTCATCCCGTCCCTGTTGTCTTTAAAGTTCAAACCATAAATCGCATGAGGAACAGACTCCAGAATTTCCCTGAGCTGGAAACAAAAGGTAATCAGCACTTCATATTGCTACTACTAATATTATTTTCATACTTAAAATTCTGAATGCTAAAAGAGAGATGGTTTGAGTTACATGAGTATGGTCATAAATCCATGGATCTTTTGGGCCACTTAATAGAATGTGGGTAACATAGAAGAAACCTATGTTATCAGATGCACACCACCACCAGCAGGCTGCCAACGAGGAGTAGGGAAAAACAGAGGGAAGCCAAATGCATTTCATAGGCTTTTGCTCTGTCTGTTCTCCATTTCCTTTGTCAGACAAACACAGGTAGTTCAGCCTCTCTTCCCTTTATAGTCTAAACTGAAATTCATACTGCATGTATTTGTTGAGTCTTTGCATTAATTTGGACTTAAATGATCTGGTAAAGGCCTGATGTAATCCATTCATTTTAAGACTAAGTTCTCAAGCATGTTCTGCTCTTCAGAGAAGCTTCCCTCTCTGGCTTTCTATCTCAAATCATGTATCCTTTTTAAGAATCTTTTCCCAGTCTTTTGGCTGTTCATCTAAATATTCTTCCTAAGCTCTTTCCAGGAGAAGCACAACAATAAGCCCTGTTTGTTTCAAGTGGAAAAAACCCACATATGTTGCATTACAGACCTGACCTTACTCATGATTAATAAAGGTAATTCTATATAATGCCCCCTTCCTAACATGCCTTGCTACTCAAAACCCATGACTTTTAGGAAGACATTAGAAATTTCAACTTTCCAGATGCTTTATTTACTGTAATAGGATATATTCTGACTATAAACTTAAAAAGCTTTAAAGCCTTTGGAGTTCTGATCTAAGAATATCTTTCCTTTTCTACTTCCTGATAGTATTTTTGCCAAAAATTTAAGGCAAGGGTTCTTCCTTCTGTAGTTAAACGTATTGAATGTTCCCTGTGCAATTTATTAGAACTTGCTTATTTAGAACTTGCAAGTACTGAGGAGATAGGTAAAATTTTATACTAAGAATTCTGTGTAAATCTCATACACCAAAGAATAGTATCAAACTCTTTAGTTGTGGTTTTCAACAAGATTAGTAGAATTTTAAGTTGCTTTGCCAAACATGCCAAATTTTCTAACACATATGTGTCCAGCTATGCTATAGATCATCTGAGGTTGCTGAGTTTTGTTACAACGTGGCAAATAATCTAAAACTTAGGTTTGCTTCCAGTTACCACAAAGCTGCAGTCTTGCTTTTGCACTGAAATCTGAATATGCTTTCTCAATCTGCTTTCAAGGAGTTACAGTTCAGTTCTGCAGTACAGTGTAATGATTATAGAAGTTTCACAGCTAATTTGTCAAATGCTGTGCTCCATACACATGTATTTAATCTTTTGATAACTTTAAAAGTTTTTCTTTTTTCTTTTTCCTCTCTTCAGCTGTTTTAATGATGGATGATGACACGCTAGTCAGTGCTCATGACCTTGCTTTTGCCTTTTCTGTTTGGCAGGTAATGTTTTGCACCTTGACCGGTAGTATTTGTGAGTTACAATTGAGATTAATGTTTTAATTAGAGTAATATTGTATCGTAATGTTTTACCATTGACTTTCTAGCTGTGAAGTTAAATTTTAGAAGAAGAAATTGCAAAAATATTATTCAATAGTAGCTATACCTGTGATCTATAGTTTTCAAATTTTTAACTCTTCTTGTACATGAACACTGAAGTTGCTGACTGCTGAATTTATTTAAGTTGATAGTAAACTGCAAAACAAAAGTGTGCAGGTTTTTTCTCTCTGAGAGAAATTGTAAACTCATTTTGAGTGCCAAATACCCAGTTGCAAATCATGGATAGATGTTTCTTGACACTACATGATGTGGAATGAGGCATGTTGTGTCATATTGCAAAATGCATTTTGCAAAACTGTATTTAATTGCAACATTTATGCAGATCAAAGGACCATATGCCAACAATTTGATTTTTTCTTGGCAATAATCTTGTGCTCCTCTCATTTAAGAAAAGCATAGATTTTTTCTTATTAAAAGACTTAACACACATTTCACAGTGTGGGCTTAGTTTTCATTTTTTAAATTTCTTTTTTCTTTCAGCAATTTCCAGAGCACATAGTGGGATTTGTTCCTAGAAAGCACATTTCTACTCCTTCAGGTGTATACAGTTATGGCAGCTTCGAACTGCAGAACCCTGGGTTTGGCAACGGAGATCAGTATTCTATGGTTCTTATTGGTGCAGCATTTTTTCACAGTGGGTATTTAGAAGACTTCCAAAGACAGCCAGAAGCTGTTTACGCGTTAATAGATGAAACTCAAAATTGCGATGATATAGCCATGAATTTTCTGGTAGCCAAGCATACTGGAAAGCCTTCAGGAGTGTTTGTGAAGCCTGTTGATATAAGAAATTTAGAAAAAGACACTAACAGTGGCTATTCTGGAATGTGGCACCGAGCAGAGCATTTGTTACAGAGATCTTACTGTGTAAATAAACTGGTTAATATTTATGATGGCATGCCTTTAAAATATTCTAATATCATGATTTCTCAGTTTGGTTTTCCTAACTATGCCAATCACAAAAATAAAATGTAAGCCAATGAATTTAAGTGGTTAAATGTTAAACAATACTCAGTGATTTGTACTGAGTTCAAGGAGAAAAGAAGGTGTAATTACTGCATCTTGGCTATCCTCATTTGTAGCCTCTGAATTTTTTTCCCATTTGGCTTTTTATGTTGGTTTTCTTTTCCCCTTTCTTACTAATTCTCCAAGGTAAATTGTGAGAAAATTTAAAGAATATATGCTAATATTTAGCTGTGGTAAAATCATCCTCTTTCCTTAACACCTATAAAGCTATTACAGTTAATTAGGCCAGTTCTTCAGAAACATGTAGGCAAAAATGCACTCCTACCTTTCAGTGCTTACAGTTTGACTTAGTTTGTTTTTAAATACGTGTATCTAGTCAAATGAGGCCTAGGCATATTTTTGGTAGCTATATGTTGAGATGCTTCCTTGCCTTCCTGCTCCTCACCACCTCCTACCTAGTTCCCAGTGATGCTGTGGAAGGGCTACAGTGAACTGTTGGCCAGGCTTCTAGGCTCCTGTACAAAACCCCTTTGAAGTTTGTATATAAGCTATTCTGTATTCTGAGATGTTCCTGAAGCTGCTATGAAAGCAAGCCAGAAAAAGAGTACTTCACCTTGATCTCAGATAGTCCTAAAACCATTGCCTACAATATCCACTACTGCTGAGATAGTGAAAAAAGATCTGATGTGGCTTTTTTTCCTATTGTGAATTTGTCTAGAATTGCTGAAACATTGCAAGCAACTGAAAAGTAAAACCTAGCAGTTGGAAATGTAAGAAACATGAATACATGAAATATGAAACTTACATAAACATCCAGAAGAAATGAAAGGGATATTACTTATTAATACTCTATTTAATACTTAATTTTATTTTGATATTTAGCATGTACATTGTTACAAAAATGTGCCCAAGAAAATCCCCACTCTTAAAAAATATCTTATTTACAATTCCTAATAAGACCAAGCTGTTCTACATTTATTGCAGAGTGTATATCTTGTAATATTACAGGTTTACTGTTTGGTTTTTTTTAACTACTCTTTCAAATGAGTATTTACTTTTTGGTTCCTTTCATCTCTATTTTTGGTGGCTATGACAACGGACTTAAAATGTGCAATGAATGGGTAAAGCATTATAAAGGAAAGTACTTTAAGGTACAGTGATATTTGACAAGGCTGGACTGTTACTGGTCTCTGAATTCCCTGGCTTTGTCTATATAGCAAGAAACGGTGCTATTAACAGCTTTTGTTAGACTGGGACTTTGTAGTTCTGGAAACTTGTTAACATAGACAGGACAAACCTTTTCCATTGCAGTTACGGAACATTTTTGTGGTATGGAGGAAAGAACAAAAGACAGTGATTTTCCTGGATCGCAGAGAGGAATCAAATTTGGCATCCAAAGTAGATTTAGTTTCACCTGCATCAGCTTTTAATTGGTTTTGAGTATCAGTTCAAAGGTATCTATGGGCAATCCGTAACAGCTAATGCCTAGTACAGAAATGGTGTATGCACAAATGGTGTATAATTTTATCATTTTTTTGTAGTAAGTTAGCTGAACAAAAGGTGGTTGAAAAATGTGACAAGGTCTTTACAGCAGGGCTGATTCTGGGTGTGAACTTTGGGGGAATGGAGGAATTTTTTCCTTTGTTCTATCACTGTTAAAGGATTTGGTTTCTGTTTAGTGAAGTCTTCCTAGTACTTTTGCAAGATTTCAAGGCCAGAATCTTAAAATGGCAATGTAAAATCTGCTTAATTTTGTTGTAATAGTGAAAAGTAGTTTTTAATTATTGTGCTATAGCGATGATTAGTATACAAACAGGTCTATATCTTTCTAGAAATGCAACTTTCCTAGTGGTATTTAGTGCATTTCATTTACTTACTGGTCTTCTGTAAATTCTGTTCTGTGCAGTATCAGCTAGAATTGTGAAGACTCACAGATGTTGTTTACCTTACTTTTAAAATGTGAAATGAACTGTCAGCTCAGCCAAATCTTAGTATTGGGTTCTTTGTGGAGGCAAGGTATTGTTTTGGGTTGGGTTTGTTTTTGTTTTTTTTTTAATTATTCTGTATAAGTGAAAGAATTGATAGAACAAGCTTTTATTATACTGGTAAATTGAATTTGTATCATTGTCAAATAAAATACATAAAACAGATCCGTGGTGTATCTATTTTCAGATTATTGACTGAAGTTTTTCAGTGTAAGATGTCTAAAGTAAGCTCACAGTTTGCATAGACATAAGCAGCACCAAGACTTCATTTTTTTAAAAAACATGTAGTTGTTGGCACATGCATTCACTTAAATTAGGTAAGGCCCACTTCGTGAGGAAAAAAAAAGCCATCAAAAAGCACAACCTTAGGCAGTTAGGCTTAGACAGCAAAGAAAATTCAAAGATACAGCTCTAGCCATAACTCATTGTGCTTAGGAACCAAAAGGGTCTTGTTGATTTTTTTTTGTTGGTGGTGGTTTTGGTTTTAAGGCTGGTAACTTTTTATCCCTTGACGGTTATAAAAGTGTCTTAAGATTCTTTAATGAAATACGTTACTGAGAATTTATGTTTTTAATGAAATAATATGCATGTGATTTCTTCTTCTAAGAGATTATCATTTGGATGATAATTAGATGTCATTTGGAAATATTTTGGAGTGTAAACACCACCTCTGAATGTTCTGTAGAAATTAATGTTTATGCAAACAGGATTTTAAAAATGTTATCTAAAAAATATATTTAAAAAATCACTGTTGAAAAATCTGGATATATTCTTAAAATGATGCAACAGGACCACAGGAAAATTGCTTCTTTACCTGTGCTTAAAAAATGCCACAAGATGTCACTGTAGTCTTGATATTTGATATCATCAAACATTAAAAATAGTAATTGGAATTGATTAACATTGTATGAGGTGAAAACATTCATAAAGTTAGAATTTTTACAAGATGAAATTCATTAGATAATCATACTGGAATTGAAAAAACATGGAGGTTATTTTGTACATATTTTTTACAGGGAAGAAGAGAAAGATTATTTTAAGTATTTTCTATGCTTACAAAGGCTCTAGCTAATTCCCACAAATGAGAACTTGCAAGCAACCAAAACAGCATTTGTAATTTTGCAAAAGGTATATAAGCAGTATACAAACAACATTTGACAGTGAGGCTTCAGTTTCTAGTCATGTTTACGCCCCAGATTCACCAGCCTAGCTAGGTGGATTTACAAATAATAGGCTTTAACACACACTATGTATCTGGGGTTCTAGATACTGCGTAGCTGCCCTGTTACACTGCTTCATCTTTGCTTCTGTTGCCCAAGATACCTTGGTTAAAGCTAACCTGAGTATGCTCATACAAGCTACCCTCAAGTAGAGCGCAGCACAGGCTTAGAAATCTATGTAACATTGAACTGTAGTGAAAGGTTGAGAAAAAAAGGTGTTTAAAAAACCACATAGTTCTGGATCTCCTTTCTTACATAGAATATGTAAGAATAGAGAATTGCTTGTAAATAAAAAATGGAATATTTCATATAATTAAGGGTTAAGTACAATACAAGTGAAAGTCATACAGAACAATATAGAAAAAGATAAACACATTGATTTCCATGAAAAGCAAGTACCCTTCAATAACATTTAATTCGCTGTTACAGAAGACTATGGTCTCAGTCTTGCAATGAAATAGTACTTAATACTGAGAACGAGGTTTCTTACCTAATTTCACAAGCCCATGCCCAAAGAGAGTCATATTTAGGAATACTAGCTCTGGAGCTATGAAAAAAAAGGAAACAAGAGGAATGTAAGAACACAGGTACAAATTATTAGAGCCAATACCAAAAATAAGCAACTGCAAAACAATTGCACCAGACAAGTATTTTCTGTAGTACTTCAGCATATTTGTAAGGCTTTAAAGGTTATCCAGTGTTTATGACACTAGATTAAAAACTAAGGCGTTGAAAGTCACACTCATGTTTAGCCTGATCTCCAGGGATGTTAGAATTAATTATATGGACAGGTAGTTACAGTAGGTTATTTATAGCGTTAGGAAAACATGCTGATAATAACGTGGACCTCAGGGCTGCATATTGCTTTGTATTACAATGTCTTTTTAAGGTGTTTCAATGGTGGGGTTTCTGTTTTGAGGAAAAATAACTTTTTTTTTTTTGCTCCTCAAGGTACCTCCCCTTTGCAAACTTTTGTTTGTTTAGTTTTAAAACCGAGATGGGTCGTCTGCTCTGTTTGGCACTTACTATTTCTGTCTAAAGGAGAGGGTGATAGAAGAAAGGCATTTCCAACGCTTTTAATGCTTCTATTTCTTTGGCAGTAAGTTAATTGCAGACTACAAGCTAATTCAGCTTTTGCAAATGAACTACCAGAAAGCCAGCCTTTCACTTTTTTTAAAAACATCAAGCTCCAAGTGAATTTGTGTAGTTTTAGGAGAGCCTCAGAAGCACGCGTGAAACTCTTCCCGGCCAGATGGATGCCTTCTCGGGAAGAGCAGGAGTCCGTAGCTCCAGCCGGTGCGTTAACGCGGCTTCCCCGAGATCTTCCCCTCGGTTCTCCACAGCACACAACGCTGCCCGGCAAATGGAACTCACCCTCGTCTGAGTGAGGGAAGGCCCAGCCGGTGACAGGAACCCCGGCGGACGGAGGGTGCCGAGGCTGGGCTGAGGAGAGCCCCGCTCGAAGGGTGCGCTCGGCAACCGCCCTCTCTTCACCAGGCACCGTTCGCTCATTGGCTGGACTCATGGGAAGGCGGCTTTTGATTGGTGGGTCGGCTTGTCTATCAGGAAAAACGCTGGTGGCAGACCGGGCTGAGCGCCGCGCGAATAAGTGTCCTGGGTCGGGGAGAGCGAACTCCGCCGGTGCGACGCCTCCCTGCTGCCCTGAGGCGGCGTCCTGCCCGGCTCGCTCACCTCCTCCCCGAGCTAGACCCGCGCTAGTGAGGTGCCGGCCGCGGCTCAGGTCCGCCTCCCGGCGAGCTGCACCACAAGACACGCTCTGTCTCCGTGGGGCGCTTCGCCTCGGGCGAGAGGTAAAGGAGGCGCTGCCCGGGCGCGGAGAGGGCCGTGCTTCGGCGGGAGGTGGGCGTGCGAGCGAGGCTGAGGCGGAGGGCGGGGCCGTGCCGGGTGCAAAGCGGCTGCCTGGCGGAGCCGGGGCGCTGGCGGGCTGCCCGCCCGGTGGCGAAGGCGCTGAGGCGGAGGGCGGGGCTGCCGGACCCGGGGCGGGGGCGGGAGGGGGGCCGGTCAGTCGCACGCCTCGGCCCCGGGCCGGGCGAAACAAAGGCTCGGCGAGGCGGTTGCTAGAGCGCCGCCGGTCGCCTGGTAACCGCCCGCTGCCTCTTTATCCGGGGGCGTCTCCTGGCTGGGGGCGGGGTGGAGCTGAAAGTCCCTGCGGGTGTTTGCCAGCCCACTCGGCGGCTCGCCGTGTCCCGGAGCTAGTTCTCGCCTCCGCTCCCGTTCCTATGCGGGCTGCGGCAGCGGCGCTCCCAGCAGCCTGGCCCTTGGCGGGCGGCCCCTCCGGGCAGCGGGTGGCTTCCCAGCGAGCGCGCCCCGGCCCCTCCGGGGCTGCCCGGCAGCACCATGAGTTCGGAGACGCCCCGCGCCTCGCTCCTCCGCGCCCTGTTTAAGATGGAGCCGGCGGCAGCCGCCTCCGAAGTGCTGGGGGGAGCCTCGGAGTTCGTGAAAGGTGAGAACGGGCCGAGGAGCCCTCCCCGTCCCCTGGCCGCGGAGGGTCCCGCTCGCCGGAGCCTCCCTCAGAAAAGGAAACCCGCTGGCTTCTTTCCCGTCTTCCCTGCCTCCCTCCCCCGGCTCCGTGGGCTTTGCTGCGTGCCCGGCTCGGCTGCGGCCCCCCTCGCCTTGCGGTTCTCGCGGGTCGCCTGCCCCTCGGCCGCCGCGGGGCACGCCTAAGCGGTTCCTTCCTCCTCTTTTTCCGGTAAGAAGCGGGGCCGGCACCTGTTGCTGCGTGCTGCGGCGTTCTGGGTCAGAAGTACCCCCCACTCTCCTCCAGTCCCTCCCGAGGGGTGTCTGGGGCTGCCCCGTGGGCAGAGCCCGCGGGGGGAACGGGCAGCGGCGCTCCCGCCGGCTCCCACGCAGGAGAAAAAGGCTCAGCCGTGGCTCTTCCGCTGCCGGGCCGCGGCGGGGCGGGACGGGACGGGGCGGCGGGGTGTCGCGCCGCCGGCGGGGTGACAGGCGTTGCCGTGGGGAAGCGGTCAAGGTTTGCCCGTCCGACGCTGTTGCCCCAATCTGTCTTTCAGATCGGTTGTACTTTGCTACTCTGCGAAATAAACCGAAAAGTACCGTAAATACCCACTACTTCTGCACTGATGAGGAGCTGGTCTATGAAAAGTAAGTGTTGCGATCTGTTGTGTTTTGCGCGCTCAAAGCGATCACCTGAGGTTCTTCCCAACGCACTTTAATACTTTTATACAGAGTATTTTTGCCCCGTTTAGCTACTTGCGCAAAGCGTGAGTGTAAAGTTAGCCTGGTTATATTTATACAGTAGCTGAAACTAGTTTAACAAGGTTGCTGTTTTAAAAAACACAGAAACAGCTACAAGACCAGTTATGTCTTAAATTGCGGTTGAGCTAGGGGAAGGATATCTGAGCTTTGTAAGATTTGTTCATAAGGTAGAGAAGGTCCCTTAAGACTAATTGCAACTTATTAAATGGTGTTTTAAATAGAAGATTGTTGTTTGGTATGAATGGATGAAACAATAGTTTTATTTTCCTAAATAGAGAGTATGAAGCCATCACTTTTTATCCAGAAGCATAAGAATGCAAAGCTTAAATGTGCTTTTGAAGAACATCTGCAACTTTTTTTTGTAAGTCTGCAGAAAGTTTTGCGAGAGCACTTCCTGTTGTCTCTTCTCGCTTTAGAACAGTAGAAAGTGTTTTCCATGAAGTAAAGGCTTCATGCATTTGGAAGACACTGACAGCACATAAAAGGTCAACAGTAAAATTGATTGTAGTTGTGAATACTATTAAAGGACATAAAATACACTAAACACATAAAGGAATTCCTCTATGCTGTGGTTAAAAATTAGTCATTCTACCCTGCGTTTCCAGACAAACTGTTTCATGTGTGGTAATATATCTAGCCATTTGACAAGGGGCTTGCTGCAGTACAATGGAAACAAAAAATGTGGTCTTATGTTAAATCTAACTTTCTTTCCATATGAATTGAAGACCTTGTGAGCATCAGCCATTCTTCCTTCCCTTCTCTGGAGACTTTAGTACTGCTTCTGTGAAGGTGTAAACCGATTTTTTTTTTATTTATTTTCCTTGGCTTCTAGCTTCTTCCTGTGCACAGCTTACGGTTTTAGGGTTTCTTTTCTATATATGTTTTCAAGTCTTCATTATCTGAGCTGTGTGTCTTCGACTGGAGTTACCAATGATTCGTTTCTAAAGCTGACTCTTGTAATTAACTGCTTGGATAGGGAATAGTTTCTGTAATGATCATTAGCTAATACAGGTTGGATGGGACCTCAGGAGTACCCTAAGGCAAGCTTCACCTAATATTAAAAGCAGAATTCAACTGGAGAAGATCCAAAGCAATTTGTGTTGCATGAATACGTTCCACTTTAAGGAAAGAAAAATTTGATCTTTTGTGTCTTCTAAGACTTCTATGTTATGCTTGTCCTGAGGTGTTTTGTTTCTAATTCTTAATATACTTCTAGGAAGGGTGAAGGAATCTTATGTAGGATTTGGTCTTGGGGGTGGGAAGGGACAGCATTTCCATACTCTGTTAGTTACAGATAATTGTTCTAATCAAGGACTGTAACTGGGGTATTTTGAGTGAGGACAGTATCATATTTTAAAATAAAATAAAAAAAAAACCTGGAAAACTTGAGGGCAGGAGAAAGTAATTTTCTTTAACATGTATAAAGGAAATTCTGTATGTATAGCCCTTAACCCAATTACCTGTTAACCACATACCAGGGTGTAACTTGATATCAGATAAATTATGAGATAATGAAAGGAAGTGGTTTCCTTTGTCTTCTAGGGCACATCTAAAGACTTTGGAGATGTAGCTCATGGTTTATTTTCTGACTTCATAGTTCCTAATCTATTTGGCCTTTTTTAAAGTTATCATTCTATACTTGATACTGTAATAGTACTCTCCCTTTTGTACTCTCAAATTAAATTGCTAAAACATTGTATGAGGTAGAAATTGACAGTTACCAGGTGATATGAAGGAATTTTGTGTAGTAACCTAACTCTTATATAACAGTGCTAAACTTACCCCTTATACTTAAATTGCGGCACTCATCACTACATGCAATATTTGGTAGCAAAACCATGCCTGATTTTATTTTTAATTTTTCCTCTCTCTTCCCTTTCATCTTCAAGAAAGCTTATATTGTCTTAGGGAAATAAAAGCAGGTGTCAGTAGGGTTACCTTTTTTTTTTTTCAATGTGTTTCTGAAATTGGAAACCTGGAGTTAAAAGCAGGAATAGAATGCAAGTCTCTTGGTTCTTGGGGAAATACTGATTTTACTAGCTTCCTTTTTCCTTATGCTCATGGGCAAGCTTGACATCAGTTTGTTATGCTTCATAGGCTGCATAGCAAAGTGAGAGGCCTGACATCAGGAACTGTCTATAAGTAGTGGTGGAGTGTGATTTTTTCATACACCAGGTGGGAACATCTGCTTATTTTATCAACAATGCAGCCTTCTTACTGAGAAAGCAATTAGAAATACTTGTTACACGATAGCAAAATAATTGTCTAGAAGTTATTTTGCTAAGTGCTATTGCTGAGAACAGTGGCTTCCAGAGTATTTGTTCGATATGGCCTACCTCTGCTGTTCTTGCTGATCAGAATTTCATGGCCATTTCTGCATTTTAATCAAATGAGTTCAGATTGTTACAAGGAGGAGGATAGAACACAAAATCCTTAGCACCTGTGAGATATGTAAGTTATCTTGTTAATATGACTTTTATTGACTTAATTTGACTTATTTGTCTTGTCACTAGAATGATACATCTATACTTCACTGTGCATGAAAGTAGACTGTTTTTTTTTTTGGATGTTACTCTTAACTTTGGTGATAACTCTTAAGTATGAAGTGTTACAGGAATGGATTTAGCTGACTACTGAGGTGTTAGTTTGCTTTCGCTGAAGTAATATATGATCTGAAAACTTCATGAATATATAGGTTTGGGGTTGTCTGATTACAGAGGATGTGTTATTGGATCATATAGTACTTAAAATCTCACTGCCTTGCTTCCTTTTTTTCCCACTCTTGAAAAGAGACATAAGGAAGTAATGTATGTTAATAGTATATAACATTTATTAAACAAAACAACTGTAGTGCTAGATCTAATGGGTTTGGAGTTTTAGGTCTGATAAATGTTGACTTGTTCTTGCACTTTGTCATCTAATTTATCACTAAATTGTACACAGAGTGTGGTTATGTAATCTTGAGTACTTTAGTCTTCAGTTTTCACTTGAAGTTGTCAACTCTTAATGAATTCGTAACACTGTCTTCACTTATTTAAACACTCACACTTTTAAAAATAATAAAGATAGGCTTAAATGCTTTTAAGAACATTTCAAATGCTAGCTGACTGGAAACTCACTACTAGAACTGTCATTACTTTGGTTAAATGTGCTGCAATTTAACCTTGAACCTATTATGCTAGGGAAATGGCATGTAAATGCCTCAGTTGAGGGAACAAGAAACCTGAATGAATTAATCTAATCCTGAATTCTCTTTTTTTGATCATTCTGTTTCTGTAAAATTTTTTTTCAGTCTTTCTGAAACTTTCAAAGGTCCCTCCTGAGAGTGTCTGCACTACTGCTTATAAAGGAATACGATCTTTCAGGGTAATATAGAGCAAGTAACTATTACTTCAGGAAAATGGAGTTAATGAGAAATAATCCAGCTTGATGAAGACTGTCATTTGGCAAACAGACAAGCCTTGCCTTGGCAAGACCTCAATTAATGAGTTAGGCACTAGTAAGAAGCTTTTTATTCTCTAAGAATAGCGTCTTTCATGTTTCACCTTTCAGTAAACAGATCTGGGTGGAGAATACTACACTTGACTGGTTAACTTGGCTTTTGCATATTTTTATCAAAGCAACTTTTAATGTCCTTTTTATTGCTGAGTAGTTTTCTCAAACTTAAAATTTAGATAATGCGGAACAGGAATCCCTTACTGATAAATTATAATGGCAGCTTTCATAAAGCATACTTTTGTTCAGTCATTTGTTCTGACTTCTGATCTCTTGTATAAATAGCTTTTGCAGATCTAGTCTCTGGCATCTTGTGAGCAGCTGTAAAAGTAATTAATATGGTATTCTCTGTACATCCTATGTTTTACACTAAATCTTTCAGCTGTAACTTGCCCATTTCACAGCAGTCTTAATGTTAGCAGCTACTTTGAGTTTAAGCAGCAGTAGAATAAGAGTCTCAAATGCTCAGCTACAGCAATATTAAATAAGTACTGTTAGGCTTTTGACTCATAAGACTAGTTTCTATCACTGCATGTGTAGAGCAAAGAAGCAGTTTCTCTTTCCTGTGAGAAGAGTAAGGGCTAACTTGTTTGGTTTTAGTTTGGCTAAATGCTTCTTTTCTGTGGCTACCCAGTAACAAACTTGCATAGGAAACCTGAACTTCTCCATCCTTCTGTGGCTTATGTCATTTGAAAGGAAAAAGAAGACTTAAACTTAACCTTGTTACAACAAACAGAGCTGTTGTTTCACACAGAGAACAGGGAGTTCCTTGTTCACATCAGTAGCTTTTGAAGACTTGAACTTGACTATCAGATGACCAAGATAACTTTGTAAGCTGAAGTCCACAAAAAAAACCTAGGAAATTGCCTAGCTTCTATCAATGTGAATGTAAATACAGAGCAGAAAACCTTCATAAACTAATACCATCTTTTGTAGGTCTTAATTCTTACACATGAATATTAAGAATAGCACTCCAGCTTTAATTTGTTTTCCATTTTAATGAGAGATTTAAAATTCGCTGCAAACAAAATCTACGAGCTAGGAGTGGGAGGGTCAACTTTTCCTTCAGACATGAACTATGGACATAAGGGATAGCATTTTAGAAGTTTCAAATATAAAATTAACACCTGTGGTGGTCTTTCCAATCCAACAGCTTCATAAATTTTGTACCCACACATTGCTTTACCATATCTGTCTTCAATTCCTCATATGGGAAAGATAAAAGAAATTGCCAAAAGTATTGAGAATTTTTGTTTGCTGTAAAAGGGTAACAGAATAAGACAGATCTGTTCTCTAGGCTCCAGTTTATATTGTAGCTTGATATAGGACACCCCTCATGAGAGACTTAGGGTCTATTAAGGTTACTTTTTTTTCTCCATAGAGAGTAGTTTTTCAGCATGACCTGAAGATTTTTCTTTAAGGAAACTTTTTTGTGGAAGAACCTTTCTGCTGATACTTTGTTCTTAACATCAAGAAGCATTGTATCAAAAATGTGTATATCGGGGATAGCTATTTAATAATCTACAGTTTGGATCTATGAGTTCCTGTTGAATTTCAAAGAATTGAGATTTCCAGGAGGATTTGGAACATTGAAGGGGAAATGTAGTGAGTACCTGGTGTTTTGCATAATCCAGAGCCTCTGCATTATTCCTGCCTTCAGATGCGAGCAGCAGGGTGATATGTAATTTCTAGGGTTATGTTTGCTGTATCATCCTTTGTCTATTCAGAAGTGTGCAACCCTTAAGTAGTATTAAGTGTTAGGGATTTTGTCTCAGCCCAGATTAGAAATCTCCTAGCAATTCACGTGTTACTGGAATTGCTGGGGCTATTGAGCATCCTGCCTTTGTTCATGTGCTTGAGAAGTTGGAAGGAGGAACATGGTCTAGGAAACAGGAGTTGGAGAAAGAAGACTGAATAGGTAAGACTTCCTGACCAGGAATTAGATTGTAGTAAATGTGTGGACAGATCCTCTTGGCTTTCATCCAGAAACTTTGTTGCATGTAGGATGCTTTCAGTTTAAGATTTGAAGCATTCATCTGTAGTAGCCAGTTGGCTGCTGCTGCAGTAGCTGCTTCTTGTACAGCTTGATGGCTAGATTCAGAGCACATGCAGCAAGGGCTCTACAGTGCAGTGACCTGAATGTTCTAGTAATCCAGCCTAGGAAACAGGGAGAGAAATGCAAGTAGAGAATATTTTTCTTACTCTAAATCAGTCACATTGCTTAATTTTAATAGTAAGCTGGATCTTTGTAAAATGCTGAAAAATTAGCATAATTTTGCAGTTAGGAAGCTGTATTTCTGCTTGTTCCTGAAGTTCTTGTGGTTAATCTTTCTGTTTGAGTAGTTGCAAGCTTGGGGTGCTTCTCTTTTGGCAGAAAAATGATTTTTACATGGTTGCTTGTCTCCAAAAAGGTGAGCTTCCTATCTAAAGGAGTATTTGTACTCCAGTTCTGATGTACATACTCCAGAAAATGATTGCAATTGTTAAACTGTGCCTCTGCTTTTGAAACCAGTAATTGAGTAAGCTGCCATGCAAGTAATGTCACCCCCCTGAGCTTTATTGCAGTATTAGAACTGACTTGGTGGATCTATCCAATCCCACCCACCCCCCATGGGTAATTAGGCTTTGGACCATATTCAAACTATTGGAAATGCATGCTCTTATGTTCAGTGTACAAATGACACTGGTCTGTTATGAAAAAAAAGAATCCTGGAATAGCTTTTCAGATAGGAATCTTCTATCCTTTTATCCGTACCTCAGTTACTGTATCACAAAATTGTAAATGAATGGCAGTACAAAACTACTGCCCTGGTGTAATCATCTGTGAGGGTAAAAAGTTTAAGTAGTGCAATTTATCTTTGGAAGAGAATTTAATACCTTTGCTGTAAATAGACTGTGATGTTAATATGAAGGTTATCAATTCATTTCCAAGTCTGCTAGGCTATAGTATTCCTTCACTGACCAGTAGTTCAAGATATGAAAGCTGTTTATCATTCTTCTGCTGTACTAGGGTCAGCAGTGCCCAAATGCTTAGTAAAAAAGTGACTTTAGTGTTCAGAAGAGGTGCCCAAGGCTTGAGCTGACTCATTGCACCTTCACGTGGTGTCCCTTGGTACTGCAGTCAGAAACAACTTCAGTTGCTGTCCTAGAGTTGTAGACTGCAGTTCTTTCACCATTAAATTCCCTGGAAGAATGTACAGTGAGTGCTTGCATGACAGAGTAGACCAACAAGCTCTTTATGGGCTGGCCGTTCTAGGTGACCATTCCTATGCTACAATGCAGCACATACCTCAGATCTTATGCTATAAGAGCTGATGGGAAGGTGTGGTTCTAGGAGTCTCTTCTAAGGAATATACAGATATGAGAAACTATGCTACTGCTTCCAGGTAGCGTTATGATAATATTTTTGAAGCAGAGTATTTAAATATTCATCTAATAAATTCTGTGGGCTTGCTACTTCTTAGTTTGAGAAGCATAAGGATAGTAAGTTTCCATGGGATGAGGGGGAAGAATAATTTAAGCTATCATCTCAGTACTTGATTAAAACAAAATATAATTAAATGTAGATTAATACCATACTTGCCTTCTGTTCCTCCTATCTGGTTCCCACCTCCATTGTAAATGACTGTCTCTCTTAACTGGCTTAAGCTTCAGAGGCATCCTGACTTCATATTGTGTATAAAGGCTTATTAACACTTTTAGACACAAAGAAAGTCTATTACCTATAAAAGAGAGAGAAGTAAAATAATATTTGGTAGACTGTTATCAGTTACTACCATATAATAAGATTTTTATTTCCTTTATGGTTTTTATCTTCAACTTTTTGCCAGCTAGAACTCTTTATTCAGATGATGCCTTGGTGTGTCATTTCTTCCTCATTCCCCTTAGCTCCCATTTCCCATCTTCCACTTGTATTTAACTCTGTCAGACTTCTGTTCTTAAGAAGCAAATCCTCTGGGTGAGTCAGGATCAAGTGTCTCTAATTCAAGGACAAAAATGGCCTGTTATGCTAAATAATGAGGGCGCATAAGATTTAACCTTTCTGTTTAAACACTTCAGAAGCTGTATTTATTTCTAGGGATATAAATCGAGAAAGGGCTTTGTAGATCAGAGTGACTTCAATATAGAACCTTGTATTATCTTTCAGAGACTTTTTTTGATTTGCAGGCTTGTAAAGCACTTGTTTCACTTAGCCCCATTAAAAAAAGGGCATTCAAGCTTATTCCAATTTAGAGATATTACGTGGAGAAAGTTAAGATTGTACATATAACAAATAACCTTTCTCCCTTGCATATCTACCATGTGGTTTATCAACAAAGCCAATGGCTGGTTTATATTGCCTATGTAGTTTTATGTAAATCACTTGGGGATTGCCAAGTGTTTGGTGTATGGGTAATAATGCTGGTGCAACAGTGACCCAAAGTGCCTTTCCTCCATTATTGTGTTTGGATTCTGAGAAATATCTTGTTTCTGCAGCATAGACAAACAGTAGTAGTACCGAAGTCTTAAATGGTTATACTTCCGCCACCAATGTTAAGAGAGGCACAGCATGCTTAATGGTAATAAGTGATGGAGAAATAGTCAGTCTAAGATTGTGACATCTTTAGTGTGGTGGCTGAGAGAATCTGAATGGCTTTATTTTGTAGAAACATAATTACTTCATGGTTAGATTCAAATCTATTTTGGTGGGGACAAGGATAAAATACTAATTTGTCTATTGCAGATAAAATTATTTGTAATTTCACTTCAATGTGTTTTTCTAACACTTGTTTGAGTTTACTCTTGTAGAAGATTAGAAGTGGGTATATGACTTCATACTGATGTACTTCTAGCAAATGAATAGTAATAAAACCTTACTATCCTAAAGCATGGCTGTACTTTAGTGCTTTAGATGAACTGTGTATTCAGTTGTATCTTTGAGCTGATCAAAAGCTACTTTGCTCACACTGGTTTAATACTAGAATACAGAACTATCTATTTAACTATCATATCGCACACTTTTTCACAATACTTTAAAAAGTATTTTTCACAAAAGATTCTTAAAATCCGAAATTCTACTCTTCCATCATATATTTAAGTTAGAGAATACTATAAAGTCCATGGAACAAGATAGAGTTGTGTTTTGATTTTTTTTTTGATTCAGAAAAGGTGTTAATGCAGCAGAATGGCAAGAGACATTAGCCTTCTATGTAGCTTGTCTATAAGCTACATTCACTCAAGTGTTGATAGAGCTCCAGTTATAACTTCCTATTTGATGTAACACATACTTGTTCTTCTTAGAAAATTTTATTTCCCTACTGTAAATGTAGACCATATCTGGCAGACTTACTAAGCAAAGATGAGGAATTCTAAAGCTAAACTCTACTGCCACTGCAGTTCTGAGTTAAATTATGTGCAACCTACAAATAAAGTCTGAAGAGTTGGACAGCTTAGTCTTTGACCCAGCTAATAAACTTCTTTAAGCATTATGTCAGAATATTTTTTACTGAAAGTTTGAACTGAATCTTAACAAACATGTTGTTATCCGGTACTGTAAAGTAGATGGTATTGAAGCAGAATTGGTGTGACAGGCACTGTCTTATTTATTTATAATTGTCTCTTTTTGCACGGGGCTTGGCTTTTTTGTTAGAATGTGAGGAGGAGTTGTATAAATAAATAATGATGTTGTAAGCACCAAAAACATAGAGCATTCCTACTTTGTTTTTGTGCCGGCTTAGAATAGCAGAACTGGCTGAAGCTGGAAGGCATCTCCATAGATCATCTTATCCAACTCCCAGGCTTAAAGCAAGGTCAACAAGAGTAAGTTGCTTAGCCTTGTACAATTGGGTTGTGACTCCACAGCCTCACAGAGCAACCTCTTCCCAATATTTGACTGCTCTGTCAAAGTAAAAGTTTTCTTCTTGTGTTAAATCAGATTTATTTATTTATTATTATTTATTTGATAGCTGTTCTGTCATCTGATTTCAGGAAGTTTTCAATACTTCAAAGCAAAGAAGTCTTAGAAACTTTTTCTTTTGTTATTCCCCAAATAACATGCATTTAGATGCTGATGGCCTGTTTTGTTTGTCAATAGGCAAGAAGCACCCTGTTTCTTCTATTGAAAGACTTTAAGGCAGAGCAGATAGAAGCAGTTTAAGTTACAGTGCATTCTCACTGTAATTTATTACGTGTGTATCAGCAAACTTTCATAGACCAAGATAAAGACTTCTGTACACAAAAAGGAAAATATTGGAGAAAGCTTGCAAGTTAAATTTTGATCAATTTTGAACAGTGGGTGGGGAGGGAGAAGGCTTTAGGAGGTGTCACTGAAGTTGCTTTCATGAAGGCCGCTATTGCTTGTAAAGGTGCCTATATGAAGTGTTAGCTAGGAAGAGCACTGTGAATCCCTACCAGGAACTTATTTTTATTGTGCAATAATTTTCCTGTACAGACTACTGCTACTAGCTCTTACCCTAAGGACAGTGATTGCTGCTTCAAATGTAATGTGAATGTTTAAGAGGAATCCAGAAGACAGAAACAAGAACTATCAGAAGGCATGAAATAATAAGAAGAAAGGCACAAAAACAAGAGTACTGGGGGAACAAGGGGGAACATAATTATATGTAAAGTGTATATGTAATATTTACTCTCTGGAATAGTTGAGGATGGGATAAAAAGAAATACCTAATGATATATTCTCATCTTAAGCAGTTGTAGAATGACATCAGCATGGCTTAAGATGTAGTAGATCATCTCTTCTTAACTCTATAGTTTTGGCCAAAACTGGACTGGTTATCACAGGATGAAGAAAAAAATTCTGTATTTAGTGCGTGTATGTAATGGAAAAGGTAGTTACTGGAGCATCTTAAACTGAAGTTACAAATGCTTTCAAATTAATTGTTACTATTATCCTCTTAAGTAAATCAATAAAGGGCTTATCTGTTGCACCATATATTAGCTACTCAGTAACCTCCAGAAGTTATTGATTTGCTGCTTTAACTGTCAACAACATGCATAATGAAATATGCTTAGTTTTCTGTGTAAATAACACTTTTTTGTTCTTTTTCTTCCAGTTTCTATGGAGATTTTGGACCTTTAAATTTGGCAATGTTATACAGATACTGCTGCAAACTAAATAAGAAATTAAAGGTAAGCTTTGTTTAAAAACAATATTCCTATATTTTTGTTTTGAAATTCAAATAAATGTATAATGTAGTTTGAAAGTGGTTGTTAGGTGCACATTACTTAGATGTCTACTCCTATGCTTTAAGGTTATTCTTTGTTCTGAATTCTTTTCCTTCTGAAGAATGGAAAAAAGCAATATGCTGTCATTGCTGCTTAGCAGGTGAGTCACTGAAGGATGTGTTCATCTTTTTTTCACAAACTTACAGATTCAAGACAATAGTAACAAAAACCATTTCATGGGTTTGCAGCTAATTAAGTGGGTACACTAGTATAAATAACTGAAAAAACAGATGTTTAAAAAAAACCAACCAAACAAAAAAACCCACACCCATGAACAAGAACAAAACATGGCCCCCAAAATCACACTATTGAAACTAAATCTTACTCAGTGGAAAAGTTAAAACTTCTATTAGCAGGTTGAGGGAGGTTATCCTGCCCCTCTACTCTGCCCTGGTGAGGCCCCATC
>JAOXJM010000004.1:13306853-13330447 GCA_026413425.1 Tringa solitaria
GACTTGATGATCTCCAGAGGTCCCTTCCAACCCCATATGATTCTATGATTCTAAATCTCATACGATTTAATAAAATGTTGCTTCTAATAAGTGTTACAGAAATGTGTTTTTACACATATAAAAATGGTTCTTTTTTCTGTCATACTTGTAGAAGTCACTCCCAATCAATTAATTTGTAGAAGCTTTCTTATTTTCTTGCTTTTATATTTATATTTATTTGTATAATGTTTGTTGATTCAAGGCAATTTTGAGTTGCTTTTCACTAAAGAGAAAAAATTGTGGTATCTTCTTTGGATACTATAGTAACTTTTTCTTTTGACTGCAAAGTGATAGTCCTTTCTTTATAGAGTTGTCTTGAACTTGTAAATATAACAGTTAATTCTGAAGATCACTGGGGCTGAGTTTTGTTCTGTCCCAAAACCACAAGCCTGGTATGGATTAACCCTGGCTGGAAACTGAACACCTGGCAGCTGCTCAGTCACTCCCATCCCAACCCCAGTATGGGACAGAGGAGAGAATCAGAAGAACAAAAGCAAGAAAAACTTACGGGCTGAGATTAAAGACAGTTTAAGTGAGGAGAATAAGAAGTGAGGAGAGATGATGGGGGGAACAAAACAAGTGGTGGGAAGGCAATCACTCACCACCTGCCACCAGCAGATCAATGCCCAGGAAGTCTCTGAGCAACAGCTATTTTGGAAAGACAGCACCCCAGCTGGATGTTATATGGTGTGGAATATCCCTCTGGTCAGTTTGGGTCAGCTGTCCTGGCTACGTACCCTCCCAGGATCTTGCCCACCCGAGCCTACTTGCAGAGTGAGAAACAGAAGGCCTTCATGCTGTGCAAGCGCTGTTTGGCAGTAGCTACAACATTGGTGTGTTATCAACACAGTTTTAGTCACAACACAGCATCAGGCAGGCTGCTATGAAGAAAAACAAACTCCATCCTTCACACGGTACACTGAGCACGTAGCTGTAGATTTAACCTGGTCCCCAAATACCTATGAAAAAGTGATTTGCAGCATGTTTAGAAAACTTATCAGCTGCAAGAAATGAAATGGATATTTAATTCCGAAGTACTAGTTAGTGTCACTTGTGTGCAAATAGCAAGGAGACCCTTCACTAAATATTACAAATTTAAAATCTTTATAGTATAGAATATTAGACCTGTTACTGACAGAAGGGGAGAATGGGACAGCAGTTGTGATAATGTTGGCCACTGTTAGGAGGATTCCTGTTCAAAAATACTATGTTTTGGGACTCATATTTGCTGCACAAATGAAAATATTATGCAAGTTGATCCATGCTATCTGCTGCTTCCAGGGGCATTTTACTTAAAGTCAGGTAGACTTAAGAGGAGACTCTGCAAATGGAAGGGTTTGTAGAGTTGCTATAATCTTTTTGGAAAAAAAAAAGTGCTTCTGTTGAAAATTTACGTTACTGCTTAATATAGAGTTAGTTACAAATGGAAAAAAAACCAAACCTCTTGTATTTCTAACTTTGAATGCTTCTGTTCATATTAGGGAAAACATAGGATTTGCTGTTTCTGTGTTAACATATTTATAAGCTCTATTAGATGTTATCTTACCACCCTGTTTTGCAGTACCACTGTTTCACTCAAAAATGTGACTTATGATGCTCACTCACTAGTAATCTTTTTCACCATAATTCTGTTGTTTGTGATGTTATATTTCAGTTATTAAAGATGGTGGGGAATGCTTCCTCTGTGAAGTGGTTACTCCAGAGAAGAACGAATAATAAACCTACTGTTCTAACTACAAGAACAAGAGAAATTAGTTCTGTTTTTTCCGGATTCAAATTGAGACTATGATCATTCTGAGACCTGAATACAGTCTTGTGTGTCACTGATAAAGTCTACCTTCATACTTTTGTGGCTGAACTATAATGCCTTCAAACTGGACCCTAGGTACAAAGAGTTTCAGCCAAAAAATAAGAACACAGTAATAAATACCTCAGGACTTGCATTTTAGTTTTTTTTTTCATGATTCAGTATTAACAGGAATGTCTCTACAGTCTTTATTCTTGTTGTAAGACCATTATCTGCATTCAATGAGGCAAGTCGCTCATGATAAATGACTTAAAATCATAAAGATTGTGTATTATAATGAAAAAAATACACAAGGGAGCCAAATTGAAACTGAATTAGTAACTGACACTTCCAGGGTTGATTTGGCAAATTGCTTCTTTCAAAAAATATGAGTTACATTAAAATGACATTGCAGTACTAGGTGAAGAGTACAGATGGTCAGGAACAGGACCGAAATCTCTAGTAGGTCAAGTTCAGCCTCAGCTGGGAGGAGGTGCTGTTTGTTGCTGCTACCTTACCAGATGCTAATTCCAAGTAGGTTAATTTAAACTACTAGTGCATAAGAGAGAAGGGTAACCTGATAGTGCAACCGCTTGAAAGCAATACCTGGGCTCAAACAGCTAAAGCTTGGAATAGCACCTGAGGGGTATAGAAACTTGCACATGAATAGATTTTGGGTTTGAGTGGCACTACCCCTGAAGTAGGTTACTACCTACTAATGTAAGCTTTGCTCTTATAATAGTTAAAATAAACACCCAGCTCTGTCCTAATTTAGATACTATCTGTGGTGGGTAAGTAAGCTTGTAAGACCAAATCCCAGGGCTGAAGCATGCACCTGGTGTGTTCTGTAGGCCTAGTTACAAAAGATTACTGCTCCACTTCACTAGTTGAAAATTACAGCTTCAGAGTTTCTGCCCTTCTGCCCCTCACCTTCTCATGTCTGTGTTTCACAAGTGTCCCAGTGAGGATTCCTGAGGCCTGAACTAGTGTGTGTAAGACAGAAGTTCATGACCTGTGACTTACCTGCCAGCAAGGCATTGATGCAATGAGCAACTGCAGCAGCAAAAGTATGGTCATTCTCGTGTGGCATCAGGAGGACATGTAGGCAGCCTGTGATCAGTGGTTCAGAGATGGGGAAGTGCCGATTGGACTAATGACATGGAGAGAATCCTGTTGGGCAACCTGCTGCTTGCATACCCTTGCTTTAAGGGTAACCTTGCCCTGAGACCAACAGCAAGAATTGGCTGATTGTAGGAAGTAAAAGGCACTGCAGATTGTCGTTCTCTGGAAGTCCAGCCTCTGCTGCATGATGTTTGCTGTTGCCATACTGCAATACTTTTGGGACCCTGAGGCAATCACAGTGCTTAAGACCAGAGGAGTCTTGCCTCTGGTATATACTTGGTTGGGTATGCAATTCATGTACTCTTATGAAAAGAGCCTTTAAAAGAAAGGTGGCATAGAAAAAAAATTATTCACAGAACATGATAGTTTTTGTGTGGATATGGTGTCTCAAAAGGAATTTAAGGCTTACGCTTTTATGAAGTTTAAAACTTTTATGAATACAAATAGGAGAAGTGAGGGTATAAGATCTCATTAAAACAAATTCCACAAACTTCCTTTCCAAGCTTTTCAGCTCTATCTATTTCTGTTTTGGGAGAGGAGTTAGAAATGGAGGCAGTTTTCTGCTTTGCACTCTTCTTTCTTGGGGGACAGCTGGGGAAGGAGAAGGATATGAGTTTGAAGTGTGCTAATGGCAGACCAACATTTTGAAGTAAACTACTGTAACTTTATGCTGACTGTTGTTTTTAAAACAGTAAATTGTTCTGAAGAGCTGAAGAATTTATTCAGATATCCATTTGTTGAGAAAGTCCTGGTTATGCTTTACAGGAAAAACTTTCTGACCTTGCTGTGTTTGAAATGTTTTGATTGTGGATTGCTATGGAGATGAGATTGACTAGCCAAGTCAACAGCAAGAAAAAATGCTTGTCCATGCTATCTTCCTACTTGTTCTTTGGATTCTGTTAGAGGAAAAAATGCTTGACTAAGGAACTGTGATTCATTTATCCTGTTTAAATAAATCTGATTCATCAAAACTGCTTTAAAAAACCTGCTGTGTTTTATGTGTGTATAGCCTTACACAATATCAGTAAATTCAGAAGCAGGGATAATCGGAGAGGGAGTGTTCCCGAGATAAATTATGCAAGTATGGAAGATCAAAGGCAAGAGAGGAAAGGTTCTGGCAGGCTTATGAACTATGGGGTTAACATTTCTTGTATGCTAACTGTATTGCTGCTGAATCACAGAGGGGTTTGTTTTGTTTTTTAAATATAAATAAGTTGCTGGGCATATACATAGACCTATAGTAATTGCAAGCATCTCCTTTAGGACGGCTTAGACTTTGAGGCAGGCTGCGTGTACGTGTTTTAATATGTCATCTTCTATGAAAAGTTTGCCAACCTTGTTTTCATTGGTATTTATATATACATATTGTGTACGTATACATGTAAATATATATAAAAATAGTATTTCTATTGGTCCAGGCTTATTAAATGTGCTGCAGTAGTTTCTTGCTTGAATAATGCAAGTATATTAAACCATAACCATCAAATAAAATACTGTCAATCTGGTAATTTTAAACATATATCAATATAGTAATTGCCCACAATGGCATCTTCTAAGCCTGTTGTAAATTTCTGTGCAAATAAACCTCTCTTGAGGTGTTCAGGAAACAAGAACTAATCTATTATTAACAAGGAAAAAAATGTAATCTGACAGTGAAAACATTGTGTTCTGGAACCCTCTCGTCATACAATCAATGAATTTCACCTAAAATAAAACCTGCCACACTTTTCATTTAACCTCTCCTTTTAGTTCAAAAGTTTGTCCTTGAGTATATTCCTCTGGGATGTATCTTGACAGAGATACTGTTCTGTTATATTATTACATTTTGTCTTCTAACAATGTGTGAAAAATACCTTTACTGCTTTATAGTGAGTGTGTTTTGCTTTAGAAAAAATATTATTTGCAACTGTTACTATGTTATCTCTAACTCACTATTCTGTAGACAACTTGTATTGGAATAAAAATCCCTTGTTGAAACATTTTGGTTCTTCAGTGTTGCACAGTATCGAAGGGAACTACAAACCTAATCCATTCAGATGGAACTTTGGAGCTGTAAAAACAGCCACCCTAAAGAACCGTCTTTAACATTTGTTACCACTGAACCTAACCAAAGGAATAACTTAGATTTTCTGACTGTGTTTAATAAACTATATACTTGATATATATATATATGTAGATCACACAGCTTAGTACTGATACTGAAAGTGTATTGATTTGAGAATTTGTGTGTTAATGTTAACAGAAGTGTTGCATTGACGCTTCAGCAAACACTTACTGTAAAACTTGATTTTATGTAACATGTGCACGTAAAATCTGTGGTTTGTTTTATAGGCTTCTGAAAAGTAAAGTCTTGATGCAGTTTTCTTCTGGTTACTATGCTATAAGCCCTTAATAAATGCCAGCTTTCATTTTTGTGTTAACACTAGTCAGGATTTTAAAAACATTTAAATATTTCATATGGGAGTATGACTTATAAGGTCTAAACCCTTACATTTTGAAAATGAAGCAGTGAAAATAATATATTGCTTTTGTTTAAATGTTCTGGGAACTTTTAAGGTGAGCTGTCAGTTTTTGGTCCCTTCAGGTACAAAAGCATCTCAAAATTTGAATTATTTGATATACCCACATGATCAAAAAGATCCATTCTGTAAAATAAAACAAGAAGTATGATCTTATTACTTAGAACTACTGGCAAGCTAGCAAAATGTGCTTTTTGCAGTTTAAAATAGTATTTCAGGTGAACTGTAAACTGTTGCAAAGAACTTTGATTTAAAATAAGCAGTAGTCAACAAGTTATAATTGAAGTTCTGTCACTGTTGCATAACTACTGCAATCTTATCCCACCTACACATCATGGGTGGAATTGCAGTTAGAGAAAACTAAAATTAAAAAATTGAGGAGGGGGAAGAAAGGAGGGATCTTAAAATACTGGGATTAATTTTGTCAAGTTTTAATAATAATTGAATGTTTCACTAATTAAATAACTACTTGTGCTTTATATGTTTGCATATACAGTGAGGGAGATGATGCTCTTGGTCTCAAGATACAACCACTTCCAATCAAAAGCAACCAGCTATCTCAGGAATTACAGTCCTATTTAGATCCACTCAGTTTCATTAGCTCTCGCTTCTTCCATGATGGAAGTTGTGGGTAAGAAGGCCAGAGTGGAATGTACAGTTAGCACTGCGATTAAAGGTGCTATTTCTGTGGGGGGTGGGAGCAAGACGGTCGCTGTGGTACATAAACTCAGGAGAAAACCTATATATCAGCCATTTGTTTTTTTGTAAAACTTGATTTTGTGGCTAAAATTTGAAACAAGATTTAAGCTGAGGGTCAACATTCACGGATTTGTGGAAGTGAAATATAGTTGGCAGTACTTAAATAAAACACAGTTCTGCAGCAGTTCCATTTCCTTGTACCCCCCAAGCATCATCAGTGCCAAGAGTAGTAAAGTAAATTTAAATTGTCAAATTTGAGTCAAAAAACTAAAATTGGGTAACAGTAACACTGGTATAAAGACAGTTTATAAAATGTGCAACTTTGGAAAATAGAAATACACTTCAAATGTTTAGTAGCAGACTCCAGTATGTCTATTGATGACTTCCTCAAAACTGTAGTAGTACTGTTGAAATCTCTCAGGAAAAAAATGAGTAATAGTGTTGCAAAATATAATGAAAGTATAGCAATTCATGAAGCTAAAAGAATTATAATCAAAAAACTGTCCAACTCACCATTTTTAAGTTACATTTTTATCTCTCTCTGACTTTAAATAGTTTGGCTGCAGTTTTGTCATTATTGTTCTTTTCTTGTGCTTGTTGGTCTTGTTTTCAATGGAAGTTTTGTCCATGGGGTTCTGACAGAGGCTTCTTTTCTTCATAAAGAATTGCAAGCGTTAGTAGTTTTGTCTCTGCCCAGCCTTTTTTTCAGGCTTTTCACTTGTGAAATTATTTTATTTTATTTATAAATTCTTGCTGTTGAAGCTTTTTAAAGATGTCCGTCACCCCTCTTTTTAGGTAGTATAGATTGAAGAGTGGAGTTTAACATCTGGAATACCTGTAGAATTGATTGATTGCGTTTTTTTTCTCATCTTCTCCATGGAATTATGTGCTAAAGAGATTTAACACATAGGAGGATGTTTTAGTTTGAAAATTCATATTCATAAGCTATTGTTCAAATATTTAAACTTGGGGAAAAAAATCCAGTATTTTATATTGAATGTTTTGGTTTAACTGCATTTTATAGGATGTTTTTGTACAGCAAACTAAGAGATCTGCCTTGATACACTGTCTGTTTCCCTGCACTCTTATCTATAACGTAAGAAGATTGTTCATGGTATCAGTAATTTTTTCACCTTTAATTCTAAGAATTTCAATAAGAATGTTTTCTGATTTATTTTTCAGTTTTTGGAAAAAAAGACTTTTTAAAAATATTTTTAAAGTGTATTCTCTCAGTAAATATGCTGTCGTGGTTTTTTTTTTAACAGTATTTCAGTCTATCAAGAAAGAAGATAGTGTACTATACCAGTTTTGACCAGCGGAAACGAGCAAATGCAGCATTTTTAATAGGTGCATATGCTGTAAGTATTATTTATCATGTGGATACTTCTGACCTTCCTTAAGAGACACCTACTACGTGTAAAGTAAGATCTCAGGGGATGGAGCTTTAGGGAGGTAGGCAGATTGTAGTTTGATTCTTTTCTAAGCTGTTGTTGAAAGTTCTGCTGTATGAGTTTTAGTGAAGCCCTGTCTTTGGCACTTAACTCTGTTTACTTCACTACACAGAGAGTGGCTTGGATGGATCAGGTGCATGTATTCCATAGGATACCATTTTCTTGACTGTCAAAAATGCAAACCACAAACTTACCTCTAAATTTAGCTCTCTTAGGATTGATTGCTGCTCATGGCAGTAGTGAGATTCATACTGGGGAGGAGAAAGCTTTTTCTCACAGCCTTTCTTAAAGTTAGTAGACCAGAAGCATAGTGATTACCAGATGGATTTCTTGTCTTGGTTAATTTGCATACCCTACTCAGAGTAATGGAAAAATTAAGATATATCAGCATTTTAGTATTACATATAATATGCAATACACAGGGCCTCTTAGTTACACAAGCCTACTTTGTTGTGGTGTCACATAAGTTTTAATAGTCCCAAGCTGACACTTGCACAGCCACTTGTGTGTCTTCATAGCAGTGTAGCTCAAACTTCAATTTCATCTTTCTGCTCTACTGTCCAGAATTGGAGCACAGTTGTAGAAAACTCAAAGAATCTTTACAATAAAGATGCTGATAAAGTTTGGAAAATAACAAGCTGCTGGTCCTGAGCTGGCATCCACAGAGTCAGCTGAGCTCTGGAAGTCTCTGCTAAGTCAGGCATTATACTGTGTGGAAGCTGGGGTATTTCTTTCAGGCCTGAGGTCATTCTGAAAGCAAAGGTCAATAAATGCAGATGATAATACTGAAAGAAATTAGGTTTCAGATTCTTGTAATTGAATAAAATGTTTTACTAGAAGTATGGGGATAGTGTGTAAATGCTCTTGAGAAAGAAGATATATGTAAATTTGAAGATGGAAGAAAAATTGGAGTTAAGTTCAAATTTTAAAAATCTTTCACATTGCCAATGTGTGAAAGTTAATTGAGAAGACTTGTTTTATTTATCCTGATGTTAAAATATTAAGTGTAAAATGAAACGTGGAAAACAGTGGATCAGGTTCAAGGAATGGGTTTCCAGTGGTGATTATGCAACTTAGATTGTCCCATTAAACAGCTTCTTAGATAAGTTAAACTGAAATACCCTATAGCTATTAAAATATTTTAGTAAGAGACTCATAAGTTTAAGCAAAAGTTAAGACTTAAAACTTTATTGGCAATAGTTTGCCTGTTAGATGTGATTTCTAAATTTCAGTTTTACAATGGATTTTCAATACATTTGGGCTAATCATGTCCAGTTGCTAAATTATTTTCCTTGCTCTTAAGAATTCTGCAAAGATTACTTCTGTCATAAGATTCACATTAAGAAGAAAAAAAATATTTAAAGTGTTACAAGAACAGAAGAACATTTAGACTTCTCTGATTTTACAGAGAAGTTTAGGGTTCCTCTGAAGTGGCCAAGACTACAACATAGACTGTTTCACTGATGTGAGAATCACGGTGCTACTAGGTTTTACAAAGTCTTACCAGGAGCCACAGAGAATATCTTGAAGCTGGTGTTGCTTTGCTTTTCCCTTCATCTGTTTGGAGACTTAATTTAGTAGTTAGGGAGTTTTAAAATAGTATTACAAGTACTTCTATGCATACAAAACTAAAGTAGCATGGTTTGACTTTGTCCATAGTAGTTTTTAGGGGGAAGACAGGTGAAAAGGGAGTAGGTTTAGCTGAAATATACTGAAGTGATTACATTAACTCCATGCTTGTCATCAAAGAATTTGTTCTTGGAGAAATCACAAAGGAGAGTGTGTTGTCTCCTGTCTGATAACATATGGATGAATTAGGGGCTGGGTCCCTCTTTCCTTATTCTTAAGTATTTGTTATATTTCTTTTCTGGTTGGAAAGCAAGGAACCCCTTCCTGGTTGTGCACTCTGCTGTCTAGTAAGGTTTGAATACACTGGGGGAGAAGAGCAGGATGAATAGTAGTCTGTTTGTACAGTGACTGCTCTTGTACTACTAGAGAAATGGGGCAGGAGGAAGATAAAACATATGTGTATGACACTTGCTACTGCTGGTAAACCTAGAGCTTTAATTTTACCCCTGTAGCAGACAAGTAGTAGTTATGTCTTGCAGTTCTTCACAGACCAAAACTTGATTAGTGGACCAAAATCTGACTTTTGAGCAGTCCTGGTGAAACATAATGCTTTCATACTGTAACAAGCTCCAGTGAGCTCTTTTTCCTTTTCCTTGTAGATAGCAGGTGGGCTGGTCATATTTCTTTCTCACAATTACTTTAAGTGTGTATTTTGGTAGTAATAACTTTTATTAGACTTCTGTAATGCTAACAAGAGATAAAAGCTGTTGAGTTCTTAAGTTTTTAATTTTATCACAGCATATGACTGGGTAATATATGGCATATTCAGTCATTTGCTTGCAGGAGTGTTTTTCCCTGTATGAGTTAGACTTCTCAGCCCTACCTGAAGTTTTACAAATTTATTCTCTTATAATGTAAGCATATCACACTACTGCTCAAATCAGTAATTCCTCCCTTGGAGGGTAAGCAAGTACAAAGACTTTTTAGTTACTGCATCATGTACAGCCTCTTTGCTGTTTCAAGCACCACCGTTCCTCAGATTCCCTTAGGTTGGCTTCACACAATTCTTGGGATAACTTAGCAACTCTGGAGTGGATCTGTTCCATACACTTTTAATTCAGAAATGGCACGTGCGGGTGGGAATAAGATGAATCCAAATTGTATTTGAAATATTGTGGATGAGTGTTAAGGTGGACTTGCAAAATACTTATTTCCTACTTGTTCTGTAAACTTTTTAGGACATAGGATATGAATTTTTTTGGCAGTGTGTTATGTTGCCACATGCTATGAGTTCAACTAGTGACAGTGGGGAAGGGGACAACCTTGACCCTTGTAAACCAACTATTGTAAGAGAATAGCTACTATCTGGAAAGGGACTTTTTTTTAAAGGCTTTTACTTGCATTATTGCTCAGATATAGGTTCAATTTTTATACACTATTCACTACAGGCTCCTTGTGTTGGGGTTTTTTTAATACATGTTGCAAAATGAAAGCACACTGAAGATTCATCATATTAGATTAAAAAATGAAGCTAAGTTTCAACTGCTGAATTTTCATTGATAAAGATGAGTCAGAAAATGGTCTCCTGGGTTTTTCTTAATGGATAACACTACTTTTTAAGTACTAAAGACATGTACTGTAGTGTTTCCTTCTCCATTTCATTATCCTTCTCCACAGACAACTAGCAGTATTTGCTTCAAAATATCATGTATATGTGTCTTTGAGCAGAGACAGCTTTGAAGTCCCATAACTTCTGCGAAATAAAAACTGCAGCATTGGGAAAACATTCATATAGTACAAATTTGCCCCTAGTTCAGATTTCTGACTCCTTGCTGTGTAAGATGGAAACTCATCCTTCCCTGAACTCCTCTGAGCTACCCTCTAAGGACCTTTTGACTATAAGCAGGAATTTAGGCTTTAAATGTAAAGTAATTGATGTGATTATTGACATTAATCGACATATATAAAATCTGTATTTTTCTCTGAAATACACCCCACCACCCAACCCCCAAAATCTGTTGCACAGGATGCATTGTTCTTAAATGCAAAACTTTTGTGGTGGGTGGGGGACTGTAAAGGAAATATAACAGAGACTTCTTTCATAGGCTAAATGAATCTTTTAGAAATGACTGAGAATAGCATTGCTATGCTGCAGGGGCTGAAGGCATGAAGTTGGTGCCATTAGCAATCATTGCTGTAGGCAGAATTACAGCCTCAAAATAAAAGAAATGGGCCCCTTCACTTTTTAAAATTAAATAAATCTCTGAATCTGTTTCAATATTAGTAATTGCTGGTTTGACCCCAATTACAAAGAGTTAGAATTAATTGAGTTAGAAACAATTGTTCTGATAACATAGAATAAATAGAATTTAATACGGAAATTATGGTCTGTTTTGGTGATAGGTTTCAGGAAACCTTTGCTTTTGGAGGCTAAGGAGGGGGGAATATGGAAGTTCAAGCAAATACAGGCACATTAATTTTGAGAAACAATGTAGTGTTTCTCAACATTGGATGTTTTGAGATATGTAATTTGGGCCCCTGCTAAACGAAACCGCAATGTTGACACTGCCTCAGTATTGAGATTTAACATTTGAAGATAAGAGGGGTTTGTTCCTCTTCTTGCATACTGATTGTACTGATCAATGCTATCAGTGTGACCACGGTGAGTGGAGCAGCAACATTAGAGGTTGAGACTGAAATACAGCTCTGTGCCAGGGAATTTGTCTTTTAAAGGTAAATCAGTTTGTGTAGAGGGTTTTGGTCCAAAATTAGACCAGTTTTTCAAAGTGATGAAATAGGTGATAGTTGAAAAACAGACATGATTCTGGACCCTCTTTTCATTGCATCATGCAAAGAGTTTTTCACACTGTTTTACTTGTCATTTTTTTGGTTGTTTTATCTGTATCTGATCTTTTTGCCTGCCTTGTCCACGCTTGAGGAAGAAACGCAAGAAAATCTACCTAGCATGTTGACTTCTTACAGAATACTAAGAATCCCATTAACTTGAGATATGACTCCAGATATTAAGTAAATTGCAAATATTCTGGGAGTCACCATGGCTTACCTATATTCTAATGTGTTCAAGGTCAAAAGTTGAATAAAGTTTTTAGATCAGGAATTAGACAATGTCTTGGTTAAGAAAATAATTATTAGAATACTTTATATTCAACAGTTAAATGTGCGAAGAGTTAAAAAGTAGCCTGGTAGGTGCTCGTAAAGTGAGTTGGGGGAAATGGCTAGGAAAATTGTGTCTTCCTTTACAATACATGTTTGTGCACATGGAATATAACACTGCAAACTGGATGATATCTGTTTTTGTAAATATGGCACTTGCTTAATATGTATTCTGAGCTAAATTTATTTTAGAAACAGTTTTCTTATACAAATAGGAATTGAAATGCAACAAGATGTGGCTGTATTCTAATTTCTTTCATAACTAAGCAAGCTGAGCTGATAGTGTTCAGTGATAGAAGAATGACCCTTGGCTCAGGGTGTTACGTTAATATATGTTGGTCTCATAGTAACAGGTTCATCTTATTGAATTGGATAATTTTGTTAATTAGTAGTTTGATATTGATAATTAGGAATCAAAAAATATTTGTCTTGGAAAATCTTCCATTGAGCTGTGGTGGAGAAATGTTTCCCTTGTCAGCTGCAGTGACAATATTTTGGCTGATCTGAAGCTGGACAGAGAACTTCTAGCATAGATGCCTGTTTTTCATTGTAGTATGAAGCCTCTCAGTTGCAGCAAATATGTGATTTTTAATTTTTTTTAAAGGGGGGAGTGACAAAAAATGGATTTCTGAATCTTTTACTTTGTGTAGATATGTCTTTTCTGACCTATAAATGTCATAGGAGTTGGTCATAAAGGAGTACAGTGTACATTAAGAGTTTAGTGGGCTGGGGAAGCGTACGTGTGGTTAATGACTTCTCAGGCTCAAGGCTTATTTTTTTTTCCCTCTCCCCTCACCCCCTTTAGGTAATATACTTGAAGAAAACACCAGAAGAAGCTTACAGAACGCTTATGTCTGGATCTAATCCACCATATCTTCCATTTAGGTATGTGAACATGAGAAATGGGCTTAACTTTTATGTTTTGGAGCTTACTAAATATAAATTTTTCAGATTGCCTTCCCAGAAAAGGGTTTAATGTCTGATACAGATGTTGTATCAAAGTGACTGATCTCCAGAAGTAATTTTTTTTTTTTTTACTTCTAGTGGAATTATTTGCTCTGTGTTGGAATAATAAAGGCATTTCAATTGATTTAAGTAACACTCCCAGTCATGCAAATTGTCAAGTTTAGAAAATAGTTCTTAGCATGTTTGTGATTTAGCAATTAAAACTTTTCTTTATGATGCCTTACTATTTGGAAGCAATTAAAATCTTTTAAATTACCTAGTACTTAACTGGCTAGGTTGAATGAAGGGGGTTTTATGCTGTTATATTTTCGCTCTTTTACCGAACAAGTACTAATGTTCCAGTTATTAGATTGCTTTGCCTTTCTGTTTTCAATGAATCATAGTTAGTTTCTATCAGTCTGTCTTTATTTATCTGTACTAAGGCCATACTAAGACTTGCATCTGAGGAGGTTTAGCTGTCATGTCTGTCTAATAGACTTCCAGATTTTTTTTCATGGTGTGGACCATGAAATGCCCTTGGACTTTGTGAATGAAAATACCTTGGAGTATTCTTATGCAAATGCTGGCAGTGAAAGGCAACTTTAAGAATGTCCTGTTTTTTAGGGGAGTCAGTGTTTTACAAGTAGTGTTCACTGTCAGCTGATGCATTTGTAAATGTAGATCTACCTTGTCTATATCAAATTCATCTGATTCTACAGCCACTCACCAAAGGCATATCAGATTGTCTCTCTTCTTACAGCTTGTACAGGAGCCAGATACAGTATAAACTTTGGGATGGTAGATTTGTATGTGAAGACCAGTTTGACTTTGAAATCTTAAGCTATCGAACACAAAAGGTATCAAATTATAGCTTTTATTGGCGGAGAGTTTATACATTCGCTTGGTCATCAGTAGCTCTCCGAAGACCAAGAATTTTACTGAGCTGTTGATATCCATATTTTCTTCAGCTAATTATAAAAGACGTGTGGTACAATGCATAAAAAAGTCTGTTACTTTAACCACGTCAGTGTTTTTTAACATCTCCAAATTCTATATAAAATTGAGGCATGATGATCTAAGTTAAACAGAGTAATGTATAGTTTTCCTCCACCTTTTAGATTCTTTGTTTCCTGGTATTCTCCCAGTTTGAAATAATTACAATGGTCCTTTCCATTTACAGAAGGTTGGAAAATTGCTACAAGAAGTTCTTTGGAGCAAACTCTATTATTCTGAGCACAAAAACACTGTGAATACATTCTTCTGTCTCCTTATCATTTGGGGGAAGAAACAAGTGAAATATTTCCCTGAAATGTTTTCCTTCTTTCTGGGGATTACTGTGCAGCATTTTAGTGGAGTCTAAAAAAACCTGATTCTCCCTTTCATATCAAATTCTCAGTGGTTCAACTTTAGCAGGAGTACTAATTACATATAAGAGCTTTTGATACTTAAGTGACTTAAATTTTTCAGAATCTTAAGCTTAGTTTATTCAAAACTTGCTTAAAAAGCAAAACCCTCTTAGTAGTGGAGGAAGTATGTTACCTGAGAATAGCTGTATCTTGTTCACCAATTAAAGAAAATTACTGTTTGAAAATATAGTAACTTGTTATGTCTTTAGGTTCCTTTCTCCCACACCAAAGTAAAGATAGAAAAAGGTAGAAGAGAGGTTCTGAGAAAGCAAAGAACCTTAGTTGTCAGATCCCAAAACTGTAAGACCGAAAACTTGGAATAGTGTGTTTGCAGAGCAGTCTCATATAACCCTATTTGCTTAAACTAAAGGCTACAGTCCTTTGCCTTGAAATTAGTTCCTTAAAATAATGATGATGATAGTAGTGGTAATAATAATAAAAAATGCTATTTCTGCTTAGCTGGTACCACAGTAACAAATTCAATGACGTGAAACAATTTCATTTTAAGTTAAATGAGCAAATTTATTTAAGGATTTAAAGCAAATCCTTGTGAGTTTGAATTCATAAACTTGCATTCAAAAATAGAATGGTTTATGATTTTTGGGATCAGCAAAGGAAGGGTCAAAAATACAAGAAACAGCAAGATTTTCTAAAGATAGTTTTATATTATATACAAAGAGTATTTCATGTTTCCCAGGGGAGAGAATGCAAACTGAAAAGATTGAAGGAGATAATGTCCAGCAAAGGCACTACTCAGTTTTTGCAGTCTGGGTTGTCATAATAATTACAAAAATATAATTACTTCATTCTGTTTGTCAGCTTCAAGAGAAGAGAAAGATAAATGTATGGAGCAGGCAGCCTTCCGAAACATAACTCCTCTGCACGGTCTTTGTGCGTTTCAAGTGCTGGGTTCCGGGGGATAAATGATTGGATAAAAGTAAAGTTTTTTGGGAGGTTGTGTGGGTTTTTTTGTGATGGATTTTCTGTGTTGTGGTTGGGTTTGGGTATGGTTTTGGTTGGTTGGTTTTGTTGTTGTTTTTTTTTTAATTCAAAGCTTTAGCTATTTTAGAGGATGAGAAGGAGGCGATCTTCTTGAGCAGAGCCTTGTTGTTTCTAGAAGGAATATAGTGTTATGAGATTTTGCTAGAATTAAACATCTTGATTTCTTGAGTGTTCTTTCTTATATGGCATGGGGCTGGAAAGCACTTAAGTTTCTTTTGGAGCTGCTTTGGACTGTGTTGGGTCTTGGCACTGAATTAAAGCCTAAGCAGATCCTGTTACCTGCAGTATAGTTTGTCCTGCTGGGAAAAAAGGCTATGTAATCTAGCTGTATGGGAGGTGAGACAAAGAGGAGCAAGGAAATAAACTGAAGGATCCTGACAAGATAGGAGGTTAGGTAAGAAACGAGGAGGCTCAGAGAGGGCATATTTGGGAATTGAATTCATAGGACAAGGCTGGAATAGATACATAAGGAGCTTAAGAATTACTGTGGCTGAGAGGAGGGCAAGTAGGATCTGATGAAGGCCTGCAATGGGACAATAGATTAGCTGGGAATGGGGAAGAAATAATTTATTCCTCCTTCCCTGGTTTTACAAGGCCTTTGAGATTTTCTCACCCTGTCTATTCTAAGACATTGGAGACATCTCTGGTACAAAATATAGCGTGATACAGAGGCTCAAGCAAATGAACCTGAGCTGGAAGCAGTAGCACTGCCTTAGGTAGTACATCTGCTTAGCATTGAGATATATTGTGAAGAAACAAATTGGTGCTATGAAAAGGTTTGCACTCCTTCCACATATTTACTGTCTTGAAAAGGACTAAAATGACTCTTGCATACAATGAAAAACATAACACAAATGTCTTACCTCCTGCCTCCTATTCTAAGGTCTAGGAAGTAAATAATTTGATACAATAATCATTGGTATTCAGTACTTAATTGACATTAATTTATTCTTGGAGCCTGGAACTTAGATATTCTATAACTTCTGTAGTATATTGAAGTGCAAGAGTTTATCAGTGAGCAATGGTCAGTTAAGTGTTACTGCTAGACTATTTAATAAGTTTGTTAATTTGATATCTGAATTATCTTTTATCTAGAAAAAAAAACCAACAAAACACAACTTGCAATAGGTAGAAGCTGCAGGGTTGTCATATTCTTTATGGAGTATTGAGGTATGTTTACATGAAGTGATCACTGGGAAACAGATCTACTTTCATCTAGCTCAGTGACCTCAAAAAACCTTAATCGGCTTAGATCTTCAGCTGGTATTTCATTTAAAGACAGCTTCAGCAAATACTGTTCAGGGGTGGAAGGAATTCAGAATAGCCATCTTACAAGATACATGAAAAATGTTTTGATTTTATCATAGAAAAACTAAAGACAAAGCAGGAGGATAGAGCACTACTGTTTTTGAGACACTTTCATCTTATTTTTGGCTGATTCACTGTCACTTGGTGATGCTCTAGTCTCTTGAAGATCTTGTACTGTGTCTTTTCACTTTCATTTAAGAAAATGGTGCTAACAGCATTTTTAAGTCGTCATAAATACCAGTTTCCTATTGTGAAACTAAGATTTAGATTTTTACTTCAAACTACTCTGTATTGACTTTAATATAAAGAGAAAAAAAATCAGTATTATTGTGTTCAATCTCTAGATAAGACATGAATTTCAGAGCTAGATTTTAGTTTGTAGCTTTTGGGTTTTGTTTCTTTATTGCCTAGTGCTGGGGAAACAAACTGTTTTGCTACTGACAGTGTTTAGATGTTTGGTGAAAGGGAAAGCGTTATGCAGTATTGAGGTCAGCTGCAATAACTGTGAAACTGGATGTGGGATTTGCAGCTCTGTAATGCTGGCTCAGATTCTGTACTGTATGAAGTATGAGACATCTGTATCACATAGAAATATTCACATTTTTCTCATTTTGAAAGCAAATAGCATACTATCAGGTTATAGTTGGTAAAACACTGCTTGAAAGTCAAGGTGGTTATGCATTTCACCATAAAAGACTGGAAGAGTAGTGTAATGAAATGTGATCAGCAACAGAAATCAAGAGCACCGATGCTGTAAAACTGTGCAGGAGATGCCTGTATGTAGTCTGTTCTGTGATTCTGGTATGAAGTGAGGTCTTCCTTTCCCTTCTATGCTTTTTTAAACGCAGAATTCTGAGTTGAGAAAAATCCATATAGCTTGGTTCCCACCAGTGAAAACACCTAAATATTTTTGTATATTCATAAGTAGTCCCACTAAGTTAAAAATTACTGTCTTAAGCATTAGTTTTCTGTAGAACAGGCTGATGACTGCGTACAATGCACAAAGAAGAATAAGTTTAAATAGGAAGAATGTCTGGAATTAATTTAAATTTAATCTAAAACTGTTTCATCAAGGATAATAAAGGTATTTTTTCTTTGCAGTGCTCTTTCTCATAACTATTGGTACTTGTGTTTGGTTTTACTGTGGTACAAAGTGTGGCCCATTCAAAAGCTATTGCTTTTTATGCAAGCTAAAATTAGGATTATTAATTATTGCTCTAAAACTTTGAAATATGTCTGCTATTGGTAGAAGGAAAATGTGTGCTGGTGGATCTAGTGCTATATAATTAACTTCTCAAGTCAATGTGGTATTAGAATACCTGTATTTCTAACGGGATTTTTGTAAATGTTAGTACTAGGTCTGATAGTATCCAATATTTTTATCCATGGTCTGGAAATTTATACATCAGTAGGAAGGAAGATGGGTTGACACAGAACAGTGAAATTGAGCTAGCTGTTCTGTGTTAATTTTTAATTACTTAGTTTTCTCCAGTAAATGTACTAATTCAGGAGGATTCAGAAAGTAAGATCAAATTTGTTTAAAAAATATTTACAAAGCTGCTTAATGGTTTGACATGACTTCTGACTGATTTCTCTGGGCTAGAAAAAGAACTCGATGCCTTAGCCTGGAGGAGGTCCTCTAGGTGACTGGGAGGGAGATTTGTTTTGGCTTTGCTTTTAACAAAGAATCAAAATAATTAGTTATAATTATTGAAATATACTATATTAATTTTATTATTAAAATATACTAGAATAATTATTTTAATAACTTAGCCAACTCCCCCTAAACAAAAAGATATTTTACACAAGTAATTTATTTAAAACATTCAGGAAGTCAGGTCACGATAAACTCTTAATCTTTGACTTTTGAGTATTTCAAGACCTTTCTAGACATGTAGCTGGCAGTAAGATTGGCATTAAGTATCTGTCCTCTCTAATACTTCTGCAAAATGCTCTCTGACTAAACTCTAAAGGAATACTAATGCTTCTCTGGAATAATATGAAATCATCTATTTGATAGGAAGATTGAATATAAAAAATGTCATGTCCTAAATACACTGCAACTTTGCTTCAAAAATAAACTAGTATTTTATATTTTTTTCATATTTAAAACAACTTTGTAAAGTGCATTTTGTTGCTTGCTGTGTGTTCTGAAACTGGTAGCTTGGTTTCATCTCCTAATACTGAGTCCACAAGCACTTGTCTTACCTGTTCTTCAGAGATCTCTGCTGTACTGATGGATCCGGCATGCAGAGCCCTCATGGATTATACATAAAACCTCTGCCAGATGAATTTTTTTTGTTCTTACACCTAAAATTCAATCCCCATGGATACCTTGGCTAAAAAATTCTGGAGCATAACAGCAAATTTTCAGAAAAACTTGCATCTCAAATTTATTCTGATTGGGTGGTTTTACTTCTGGAAACTAGAAAAGAAAATATGTATATTCCTGGATTTACTCTGAAAAGGATTGGGAGTGCTAAAATAAAAACGGCTGTGGCTTTAAGGAAAAAAAAAAGTGCATAGATTTTGTTCTATTTTATTGTTTTACAAATTCTGATAGAGGGGACTTCTATGATTTGCTTGTGTTTTCTTACCAGAAGATACTTGAGGGGCAGAGGGAGGAAAAAGAGAGAAATTATGACAAGGCCTGATATAATACGCTTGGTATTTGCCATGGTTCATCAAACATCATTCTTTCCCTTCAAGCATTAGGTAATACTAAGCCACCACTTCCAGGTGTTATTTCACTACTGTGCTGTACTGTCATTCTTATCTAGTGTGTGTTTATTGTTTCATTATATTATCACGTTCTGACACAAAAGATAGATGGGGGTGTGAGTTTTTCAGATGGTAACTCAGTGTGTTGCATTTCTTTTAAAAAACATTAGAATACTGCTATTCTTTGAGTTTCTGGGAATTTGGGATTATGTTTAAACAGTTTTTTATTTCTTCATTCCAAAACTTTGCCTAACTTTCCTGGCTTCCAGTCTTTCTATTATTTCACTGCGTGCGGATGGCAAGTGTCAGCAGAGCTGTTTTCTCCAGTCAGAGTACACCTACTTTAATGGTTAGGTGCACAGCAACAGGAACGAGACATTTGAGGCAGAGATGATGTAGGCAATAGATGTTAGCTGTCAGCATCCTTCTGCACTACACCAGTGATAGCTGTCTGTGGGAACTGCAGCTAAGAACACCGTGCACCTGGAATTATGATAGGCTTATCTTGTGCATCTAGGTCAAGTTCAGTGTCCTCCCTTCTTCTCTCCTCTCCCTCTTGCTCTCATAGTGCTTCTTATGAATGGATTAGAGATTATGTGGCTTTTTGCCCAGTATTGGTTTTATGTACTGCATTATCAGATGGCCTATCAGTTAAAGAAGTAGTTGTATACATATAGATAAAATGAAAAAAATATTTTGTTATAGCAGAGTAACATGTAAGATAGAACGTCTGCTACAATCTTATTAATATTTCACTAAAGACTTAGTTTTGTGGTTTGCATTGTTTTAGGTTTTGTTGTTTCTGTCAGCCCCTTCCGAAAACTGCTGCAGCTTTTAAAGGTTTTTTGCTATATATGTGCTCCTGTTGGGGCCTTCAGATTTTTTGCTTAGAAGACCTTTTTGTTTGCTAAAATGCTTTTGTGCTAAAATCATCTGTTATTCAACTTTCTCCTGTCAAAACTGTATTGCCTGTAAAGTTTATATTTTACATCTTTGGTATGTTCTGCTTATCTAACATAATGAAAATATTTTATGGCTTTTAATTTTGAGAAACTTCCTTGTTGGATTTGGATATTGAAGGTTTATTCACACTTTAAAGCTCCCATTCTAAAATATTGTGTCTAAGTATTTTTTAATAATCTAATAACTTGAAAGCTCTTCTACAGTAGCCTTCCTGTAAAATGACACTACCAAAATTTTAGCTTTTCATTTTCTTAAATACATTTTCTATGAGCACTGCTTGTTCAAAATTGCTATACTTACTCTGCTCTTAAAGAACGGGTGAAAATTAAAGTACTTGGGATTGAAGGAGCATATCAGTATAACAAATTTTCATCTACTTATAGCAAATAGACTATCAAAAAAGGAAAGCTTTCACTAAAAGATTGAAATTTTGAATCAATTATAGATTAAAGATTAATTTTAGCTGAAAGCTAAAATTTTGCTATTCTGTTAATTTGCAATTCTTAGCATTCCAGATAAGACAGGTTAGAGCAAAACTATAGAAGATCTCTTTAATGAGTAATTAGGAAATAATTTGCCCAGGCAGAATTTTGTTTAAATTCAAACTGGCCTGAAGCAGACTTTGAAAAAATTTTTTTTTTCCACAATACATTTGTTGCTGTTATTTTTTGGTTGTGTTATTTATTTTTATGTTGGTGTCTCATACTTCTATGTTTTGCCTTGTGGTATTCCTGTAATCTTTTAAAGAGAAATTGTTATTTTCATAGTGGCAGAACTAACATCAGGTTGTTCCAAATTTAATTATATCTGGGTATTTTTTAATCACATCTGTAACCAGGCATCGAGAGCATGTAAATGAAATCCACACTAGAAGTCTATTTGCCTTTCCTTGTTAGTGTAACTCAAGACTTGAATAATGGTTAAAGCAAGCTTTGCTTTATTTGCTACTGTCCTTACAAAATTGAGAGAGGATGCAAAGCTTCCTGTTCCAGGACAGCATAAATAATTTTGTAAAGGGCATATAATTAGATGATGTAAAATACACACTTAAAATAATTTGTAGTATCTAGCTGCATTTACAGTTTGCTGCATCTTTGATAGGGGAGAGCTTTAGCATGAACAAGCTTCTGAAAAGATGTCATCTTTGAACTTTAATTGAATTTTTTCAGAGGGGATTGAATTACTGGAATATATTCTGTTGTGTCCTGCCTTTTCCCAAGTTCTTATAGTTATTCTGCATGTATTAAATTAATTTGCATTAAATCTATAGGGATGCTTCATTTGGGAACTGCACGTACAATCTTACGATCTTGGACTGTTTACAGGGAGTAAATAAGGTAATAACACTTTTCCTTAGCAAAACAGATTTAAATCGAAGTAAAATGTGAAGTAAAATACTGTGAAAATACACTAGAAAATCTGGTTTCAAAGCAAAATGCGTGAATTGAGTGGTACCCTGTCATGAAGCCTAAGATGCCGAGGGCTGTGTTTGAGTAGTGACAATGGCAGAAGGTTACACTTCTGCCTGACTGGCCTGGCCTGTGACAGCTTCCTGAACTTCACCTTGGGAATCGGAATGTGCAAATGCACCAGGCTTGGCTGGGGGTCGTTCTTAACAGTGGAAGGCAGCGCACTAGGGCTGCTAATAGATCATTTATAACCACTGGTAAAAGGGAACAACATAGGTTGATAAAGCCAAGTGAGACAGACACCTAGGTATACTGTGATTTATTCTGAGCAGTTTTTGCATGTACTTCACCCCACCTTTCCCCCAACACGCTTTGTTCAGTGTTGACACTAGTCTTTTCAGAATTGTTTAAAAAGAATGAAAATGAATGTTACTAGTGTTTTGACGTGTCACTTTGAACAGTCCTGGTCCTGGGCAGTATTAAGCTCCAATATTGCTTTTTAAAAAATGTTACGTTGCATCTTAATTGGCAACTTTGTGTTATAGTGTATACTTCATACTATAAACAAAGATTAATTTTATTCATCATTTCCCGATGATCATGATGAATGCAACAAGCTATATTAACAGTTCTGTACATGCACTTTATAGACTATTTGTAATTTTTGAAAGTATAGCAAAACAAGTGTTTCTTAAAAATTGAAGAGAACAAGCTTAGTATTTTTAGTTCTGTGGGGGTGGGAAAGGAGCTGTCAGTTAACAGCAAGACTCTAATTTGTGTGGCATTCTATGGATCCTGAAGCTCTGTGAAGCAGTTGGTACAGTCACTGTAATTTATCTGCAACAAACACGTCAAAAGGACTTTTAGAATCAGTTTTCCTCCTTTGTTTCAATAAAATTTATTACTGGATTTTTTCCAGTTCATCTACAGAGATAAAAATACATTGAATAGAAAACATACGCCTTAATCTAAAGTAAAATCTTAGTCTGCCTGGGTAAATTTGGTGTTTGCGTGCTCATGTATATCATATACATGTAATCTGGGGGGATCCTACAAATTCTAGAGTGCAGCCAGCCAGCCGTGTTTAAATGAAATACATTTTTCAAAATCAGCTGTTCAGACAAACCTCTCTGTATCTTAGGTTTCATGACAGATCCAATCATTGAGCCTGTGTTGTCTATACCAAAGCTATTTTTGTTTTGTCTTAAAAAGGGTGCTCTATATGTAGCAAATAATGGCAGACTGATGATTATTGTTTTTTAAATCATAGATCTGTGGTGTGGTTTTTTATCACACCTTAATCCCAGAATGTTGTGTAATATCTGTACTTCTCAGAATGCAGTAGATTCAGTATAAATGCTGGAAAACTGTCTTCTACTTCTGGAAGAAATCTGGGCTATGAATTCCTTATTAATAGACTTGTTTTTCATATGATATTATACACAAACCTTTAGTACAAAATTAACATATTTTATAATAGT
>JAOXJM010000004.1:13336088-13350359 GCA_026413425.1 Tringa solitaria
CAGCCACTCTGCCCCAAGCCTGTAGCGCTGCCTGGGGTTGGTGTGACCCAAGTGCGGGACCTGGCACTTGGCCTTGTTGAACTGCATACAATTGGCCTTGGCCCATCAATCCAGCCTGTCCAGAACAGTAAGTATGTTCTTATTCTTTGATCTGCAGCTTGACTGTAGGTAAACAGCTCTTCTGAAATGCCGAATTCATATATGTATGTAGCTTTATGTATAAAACCCTACTTGTAGAGAGGAATGGACTAAACAGGAGACAGCATTTCATATATACTGCGCTCTGTTTCTTTTTTTCTGATCCTTTTTTAATTATAGTGGTCTTCATAAGCATTTTTGTGGACAGTTCTTTTGTATCATTAACATGTTTATTCTGAATAAAATATTGAAGCGTTTTCAGTATTGGCATGTTTGACTTTGGCTGCAATCTTTATTAGTAGGACTTTGAACTTCATATATGACATTAAATGATTATTGCTTTATGTTTTTTTTTATAGGTTATCCTCTTCATGCACCTGAAGCCTACTTTCCCTATTTCAAGAAACATAATGTCACATCAATCATAAGACTAAACAAAAAAATTTATGAGGCAAAACGCTTTACTGATGCTGGTTTTGAGCATTATGACCTGTTCTTTGTAGATGGAAGCACGCCAAGCGACAGTATTGTTCAGAGGTTCCTGAACATCTGTGAAAACGCTGATGGTGCTGTTGCTGTACATTGCAAAGGTATGTGCACTTAAATATTTATTTCTTAGACTGGAGTTCAAGATAAGTATAAATACATAAAGGTTATTCTAGAAATAAAGCATTTTAAAAAATAGCATTTTTTGGTTGTGAAAGTAATATTGCTTTATGATACTTGACTAAATATATAACAAATATTTGTTTTCATGTGCATATTAAGTTCTTTCATCCTACACTACTACTTACAGTAACTGACAATCTGTGTTCATTGTTCTGTTTTTTCTTAATATCACTTGAAGGCGTCAATTTTAATTGATGGAGATTTCTCTTTTGCACTATGCTTTCACAGCATTATGATAATTGCCTAGGAAATGTGAAAGACTGAAAGGTTTTCTTTGTGCTTTTGGACTGTTCTACATTTTTCTGTGGAGCATGAATTCCACATTTCAAGTTAATGTGAGTTATTGTGATGCCAGCATTTCAAACCAGCCTATTTCAGCAAATCAGCCAGAAAATACACAAAACATGCTTAGTCTAGAATGATTAACAAAGATTTTGAAGGGTACGGCTTGATTTATGTTTAGAGTTGTGTAAGGACATTGTGGAGACGAATGTCTTGCTGATCTGCAACAAGAATAGTGCTATTCATTCATAATTTTTCCATGAACAATAAACATGCATATTAAAGATAAATAAGTTTATTTGCTAGCAAGTTGTTACTGTGGCTAGAACCCAGAAATTGTGGCAATAATAAGCTGGACATCTGCTAACCGACTAAATGAGGGTATAAATTACTGATTACCAGGAGTAGATCATTATTCTTCAGGCTTAGTTGCTAAAGGAATGCAATATATTTTTCTAGTGACTCATCTGACCATTTAACAAGCAAACCAATAATCTCGGTTTCAGGGTTTCCCCTTTTTAAATGATTCTTTAGGGTTAGTCTTCCGGTATACAGTTACGGAATCTCACTATTTGTGAACTTTTACCTGAATCACCTTAACTTTCCAAAAAGTCACAGCATGATTTAGTTACTGGTTAAATTTTAAGAGCTTGTAATTGTGAACAGAGTTGTCAGCAAGGATATATAGCTGCTTAGAGTTTCCCTTTAGAGAGCTGTTCGTGCATAAACAATAACTGACCACCATGAGACTGTAAATTGCAAATATTGTATTTGTGTGAAAATAAGGTTTAAGTGGAGAGACTTTACTAGTAGGTAAGAAAGAGATTAATTTTTCCTCTGTAGTCACAGGTATGTCTGATAGTAGGTGTTATTTTTTCTGTCTCTCTATTCTCCCCTTAAAACCAGGATTAGTTTGTGATTTGGGGGGCAATGGGTTAAATTATTTTAAGATATTGATATATAAAATTATATGCTGGTCAACATTCGTTGTTTTTTATACAGGTAGCAGTAAAAATTTTATAGGTTTGTTTCACAATTAAACTGATTCAAAAGGAAAAAGCCACTGGCTGATAAAACACATGCTGCTGTGGTGTGCATGTGTATTTGCATGTATTTGAACCTTGATTTTTAAGTATATGTATTGGCCTCTCAAAAGTACTTTGATTTTGTTTCGTACTGGTTTCATAAATATGAAGTTTGTATCCAGTTTGGTCATGGCTCTCTTCTAAAATATCAGCTTTTTTTTTTTTTAAAAGAGAAAAGTTTGAAGTGGAATTGCTCAAGTGGCAAGATTGATCACTGTTGCATGCATTCTTAAGCACTGTTTACTTTTAATAAGTATGATATATTTGTTATATATACATTTACTGCTTATATCTACAGTATTGAAATCCAGTTATATGATAAATGGGATACTGAATCAGAAATTCTTTCTTTAATGGGTCATGACTAAGATTGCAAAAAAGTCTTCTCATATCCCATACTGTGATAATTATGAAATGCTTATGACTTCCTATATGAATGTTGATATTTTTGTTTCTGTAGCTGGCCTGGGGAGAACAGGAACGTTAATTGCCTGTTACATAATGAAACACTACAAGTTCACACATGCTGAAGCCATTGCTTGGATAAGAATATGTCGACCAGGCTCTATTATAGGACCTCAGCAACACTTCTTGGAAGAGTATGTATACTTTCTTTGCTGCTAAGAATCAACTGCTTCTCTACATCCTTATCCATCTTGCACTATTTATAGAATCCACTTTGTCTGCTGACATCATATGTTAGTGCCTGTTGCAATATATTTAAGGTTAGTTAATTTGGAATTGAAATCAAACCTAGCAGCAATCCTCTTCTGTGGCATGCTGTGCATTTTGTCACCTTAAGGAGCAGATGGTCTCAAGACTCTGCTGCGTATTTGTGTTCTGGGGGATTTAGGAATTAGATCAATGCGTTGGAAGTGTAAAGTCGAGATGTGGACAAAAGATTAAATCAACAGTAAGGATTTATTAAAATATTAACATAGCAAGGATAGACTTTTATATACAGTTTATGATGACACTTAAAATGAATCTTAAAGTAGTATAATTCATATGTTATTTTCTTTCTTGTAACTAAAGATTAACTAAGTACATGGTGGACAGCTTATGATCTCTGTCAGATTCCTAGCATAATGTATGAAGCGTTTCTGATTTGGAGCTAATAGTCATTAGCAGACCAAATGCATGGGTTTAATACAGCTCCTTCTTAAAACTGACTGTATACTTTGGGTTGAGAACATTTGATGTACAGATAATTTGAATGGATGATTCAAGCTTTGATCCTCACTGGAAATGAATGACAAAATTGCACTGGCTTCAGTGATGTAGACATTAAGTTTGATTTCATAGTGGTATCTACATTGTGCATTTACTGTTATAGTGGTTTTGCTGATATTTTTGAGTTGATACCATGATGATATTATATTTAGTTGGAGGCACTTTCACTGTTATAAGAAAAAACATTTTGAGAAAATCCACCACAAATTTATCTCTTTTTGGAAAAAAAAAGAATGCAACAGCTCTGCTAGATATTGTGTAAATACAGTAAGACATGCACTGATCTTCATCTTAAAATCCATAGGATATCAGAGAGAAAGAAAGAATGTTACTGTAATTCATAAGAGAAAGCATGATTGAGGGTTCCTATTTATTTCCCAGTACAACTGAATGGACGCTGCTTTATTTAAGAGGTGCCTGCCATTATTCAAAACACTGTGAATCACAAGCTTTCATAAACCACAAGTGCTCAGTGAAGGCAAATTAAACTTCTCCACACCATGCTGATGCTTGGATGGTGCACTCTTAAAAAGAACTTCCACATTAGAGCAAAATTAAGAGGGAAAGGAAGTAGGTAGCGTGATTATACTTGAAAGATAGGAAAAATAGCCCATGTCTTTCCTGCAGTGGCATATAAGTACTTGGTTTGATTTTATAGATAGGCAAAGATCCTTCAGATTTTTTCATTCATAGCTAAGAGCTGTAGTATTGTTCAATAAGAATCTTCTGTTGTCCTAATGGCAATAGATACTTGTTTTGGCAATTGGACAAAATTCAGGCAATGTCACCAGTAGTGTCAAAATGGGATTGAGAAAGAAGTAGCAAACATCAATTGCATCATTCTAACATAAAATATGTTGCCCTCAGGGCTGCAAAGTTGCATCTGACAAAAAGGTAAAATCTTGCAGTTTTGATCTCCCGACCTTCAAGAGCTTCACCTCTTATATTCTTTGAAGTTTAATAAGGGAGGTTTGAATATGTTTTTTTTCTAGAGACCCTCCCACCCAAGTATGTATCAAATCAGTTTGTTACTGTGAATGCAATTAATCTTGAAAGATTTCAAAGCAATTTAAATTCAAGGTATTTTCTAGGCTACTTCTGATAGGTGGAATAAGCAGCACTCCCTCTCTGCCCGCTCCCTCCTTCTCTTGATGTTTTTTTTGGGACATAGTGAAGTTTTTCTGGCAGTGCTTACCTTTCCCATTTTTCATTGAGCAAGTTTAGGCAGTTGACTCAGACTAATTGTCTCTTAAGCTTTGCTGTAATATTTTCCTTTCAAACAAAGAAAAGTTTCCAGTGAAAGTATATTCTGATTTAATTCCTCATTCTTTTTTTTTTTTCTCTGTTCAGTATAGGAATTTATTTTGTTACAGTAACATGTAATAGGATCTCAGTTCTTGGTTGGAACTAGCATGACAGGTACCTACCCAGCAAACTTTGTTATCAAGGAGTAATGTAGTCTCATCAATAAAAGCCTGCTTAGCCCATGTGCATTGTAGCAATTAAATTTTATTTTATTTTATTTTTACCATCTGTCTGAAGGATTTAATCTTTCATTCTCTGAAAACTGATACTAGAGTTCTGTTCAAATTTACATGACTATGACCATTTCTGATGTGCAGGTCAGCTGTATTTTTAGTGCACAATATCTGTATACACAAAACGCACGAAATAAGAAGTTAGAAAGTACTTTATCATCTGTTCTACACTTTACATATGTAAATTTTTATGAATTTTTAAGTTTTGCTTTAAAAGCCTTTGAAATACCATTGCAAATTTCTGTTTAGTTAATATTTTTTCCCAGTAGGATTTTGTAAAATAAAGTTTAAGTACCTGTAGTATTTCTGTGGTGGCTATAGACTTGTTTGGTGATTCTGGGTTTTTTTGTTGTTGTTTTTAACGATTTAAACTGATGGGTTTTTTTGGTTGGGGTTTTATTTTTTTGGTGATAGACATTCAAATTTATTTTTCTAGATGAAGATGTACAAAAGATTCAAATGTTGGTAATTTGTAAAAGTAGCATGCTTCCATATTGTTTTTTATGTGTATTCAAATTTGTTGATATGAACTGATTTGTTTTTGTATCCTGAAGGAAGCAAGCAATGTTATGGCTGGAGAGAGATCTCACCCAACCAAAGCAGAAACGAGGAGTAGTTGATGGAAACATTAACCGAGTTCTTTGTGGGTTGAATGACATTTCAATCAGTGACAGCTTGAATAAAGTACAAGACTTGGATCAATACAGAGAGGTAAGAGTTTGCAGAAAAATTTTCAAACAAGCAGAGATGGAGCTGACCTTTTAATAACTAGCTATAGATAATTCTTAGGCTATTTTTTTTAGCCTTGTATTGGTATTAAATTGCTTTTTCACAACTAAACATTCTTTATAGTCATAATTAGAACAAATCTTCACTTTTTAAAACAACAACAAAAAAGCTTGTTATATTGGAACCGTTATAGGATCATTTTGCAAACTTCAAAATGTTTGCATTATTTCAAGTCATTCTTTCAGGGTTTTCAGTTGTTTATTCGAGAACAGAAGAAAAGAAATCAGTTTTCCTCCTGGAAATGTATTTAATCCAAGTTTCTAGCTAATAATGCATGAGTGTATAGATGTCCATCCCTTTATCACAGTGTTATGGGTTATTGATGTCACATGGACATTTACAGTAAGGCCCTTACAATTGTTTATTGGAAGCATAGGCATAAAGTGTGAGCTAAAGTGAACCATACTTCTGCTTTGGGGTTACTAAAAATCTTAAATTGTAGTTTCCTACAGTATCTGTGATAAACAGTTTAGAGAAACTATGCATTTGATTAGTCCTGTCTTAGCTCTGTAATTTTATCAGCATTGAGGCTGAATGATAGGTATCAATGGCATAGCATATAATCTTCAATCTAGATAAATCTAATAAAATATTTATATTTTCCTATAGTTGGTGCAACACTTAGACCATTGCATTATTTGGTTAACTTCTATTGTGTTACTACTTCTGTCAATCTTTCATCTTTATTAATGGCAGAAACTATTATTCTGTTTTATGCAGAGTAGTGAGGTCACTTAGGCACAGTAGAAACTGCAGTAATACAAACAAATACTTGATCTGAGGTCAAATGAAGCATAATTGGTATAAGTTTTTTCATTTGGAAATTTAAAAAATAATTGCAGTTTCTTCTTGCTTTCTGTAACTTTCACATATCTGCTACTTAAGATACTGTCTCTACTTCATACTTGGGTCTCAGAAAAGCCTATTTTAAGATTAGTCAGAAATTATTAGTAGGCATTTAAACAATGTTGGCATACACTTTTAGTATTTCTTAGAGTTTATAATACTCTCTAAAGCTAGAAGAAGGATAAAACTTTGAAATCTGTTCATCCTATATTCCTTATTAAGTTCTCATAGGAAAATTTTTTTCAAAACTGTATTTTTCGAGAGGTCATCAGAACTTTTTATTAAAAAAAATATAGTAGTAATTTAGGAAAGTTATTTTTAGCTTCTCTTGCAAGACACACAACTGTATCTAAATCTCTTCAAGTCACGCGTATCACACAATTGTGTGTTACTGCTTCCTTTCCACATTGATGATAACTTTAAAAATAGTTATAGAGGGAGGAGTTGAAGTTTAATTTCTGTAAAAACAGATGACTTTGAAGTAAATAAATACTGGTGTTAGACCCAAGCATCCTGAACTGGCTTTGAGGTCAGATTCTGCAAAAAGCCTCTGTGAAGGTGCATTTGTACAGTGACACATTTAATTTACTGGAACTGTGGAAAGACAGAGTAGTGCCCCATATATGCAGAAGACTGTAGATTAGCCTTTTAATTATAATCCTTGTGAATGAGATGTTCAACACTTTGAAACTACACTACTCCTAAGGATTTGATACATTTCCTTGCTTGCATACTTTGTGTTTCCCAGAATGATTTTGAAGACGAAGCAGGTGTGGAAACTCAGAATGGCATGACACAGGGAGATAAGCTTAATGCCTTAAAAAGTCGGAGATGGCTATGTTCTGCTACAACTGGAGCTCTGAGGTAATTAATTAATTAATTCTGCAGTAATAAGCAGTTTGAAATTCAGTCTGTGCTATCAGATCTTTATGGCAAGTACATGACCTCATTTAGGGCCGTGGAACCAGTTGTACTACCTTCTGTGGTAGAAATTTCTCTAAGTATATGTCTATTAGCTGCAGATTTGGTTTATTAATTTAATAATCTTTTTTTTTTTTCCTATGTCTCCCTGTTTAGGATGCCTTCTGATTATGTAGCAGTAAAAGATAAAGTAAAAAAGTTTTTCAAGACCCTCAATTTTGTAGCTATCTAGCACTTTAAAACTTATATTCAATCAACTTAGTTATTTTTCTATAACTACTTTTTTGCACTCCTTATATAAATTTTGAATTTTTCAGAACCAGTAAAAATGTGAAGTTTGAAAGTAAACCTGAAGTATCCCTCTGTTGTTTAACTGTAAATTAAAATATCATTAAAATATATAAATTAAAATGTCAATAATTCTTAATTGTTGGTAGTCTTGTGCTTTAAAGCCAGTATGAGACATGCAAGTATGATTTGGGGGAGGGGAAAGGCTTTTTATCCTTTAATAAAGATTGCTGCTTTGGTTTCTTTAGGCTGCAAGACATGAAACTGCATACCAGGTCAATATCACAACCTTTCAGGTATTAACTTTAAAATTATAGTTCTGAATGTATACCACTCAGGTCTTAAATTTTCAGCGTTTTGAATTATATTTCTAACACCAATTGATTAGCAATTTCAGACTTCTGAAGAACTTTTATATGCACCTGCAAATAGGGGGTGGGAAATAAATCTGACAGAGGAGCATAGCTGTACTTCAGGGATACCTTGAATTCTTCTTAATAAATAATTAGCACGTACAAGTAATTTCTTCAGTTACATTTTCTAATATCTGTGCTGTTATGCAGTGAAGGATGACTAGTTAACTCTTATGCAATGAAGGATGACTAGTTAATGCATAACCACTTTATCTCTGTAAAATTAAACACTTATCTGAAAAGCCTAAATTGGCTACATACTGCCTGCATATCACAATTTTTATCCTGTGTATTTTAGCAGATGAACTAGAGGTATTTGCTTAGTGGATACAAACTGTACTTTTCTTTTTTTCAGAAGATATACCAGATAAATACTGAGTTTTAGTACCTTTTCATATTTTAATACAAGATCCTCTGTACACTTTACTATATGCTTTGTTCAGAACTTTCTGTGGAGCCAATAAGGCCAGTAGTTTCTTAATATTTTCTAAATGTTTATTTCATTTCTTACCTGTACTTATCTCAAATCAGTACTGACAGTGCCCCCTCAAAAGAAAACAAAAGCATAACAAGAAATTTGACTTAATAGTTATAGAAATGGCAGAATTGAGTTTTTTGGTTTTGTAACCATAACATCCTTTACCTCATTGCATCTAAAATGCAACATGAAAGACAAAATATCTGTCATTATAAAGTATTACTATTGAAAAGAACACATTTTCTTCAGTTTTGTCACAACCTGGATGTATGAGATGGATTACTCCAGATGTCTAACCTTGGAGATGCCTGGTTACCCTTTTGTGGTGTGAAATTAAAGCTATTTCTGCTCAATGCCATTCTTTCTGTGCCTGTAGCTTGTACCCAACGTCTTTATTCCTTTAAGAGCTGATCACGATAATATCCCCTCGTCTAAGGATGGGAAGAATTTCATACTACTGTGAGGCCATTCATTTATTAGTTTTTAATAAACTAATAAGGACAGCTATAATGCTAACATTTTTTCAGTAGTCCAGTGTACCATACTTACAGCTCATTATCAAAATACGAAGAATTTGGTCATTAAGAGTCCCGCCCTAGAAAGAGCTGTATGTTTTGTGCAACTTTAAAAATGTTCTTGCTGTCATTTGGAAACGATGATGATGCTGTCATGAAAGCTACAGTTCTGGGTTTTTTTCTACTCATACTTGCTTTATAAGCACAAAAAGAATTCTTTCTCAAATTTACAATATTTAAAATTTATAATCAAATTTACAGTAAATTTGATACAAAGCAGACACTTAGCCTTTACAAATTATCAAAGTGAAAAGTGGCCTCTAACTTCATAACATGATACAGCAGGGGAAAAACTTGGGAGTGGGATATTTGAAAACAGGCAAACTGTTGAGCTTCTCAGTACCTAGGCTTGAGAATTCCCACTTTTTAAAATATGTCAATGTATCAAAAGACTGTGTGTGTTTCTGAGATGTATATTTCAATTGTGAAAATCTTGCTTCTTACTAAAACTCTGCACTCCTTCCAGACTGAATACTTCAGGTAGCACAGAAGGATCCATGTCTCCTCTGAAGGCCTCCAAAGTGATGGCAGTTAATTCACCATCTGCAGAAAGAATAAGCAGAATTGCAACATCCTCAGGCTCTAATCTTAAAAGGTTTTTTTTTTTTTTCTTCTTCTCATTTTGGTACAAATACTTACTATATACTACAACAGTTTTCAACACATATGTCGTCTATGAAGTGCTTGCTGTTCTTGGATGTAAGAAGGCTTAAATTTACTTACAAAGTGATTTGCTATTCCACTAGCCAAACTTTAGTTGCCTGCAGATTTTGAAAACAAACAAAACCCAAAACCTATACTACTGGTATGAGAGTTTTGGTGAGATTATAATAAGTCAGAAACAGTATTACATTTCTCAGGTTGTTGGTTTTTTTACTCATCTGAGTTAATGGAAATTTTGCAAGTTTTTCCACAGGTCTATATACTGTTAATCTCAGAAGAATGCTGAGTGCTCATTAATATGATTTTTATGAACTCTGATTTCTTGCTATTTAATTCCATTATTATTATTGTACTGAGTAATTATGGATGTTAAATGAAGCTTAGAGTAATTTATGTATTCTTAATAACTTCTGGGCATAAATATTTACTTGAAGAAAATAACTCACTTAAAGAGATATTTCCAGACACGCTATTTTTATTCTCAAATTTGATCATCTTACTTCTTGGTTACTTGAAGATTTGTATCATGTTACTGATTTCAAGAAACAGAGGGGGAGTTCTTAAACTGTTTTATGTATACAAAGTACTTCAATGTAGATCAGCCACTGCCTAAAGCTTTTAAGACAATCTCCTGCATGTGCATATGGTTTGACAGAGGTGAAAGCTGGCCATGGTAGTTCTTGAATAAACAAAGTTGGGAACTCCTGACAAAAAAATCTAGTTTTCATTATTTGAGAGCTAGAAGATGAACCTGTGGGCAAACAGAAATTATTTCAGAATGGTCTTTGTTATTCACCCAATGTCTTCTGAATTGTCTGTTATTTTTTGTATATATCTACATACCTTGTGTGTATTTTTTTTTCCCTGCATGTGTTTTCCATTCAGCGTTTCCATAAACTCCAGACTAGCCAGTTCTCTAGGGAACCTGTATGCTGCTTCAGATGATGATGAGAGCAAAATGACATCATCGTCTTCTAGGACAGGTTTTTCTGTAAGACAAATCTCCAGCCACTTGAATGGCAGCTTGCAGTTGCCTCACAGAAATAACCACGAACTGAACAACAACTTATACAACAGAAACAGCAGTAGTGGCAACAACCTGAGCAGCCAAACCAGTTTTCACAGCGCCGTGACAGATGAGTATGCATCAAACTTCCGTTATGAGCCTTACAACTCCTCCAGCACGATACCAGAGTCAATCAATTCTTGTAAGTTCATAGTCACAACAGCACTTTCAGGCATCTGACCGATGCTTATCTTCCTTGCTTCTGTGAGCAAAGCTATTCGCAAAAAAAATCTGAACCCAGCATGATTCTCTGACTTCCTTTAATGTTTCTGAACAGCACCTTTGTCTGTTATGTTGTTAGCTGCTTTTTTCCCCCCATCTCTTTCAAGCATCTAGATCATGGTAGGTTCATGAAAATAAATTACTCCTGAACTTAAAATTAACACCTTTTCTGATATCTTTTTTTAATGGACCTTCTTATCCTTTAGATATTTTTTTTTATTTCAAATTATCCATAACATAGTATTAACTTTATTATGTATCTTAACCTCTGTGCAGTAACAGATTTAAAGAAGCCTTTGGATGTATCATACTAAATGGAAGGTACAACATTCTTAAAGATACGGCTCATTTGAAAGATGAGTCCACTTGACTTCAAACCTAGTCCTTTTCTAACACCAAATGTGAAAAGTATTTTAGAGCAAGATATTTATGATGGTCTTACCATTTTAGCTTTTATTACTCAGCAACTTTGCTGCCTCTGGTTATTTTGTGCTCTTTTTCTGTATAAAAGAGTCTGTACAAAGAGGGTGCATGGATAAATTAATTTAACTTGAAAGTGATTCTATACAAAATGCTGAGAAGAGAGACTAGAGAAACTTCAGTTATGAAATCAGAAATAATTTCAGCTATTTTAGGGAAAAAAACCCACACTTCTACTATAAAAACAAGATTTGATATCCTACTAATTATAAAAATCAGTGCAGTGTTCTTAACAGAATATATTGCCTACTATTAATTGCAGCTGTCAGCCTCTGTTTAGTAGTACTCACACTTCAGATATTTATTTTTTTAGCTGCTGGAAATAGAATTACTTTTGTGTAAAAAAAAATTAACTGCAGAACATTATACCTTTATATTCTGTTTCCCTGCCACTGATATATCGTTTCAGTATAAAGAAAGTTATAGTGTTATAAGCGCCACTGTTTTGGAGTGTGGCGAGTCCCCTGTCTTAAAACAGCAAATACACACATCGCATGTAATGAGGATGTCAGCTGAAAAGGTCATTCATGGGTTGTGTTCTCTTTTACCTGAAGAAGTGGGGTGTCTACCCTCTCATTAAGAGCTAGTATGTGACACCACTTACAGTTCAGAAGCCACATTTTTATAGCTTGGGAACATGAATTCCACTTTTTTAGGACAGAAGACAGCAGGAAATAAATTCTTACTGTTCCATTGTGGAATTAAATTGCATATGCGACTGAAACCTTACTGGTACACAAAGTACATTGAAAATGGAGTTAGCTGAAGGATCTTGATTCTGTACTCTCATAAATGCAATGGATACTTACACTTATATTTACAGCACAGAATAACTGTGCTGGGATGTGCTTGACCTAAAGCAACTCTTTAAAAAATACTTGATGCTTTCAGACTCTTTGTTTGAAAGTACATTTAGCTTATCCACTACAACTGATCTGGAAGTAAATGATTTTAGAATCACTGAGTGTTCTCCATTGACTTTAAATTTGAGTTTAAACTTTACTTGAAACATCAGCAGTAACTTATTTGCAAGAGACTTATTGAATATCACCACATCCTTTCAATTTTTTTGAACTTTTACCTCTTAAATTTGGCTGTGTGTTTACCTGCTGCATGGGATTGAGGTAAACTATATATAAGTGAGATTTTTTCCTGAGTTGGATATAGAAACCATCCCAGTTTTTTTTATGATGAAATCAGTTCTAGAACAAGAGAATTGGTTTAGTTTAAGTAACTAATTTGGTTTAATTTCTCTAGGTGTAGAGATGAGGAGAGAGGTGAAAAGGTGTATGGCAAGCTGAGGATGTTAGACTTGAGACCCATCTATAAGACTTTCCAGAACCATCAGAATTCATAAACAAATGAAAGTCAGCTTTTTTAGGTGTTCCCAGTCTTTTATCCAACATGCTTTACAGATGCTCAGTCCTCAGCAGGACTGACAAGGGCTCCAGCTGAGTATACTGGAACGAAAGTCCATACACCAGCAATGGTAGAGAGCAATCGCTCATCTGAATAACTAAGTGGTAAAGTGTCTGATTTTGTTTTTATTTCTTACCTTCAATCTTGTCTCATATTTAATGTATTTGAACAATATTTCTTTAGAAGGTCAAGCCATTCCCATTCTTTCCTATTGCACCCTCTGTAAATTATATGCTGCCAGCAGCAATTCTTAGAGGTTTTTTCCATATTCTGGTTACAGCTGCATATTATGCATAAATATGTAAACCTACATGCAGAGCCCTAAGGGGAGAAACCTTTATAACTGTAATGTGATTCAGTTATAAAAATAAGCTGACATAGGCCAAAGAGTACCAAATGATAATATAAACCATTACAGAAACAATCAGCACATTTCCTCAAACAACTTAAAAGGTTGAATGAAAATATAACATGTTAAAAACTAAAAACCGTGGTCTTAGAAGCCAATTAATCAACAAGGAAGATTGTTTTGTCTAACCACTTCAACCACCGGCATCCAGCTTTTTTGATCTGGTGATATTCATCAGTGGTCTTAAGCTCATGAGCAAAATATTGAGTAGCATCAAGCCTCAATACCAGTTCTGGCAGAATTCTGTTAAAAACAGAATGATTTCCACTTCACTACTTTAGATAACTGAAATTATTTAGAAGTCTTGTCAGCCCAAGTTTGGTCTTGTTGCAGTAAGTATTTGTATTACATTGCAATTTTTTATAATTGAAGCGCATCAGATAATGACAGAAGTTTATTACATATACTGGTCATTATGTTAATTCATTTGACTTGTCTCATCAAAGAACTCGAATGATATAAATTATATTCCTCTTCTTTTTATTAGCAGAATCTCACTTAGCCAAGCTAGATACTAAGCCAACCATCTGTAATCGTACAGGTACTCTATTTTAGAAAATCACTCTTATTTCTAAGTTTATTAACCATCAACGTGAGTGGGGCAGGAGCATTTTAACATGTTTACGACAGTAAATTTTCAGTTCTGATTAATGTTCTTTAATCTCACTGGTGAGGAAATTGGGAACTTCATTTTTATGCAATGCAAGTACATCTCCCCCCCCCCCCCCAAGTATGGAAGAGAGAGTTATTCTCTTTT
>JAOXJM010000004.1:13369767-13383299 GCA_026413425.1 Tringa solitaria
AAAAGTGTATTTTGCTAGCTTACTTCCTTTCTTACCACTTCGGGGAATCTTCCAAGTCTTTTCAAATATCCCTCCTTTGAGAGCAGGGATCTTTCATTAAGAGACAAATGCCTTCAGCAACGTGAGAGGATTCAGCCATGTTGCCCTTGATGTCCTGTGAAGTGTGTATTAGTATTGGTATGGTGCCAGGGCTTTCACAAAAGCACAGGTAACTTGCCTAAAGCATCAGTATGGATCTGGATTTTCCATTTTGGAGGAGAGCAATAAGACCGATCCCAAAGAAAAATACATAGTTTTGTCTCCCATTTTTGAAGGGATGATCAAAGAGGAGTTTATTGAAAGGCTTGTTGAGTAATTTCTTCCCCTTATTCAGCTGTCTGTCTAGATAAATTTTCAAGACTATCTCAACATATATATTAACACTTGCTCCCTTGGCCTCCTTTTGCTACATCACACAATTGTATTCAGCACAGAATTACTGAGGTCAGGAAAAGAGAAGCTAGATGGCACTATGGTCCAAAGAGACCATGTGCTGCTGTTGAAAAAGAGGACGCTGCACAAGTCATCTGGTCTGAAAAGCCTCTAGAATTTAACAGATATCAGCAAAACCAGAGTCAGAATTCCTGAAGTGGAATTATGGAGAGAACAGGCTTTCCACTGATATTATTATTTAGCTTTTTGGTTTTTTATCATTAACAGACTTAAACATATAGATATGAAAGAGACTTCAGATGTAAAATGGCTTTAACATTGCCTACACAGAGAAAACTGTAAGAAATAAGTTGTGCATCATTGCCTCAACATAACTTAAACATATTTGTGGTTTTTAAACATATACTTAAATACTTTTGCTCAAATAGGATAATATGTATGGAAGTAGATAAGCAATGCACCGCATCCGTGCAGTTAAAGAAAACCGATACTTTCATCTTATTGGGTTCAGGAAGCTTGAGAGAAAAAGTTTCCACCCTGATCAACTAATGAAACTTTTTTTTGATTATTTCTTAGGGCAGAGATAGAGGGACCTGCACTGCCAAAGTATAAATTTTGTACAAGCAAGTATTTGGGGGAGCTATTATATGACACTCATTAAGGTATCTTTATATGCATATATTTAAACTTTCATATGTCAATTTTCCTAATCTTTATTTTTAGAACAATTTTTGTTACTCAGTTATACTGGGTTTTAGTTAACTAATACATGTAATTCATCCATTATTTTTTAATCAGAAATAAAAGTCAGAAAATAATATATTGGTATAGTTTTTATTAAAATTATAGGGTCAACCAAAGCCTTTGCTTCACCTATAATTAGTATTTAAGAGTACAAGCGGGCAATTTAAGTTTGAGAATCCATTAGAAGAATGTCAAAGTTATTCAAATGCAAAACAAATAAACGAAAATATCCCTAAGATTTGGACATCTGGGAAGGTCTTATTTAATAACAAGTTTAAAGAAGGTCTCAGCATTTGAAAGTGAATAAAATCCAGGCAGCCAAACACTTGGTGTCTTTAGTGAAGCCAGCTACTAAGCTTTTTAATTAGTATACTTTGCTCATGCGATGAAGGGGCCTGCATTGCGCACACTGTGTTTGAACCAAGGTCTTTTGCTAACAGAAGACTCCTTTTTTTTTAGAGGAGTTCAACAGTTGTTGGTTTAGAGATGAGGTGTTGCTATACTGGTAAGTTACAGTAACATGCATCTGTCACAGAACAGATGCAATAAATTACTATTTTGTTGTATTTTATCAAGAAGGTAGCCATGGGATACCATACTATTCCTTCAGGGTTCAGTATGTCATTAACGTAAGGGTTATGGATGGGCTTTTAACTAATCTGGAAATGCAAGAAAAGCTTCAAGGTTAGTGGCTGGTAGGGAGGTGCTTGAGAAACTTCTGGGGAACCTCCAAAAATGATCCAGCAAGATGAATTAAAGTCTTAATATAATTACTAAATTTTAATGCTTACACAATTGCAAATTTGCATATGAAGAAGGTAACTGAGGCAAATTCATAGAACTGCAGTCCTACAAGGACAGTGCTAAGGGACTAGCAGCTGGAAAAGAAATAGAGCTGATGAGTAGGAATGAAGTTGAGAAAAAGGGGTTGGAAGGAACAGGAGAACAAAACACCTGCTTGGAAATGGTAATGATATAACAAACATAACTGAGAAATACTGGCAAGGAACTAGGAAGTTTACCAAAGATATTTCAAGAGAGGCTAGAAGAAAGGGAACCTGTAGGCAGAAGGCATAGTGGAAGAAGAAGGTCAAAAGTTCTGTAGAAAATCTGCAGAGAAGCAGATTAATGGGCAGCAGGATTGGAAATCTGAAGAATCAGGCTATTACAACGACCATGCACTGCAGTAGCAAAACAAATTTCCCTTGGGCTACCAAAAAGCAAAAAATCAATTACTTTTAACATGGCACGTTGTTTAAAAATAAGAAAAAAAGTGAAATGAATTTTACAGCAATTATTTTTAAGATCTTCCTCCCATTTCAAGTTACACTGAATTCGTCAGCTCCTGTTTTATTGTGTATTTGATGACTCAGGAGTCCTTTTTACCTCCTGCTAGGAGGACATCAAGTGTAAATGGGAAAAATTATGCTTCCCAAGAGGTGGAAAACATAAAAGCCCTCCAGGACCTAAATGGCTACCTGGAGGGATTTAGCAAGAAAATTCAAAATAAATTATAAGACATTACAAAATATTTTCCTTCTATGAACAGGTGAAAAACTCTAGTTCCTGTTAACACCTTTTAGAAACACCTCCTACTTGCTGATCTGCCCCCCCTCCATTTGCATTGAAAGCACAGCTGCCATAGGTTACCTAGGAAAATGAGCATCATCCAGTAAGTAGTATTGTTTCCAATTTACATTAAGACATGGCAGATCGTGAGCCTTGTCCTTTATTAACCATGGATTACTGCTCCTTTATTAAATACCAGTCTTTATTTTTTAATTTATTTTTAACCTTATGGGAATCATAGACAGTTTTTTCCTCTATGGGGATGGCTCTGGACTTCTGAGAACTGACTGCAGGTTTCAGCCTTCAAAAGCCTTAAAGAATACTGTAGTGCTGATAGAGTACTTGTATAGCTGTGAGTTTTGCTTTGTGCCACCTCAGAGACCAAGTTTAGGACTGTCCACAGAGTACTGTCTGACCTAACTGTGTTTCTGTGCTTTTTTTTTTTTTTTTTTGCCATTCAAGTACTTTCCCGTCTAGAATTCAAGGAAACTCAGATTTTCTTCTTTTTCTGATGATGTGTCAAATCCTTTTAAAGTAGTGTGGATGTTGGCTGAACCTTCTGCAGGTTCGGTCTATAATGGCTAACTGAATGAAAGCCAAGAAGTTCTCTCATTTCTGTTATAAGTCAAGGGTCATGTTGTATATGGAGCAAAATACATGTATAGTGACAGGAAGCAGACTTTTCCCTATGTTTTAAGTAAACAATAGCAGGTCCAATTTCTAGTTATTGGTGATAGGAAGATCTCCTTGTTCTATCAGATTTCTGTTTCCTGGTACATCTCCTTCATTTTTGCTTGCATTATTTGTATTTTACAAATGTGTGATGCAGCAAATTCTTAAAAATAACCATCAACTTTGTATTTGTTTTCAAGAAAGTGCTGATGTTAAATAAAGTACTAATTTTGGATTGCAGCAACTGCCCTAAAATAAGCACACTCAGCACGAAATCCAACATGACTATTTTTTGGATTTAGTGTCATAGGTGAACTTAAGGAAGCACAAGTTGATAAATTCAGTGTACTTTAAATCTGTGAGGATGTTTAAAAATAATTGTTCTAATTTTATTTTTTTTTAATCACTTACCATACATTGAAACCGCTTGCTTTACTTCACTGTCCTTGGATGAATTTATCCACAAGATGGTTCATCAAAGCGGTATATTTTAAGGGAAAACTGCAACGTATTTGTAAAATACTAAAAGTAACAGCATAATTAAATTTTGGCTGGTGATTCTTCCCAGGAAGCCCAAACAGGGCCTATGAAATGGGCTTAGGACATCGTGAGTCTTCTAGCAGAAGATGCAGACAGCAGATGAAAATATTAATGTTTCTTAAAGGTGTTAATTGCTCTGAATTAATGCTCAATTATTCACTACAATGAAAATAGCTTCTGAGCAATACTACAAATTTATTAGAAATGTGCGACATTATAATGGGATGTTGAATAGTTTCTTCATTGACATTGCATTTTGCACCATGCTGATTTGAAGAGCAGATTATGATCTCAGATAATTATTATAAATGCATTTATACTGCAATACTTCTGCTTAAAAAACTATATCTGGTAAATTAATTTGTTTAACATTCTTGGAAGGTGCCAAATTATTTGTTTGTTTATTTCAATACTCTGTAAATATTAGCTGCAATATTCCATTGCAAATTACATGACAAATTCCCACCCTTGCCCCAGTATTTCCAGAGATACCCTAACTTAGTTGCAGTAATTCAGCAGGTCTTCTGGGCCACCTGCTGAAGAAGGCAGGCTGGAGAGCAGAGTAAGAGCTGAGGTTTTCGATGGTTTTTCAGGCTGTTTTTCTGCTTGCCCCAGTTTAGGATGCAAACCTCTGGCCTGCTACTGCATTTGCAGATAAAGAGACAGCTTGTGGAAAGCAACAGATATTCCTTTTCATCTCCTATTGGCACACAATTGTGCTGGCTCTAGTAATAGCTTGTATGCAAGTGATTCCAGTCTGACTGCCCAAGCATCTCTTTCCTTTACAGCTTTGAAATTGGCTGCAGCTTCCACAATTGCTTCCCACCCAGAAGACACCTTCCCAGGAGCAGCAGCCCTCCTTCCAGGGCCCGCTGCATAGGGGAAGGACAGAGACCCCTGCTTGCCTCTCACTTGTGCATAACTCTTTTTTGCTTCTCTTATTTCTCTGCTTTCTCTCCGAGTGTAATATTGGTATTATGAGCAGGAATGTCTAAAAGCAACTTGCTCCAGCGCAGTTGAGGTCTAAAGGAAAAAATGACAAAAACATTCATAACCAGTGGAACAATCCAGAGAAAAGAGTCTTGCCTCCATGTGTCTGCTCAGCTGTCTGCAGCATTTGGGTGAAGCAGGTAGTAGTTTGACCATGTATGTTCCTTTTCCTTTTCTTTCTGTTCTAGTCCAGTCATGTGAAATACGAGAGTGATTCCAAAAAACCATAAAGCAACCAATACGTAACTAACAGAGATGAGGTTTTTACTGAGAAAGTTACGAGCAGGAGATTTTTGGAACAACACAGGCTCTTGTGGATCTCACCAAAATATCAGGAATGCAGGAAGATTTTTCCCATATTCCTAAACATTTAACGTCATCCATGACTCTGATATTAATTTTATAGAAATAAATTTTTGAAGAAATAATGGGATATGGGGGATTTCCATTTCCTCTCTTTTACAAGGGTATTTCCACAGCTTTCAAACCCTCATTAAACAGCTGTCAGCTCTTAGTACATATGTACAAAACATGTGTTCAGAGCTATTAAGATGAGATTGCCATAGTAAAATTCATTAGTTTTCTTACACAAAGCCTATGTTCCTCTGAGTTCATTGGTTAACGCTCTACCAACTAAGGGGAGTATCGTCTAGCATTTTTACACCTTCATTTACACTTGTTATTTAATGATAGTAAGGGCCCTTTTAGCAAAACTCTTAAGTATATGTGAGACTCCAGTTACATAGTTAACTGGAAGTAATGCCTTCACTGAGGTTATGTATATGTTTCAATATTTTGGAGAACTAATAATGAAAAATACTTACCTGCAGAGTAATATCTAAATATTATCTTTTTCAGTTTTGAGAATCTACAGTGTATTGAAAGCCTACTCTGAAAATAATGTGGAGTATTAAGAGAATGTTTTAAAATCCTCTTTTGTTTTGTTTCACAAATAAGAGGAATTTTAATGCATGTTTTCTCTTTTTTTTTTTCATTTCTATTCTTCTGTAGAAGGTTTCAGTTATGATATCTCAGAATTTTTTTTTTTTCCAAATTTCAAAGTGGGTGGGGCATCTCCAGCAAGATAGCTGAAAGAAAGAATAGTAGGAAATCTTAATCAGTTTAATTCTACTATTTTTGTACAAATAAACTAGCTGGAATGACTGAGCAGGAACTAGGTGGGAAAAGAACAATAGTATGTTTACACAATACTAGCGAGTGATATGGGGGCTAGATTTGGGAAGGATTTGGAAGCAAGAAGTATGAGAATTTAGCTAGTATTGGAAGTTATAAGAAATGTAAACAGGTTAAATGCTTGCAAATACTAGGCTAAAAAGTATCTTGCGGTTCTGCTAGTTCTAGCTATTTGAGCAATTGCAGGCTACATTCAATAGCTGCTTGAACCATTAATGATCTTGCTAACTTTTTTCAGGCACAAGTGAAGAAATCTTTAAGAAGGAGTAAGAGGGATAATCAGCATACTGAGTAAGAGATTAGCTGTAATTCAAAATGTTAGAAATTGACTTTTGGTAAAGCATAGCATAAAAGGATCGAGAACATTTAGCCTGTGATCTTGACAGGACTGGAAAAAAGACACAAGAGCAGTTTTGGTGATAAAAAATGTGAGAACTGTCAGTGTAGAAGAGCATCTTTAAATAAAAGAACAGCAGGTTTTTTAAGTTACCCTGTGCAGAATTGAGAAAATAAAATAAATATGCAAAGGGAAACTGAATATGCTGAAACTAGTTTATAAAGCTGCAAATGAATTCATAATTAAGGAGAAAGATAATAAAACTGAAATCCTGAAAATAAGAACAAAATTAGTTACCAGAAAGAAGAGTTTCAAAAAAACTCTTAACTTACTGATAACTGCAAGGAAATTGAAGGAGGGGAGCCCAGGTACTTATAGAGACACGTCTGCAAGAAAGGTTCAAAGGTTTCATGTATCTGATGTAAATTGAAATGCTAGTACTTGCAACTGTTCTAGCACAAGAGAATAGCCAAGGTTTGGTATTGTACAGACTCATGAGGATAGAATGACAGCGCAAGTTACCTTTGTCAGCAGATTGTCTTTATCATTCTAGGTTATTGCTGTTTGTTTGGAGAAAAGTGCTGAACAGTTACAGGGAACCAGAGGCTTCTAAGTAAGGCATGTGATAATCAAGAAGGAAGTATAGGCATGTGATAGTGAAGAAGGAAATATTTAAAGCTCCTTTGGGTCTGAGAACAGTTTTGTATAAATGGAAAGCTATGCGCTTGTGGGAAGTAGATCTTCCATTTCAAACAGCAGTGTTTAAAGTGGTTCAGTGCTTTGCACAGTGGGGCTTCCCCAAACGCACCAAAATAACTTGGGGCATTTGCCATTGCAGTACTGCAAAACTGCTTGGCATAGTGGCAGCTTTCTCCCCAAGGATGAATTTCATTTTGTAGCTATCTTTTCATAAAATACCTAGTTTTTACATGTTCATGCTTGTTAGATTTTTATGTCATGACTTCCTATTCCCCATTGCATAAGGCCATCAGCATACTTGGAAGGAGTTTGCACGACTTCTGACAAAAGGAAAAGAAGAGGAAATTACTGTCAGAACATGACCTGCAGCTGTCTGTATGTCTGAATAAGAAAAACTATGTACTTATTCACACAATGACAAAGAAGTCATTGGGCATCAGCCATTGGTATTTTTATCAGGAAGGAGCTCTATTAATGTACATCAATCTGTCAACAATTTGTTAGTAAATGTAGTACTGTCAGCTATTTTGCTTTTTCTAGACGTAATCAGAGAATTTAAGGAAAAAGGAAATTTAGAAACTTCTGCACACTATTGACAAATTATGTTATTATGCAGAAAATTTAGAAAGCAGAAAATTATGTATGTTGTGAACACATTAAAAGTTAGAGTATTATTTCTGCCACTGTATAATGTAGGCTATTGTACATGGAACATCTAGCTGGGAATGATGGAATGATTTGTACCATAGTACTATAGTTGAAGCATAAGATTTTAACCCTTGCAGCATAGACCCATCCACATTTGAGAATGGGGATGATAATAGTAATGTTCTGAAGCTTTTGAGACCTCTGGGGTGTTTACTTTTGTATGTTTGTTGTAAATAAATCTTTTAAGGTTACAAATACTATAAAGTTATCTGATATTAAACAAGCTCAATTCCACTCATTTTTTCCATTTTAACTCCCTACTACAAGTGTTATGTCACACAAAATCTTCCAATGTTGGGAATCACTGTTGAATCTAAATTCTGCATGAGGTCTTTCTCTCCATAGTCTGAATGTTGTTCCTTGGTTGGTGGTCTCTCTGGATAGATTCTTCATGGTCAACTTGAAGACTTTCTTATAGGAGCCCAGGGGAGCCTGTGCTGTGGAGGGGCTTGCAGCAGACACCTCTGGCTGCTCGGGATCAGGGGCCTGGGTTCTCCACAAGTGCTGGACTGTTATCTGTGAGTGGCTCCTCATCTAAGTTTCACTGATTTGATTTATCATTGTGTTTTATAAGGCAGACTGTCGCAGAGCAAGTTCTTTATCAGGCCCATTTTTAAAAAAGAAGTGTTCTACTGGTGTAACTGAAGGACTCTGCATGTGTCTGGCTCCAGGGACTAAAATCTTAGTCTTTGCTGGAAGACGTTATTTCCCTTGAGTTCTCTGGAATGTAGGTGCACTTAGTACAGAAAAAGAAGGTGAACTTCTGGTAAGAGAAACTGCTGTGAGGGTCTGGGTTTTGCTTGGTGTTCTTTCCTTGTAGAGGTGGATGTGTTTGTAGGAAATGGAACAAATGGGTGTCACTTCCCATGTAAAAACTGTCTAGAAGCTGGACGTAGCCTAAAGCTGTTTTTTCACTTGCTCAGTTATGATGCCTTCTCGTTTTCATCTGTAATCTCAAGGCATTTCCTCATAATCATGAGGATATTACGGCAATTCCCATTAGTAACAGGATTTAAAAGCTTTCCCTTCCCTTGTGGTTTATTCGGAGGATAGCAGATGTACTGAATTGAACACATGTTTTTATTGTACCTATGCCCACATAGTTGATGTAGGTTACCAAAACATGGAAGGTAACTGTCACTGATTAATGTAGTGTTTTTTCCCCACCCAGTTCTCTGGAGCTTCTCAACTCCATAAACTTTGAATGCCTAATTTGAGCACCTGAGTTTTTAGAGTAATAAGCATTCCTTACTACTTTAATTAGGCAAAAGATAGTTCTAACTAACTTTTATTGTGGCTAAATGAAGCAAAGTTCTGGTACAAAGGGTCTCCCTTATCCTCCAACTCCTCATTCATTACCACAGTCAATCTATCCTCTACAGTAAAGGGACTGGAGGTTTCCTGGCAAAAAAAGTGTGTGAGCATGTAAGTAAACTTTAATTCTCTTCTTTCGCATGTTATAGCGTGTGGATTTGCAACCTTAATAACATTTTTAAACTTAATATCTTATTGCAGAAATTCCATCATACTGTCTCATACTGACAGAGACCATGGGGTATGCCTTAAACTTACAGCTCCACCAGATCAGCTGTGCTGTTGGGCTATGAGGTATGTGCATTTAGTACTATCCTGGGTGCATGCAAGCAAGAACTGAAACATGTTTATTTGCTCTGAAGGGATAGTATGTGTATGGTGTGCTCATACACAATAGTTATGAGGGGATAATATCTCCGTTTGGAAATAACTGAACTCTTTGGTCAAAACATTTTTTTAAAAAATGTTAATATTTTTGCAGAGTTTTAAGTCTTTTAAGGAACAGCTTAAAATAGGTAATGTGACAAACTATATGTTTTAGAGTGCAGGGTATTAAAAATTATATCGTAAGAGCAGCATATATACCATGAAATCCACTGGGGACTTTGCTATGACCAGTCTGTTTTATATGGGAGTTGCTAAAATGCTGGTGATGTGTTTTAAACTCTAATATGGTTGAATAAGCAAGAACCTGAAAACGTATTGTCTACTGTATTTGTAAAATATGTATGTGCACAGGTCAAAGCTGAACAGATTGAGAAATTTTATAAAAGATCAAAAATGATGTTGAGAATTTTGAGATTTTACTTAGGAAATGAATCTGTAGTGATTTTTAAGGATGTTGGTAGTATGGAAAATTTGCACAATTCAGTTGATGTTGTGAGGGTGCAGACATTTTCAAAATAGTCTTCATTGCTAGACAATATCTCAAAGCCAAAAAGCCATTATAGGAAAAATACAGTCATTGCCATCAACCTGCTTTAACTCACGTACTGTAACGACAATGAGTGGGGACTGGTGAGACTTTGTATGTCCGGATCAAATTTAATTTTTTTTAAAATTATTTTTTGGCTTGTCAGTGCAGTCTGAGAATCAGATCAGTGCAGTAAAGCAGCACAGGTCTAATCAGATTTCATGCTGTTGCAGCCTGTACTTTGAAAACCATTGCTTGAGCTATCAGCACCAAAAAAACCCAATACACTGATAAAATTGAGAGATTCTAGAGCAGTTCTCTTAAGCAGTATTCATACTTTACCAGAACAAATTTCTGAGATCGTTAAAAAGTATCTTAAGACCTTAGAGACAACTTAGGAAGTGCAGCACTTCCTAAATACTTTGGGAAAGTGTCTGCCCTCCAGGCTCCTTAAAACTGTGACATTCACTTTTTATCAGAGAGACAAAATGGACTAAAACAGGAGCTGTACTTTGGAAGGGGCCCTGAGACAGATTTTATTTTATCAAGTGATGTCAATACAGAATTTGACTATGTGATTTTTTTTGTTTCTACATATAGCTATTCGTGTGGGAGTTTCTAAGAAAGTGTTTTGATCAATAGTCATCTTCACTAGAACAAGTTTGGAAGTACAAAGCACTTCCATTTTATTAACAGTATTTGATCCATGACTAATTGCTTTTATCCTGTGAAGCTGTGTTTCCGTAAATGTATCTTTATGGTTTTAATGAACGTTTTTAAAGTCTAAAGCTAACCCTATAGCTGAATGAACAAACTCATCGAAACCTAGGAAGGTAGTTCAGTTCAATGGTTCAATTTTCTTTTTTTTTTTTTTTTTTTGTGTATTGAGAAGATTTACAAACAGGGCATATGAGATGTGATGAGAAGAACTACACTGAGGTGGATCTTTTAGCATTTAGCATTTGAGGTTTTGAAAAAAACAGGAAACTGTTTTAGGGTGGGGACTCCAAAAGCACCTACTGTTCTTTAACATAATTGTGTGAAATGCCTATCTTTCTGTAACCCCTACACGGGCATCTGGGGTTTTTTATTTTTCTTCTCTTTGCTTCCTCAATATTTCTAAGCTTCTACTGATGTTATCAACTAGTTGCTTCTTACCATCTTTCAAATGGACACCAAAATGAAACAAAAGCTTGGAAATTACCTCTAGCAAAATATAGCATAGGGAGGAATTTTGTCATGCTCCCGTCACGGAGTCAATTCTCTGTACAGCCAGTACAAAGCAAGAATGACTTAAGGAATTAAAAAATGCTTGGTCCTAAAAGTTGTACTGAAAACCAAGATTAAAATTATTCTGCGTCTGGGAACTGGCTGTGTGTGAACTCCGTGCCCAGTAACAACAAGTAGTGCAAAAACAACCTAATTGCACAAGTAGTATTACAGCAGGTCGACTTGCCACTAGCTGTAACAGTGTTCTCTCCTAACTAAAAAATTCTTAGAAGCTGCTCTGTTCCACATGTGCCATGGCATAGCATGACATATGCTGGAAGCTATATGGTCTTGAAATGTAGGTAAATGTTACCATATGTATTATTAAAATGTTTCCTACCTGTTAGCATGTGCTATATATTTTACCAAAACCATCTTTTCTGCTTGTGTTTCATATGGAACAGCTCATCCTGAATTGTCTGGAGCTCATGCAGGGGCATGGCACAAGCCACAGTGCATGCACTTAGCACTGCCCCAAATATTGCCCTCAATGACTGAAGAATAAGCCATTCTTCGCTACCATGGCTCCAGCTGTGTTAGTCCTGGAAGATTTTTGTTCAATTAGGGACAAGTAGCAGGGTTGATTAGAGTAACATTGTTTATGAATTAAGAGAGCAGACTGTAGCAGCTCAGTGCTACGTAACAGTAGTTAGTTTCCAACTGTCCTAAGAAAATTTTTCATTTTAAAAGATATTTTAAATCTTATTTAGTTGGGCTTTATTATTTCAAATGAAAGACCCTACCTCCCTCTGCCCCCCAAAAGGTCATGTATAAAAAAATTTAGAGGGAAACTTCCAGTGACCTATTGCATTGTTTTAAAGTTACTTTTCCTAGCAAAGGCTGCTTGTCTTGGCAGTCATTCATAATTTTGAAGTCCGTCCAAAGGAAGAAAAGGCTCCGTTCTCTTTGGGTTGGTCTAAAAGAATCAAAATCCAATGGCTAGTGCTAATCCTTGCCAATAACTTTCTGAAGTTATTTCAAATAAAGAACTTGCAGTGCCCCATTATTGGCACATAAGATTTATAAGGCCCACATGAAGAAAATCTCATGAATGTTTTATGGCCTAATCACTCTGGTCACTTATTTCTCTGTAGTGAAGCAAATAAAAATAGTGCCTCTCAATTGCCTTAATTTTTTTCCAAACAAGTACTATCTTTATTATTATTTTTAACAACAATAGTAATATTAATAACTGATGCTTTACTACATAACAATGTTGGGTGAACATTTATAAAAACATTATTAGAATGTCAAATCAGAAAATTTATAATAGTATGATAAGGAATAGAACATACTACACAGAGGGAAAAAAGGGGGGGGGGGGAAAAGGAAGGTCAGTTAGGATATTGGAAGCAATTATGGGTGTATTATTATTTTCTGTAATGGAAAATGTTTTTCAACCATGTTTAAAAGAAAACTAAAATTAAGATTGAATTACCTATTTGCTTGCATATGGACTTCATGTGCCCTGTAGAGAATACAATACTTCTGAAGTTCGATGTAGTTCAGCATGTAGATACATTGGTTCAACATTTGAGTTGTCTAGAAGGTTTCCAATAGAACTTGGAATGTTATATTTTTTTGTCTCTCTTTAATACTACAGTTAGGTCTTTAACTTTCCTGTGTAGTTCATTCACTGTGAGTATTTTCTATGACAGCTTGAATAGCAGCACACATTTCCTGTGAGCTTGTTAGACAAAGTCAAATAGTGATTTCCATCAAAAACAGAAGTCCATGGTCTCCACTTGTACACATGCAAACAACTTGGTGGTAATGTCATTTACCAGCAAAGTGGGAAAAATGTTTATAAATGAACTTAAATTTAAACAAATCTGAGATAATTTCAACTATAAATTCCTTGTCTTACAGAGAATGGGTCTAATAAGTTCAGTGTTGAAATTAGTTGAGTTTCTCTTTTTGGTACAAAGTTTCTTAATACTGAAAAAATAAACACAAATATAGCTCTCCTTATGGCACCAGAAGAATTATTTGTATTTTATGTAGCTTTACTAAAAGATAGGTTATACAAGCCACTTTCAGTAGTAATCTGCAGTATATGCATAAATCACTAAGTAATTTTTTGTTTATTTGGTTTGGTTTTTGTTTTTGTTTTTTTATTGGTTGGACTAGATGATCTTAAAAGGTCCCTTC
>JAOXJM010000004.1:13397601-13410542 GCA_026413425.1 Tringa solitaria
TGAAAGCCAAGACATAGACTCCCCAAAACGTTCGTAGAACTGGAAAAAAAAAAACCCAACCAGTGTGGTTGAGGTGAATGTATTTGGGAAACCTGCAAGCGCAGAGCACCTGATCAAAGCCTTTGCAGTTTGCAAGGCAATGATTCATATGTCTAAACTTACCAGCACAGAAAACAGGATAACACCGGTTTATGGATTGCTCTGGATGCCTGTATTTAGGCAGCTGTATCACTAACCAGGTGTCTTTCTGGAGCTTATTAGATCATTTGTGATCATACTTCAACACTTATACAAATAGAATTGTTTTTAGTGTATGGACTGCTTATCAAAGACCTGTATATCTTCCTATCTATCAAGGTATGTATTGGAATAAAGTTGATATAGGGCCATTTTCTGAAAGCCTCTAAACTCAAGATATTTGATGTCTGGATCTTATGTTGACCCTAGAGCTCATCTCTGCTAAACTAAAGGAATGGATTTTATTCTTTTAGCTTTCCCGAGTGACCCCATCATTGAGATTAGCCCATCATCCTTTGTTGATGGAAAACAAGTCACTGTCACCTGTAAAATTCCTGATGTGTATCCTTCTGTTTACCTGGAAGTACTCCTAAAGAAAGACAAAAGTCTTCTTCATGAGAAAAATTTTTATGACGATGACAGCACAAATGCAGAGACTAAAACTGTGAAATATTCATTTAATTCCACGGCTGAAGATATGGGGAAAGAGATTACCTGTGTGGCCAAGTTGCCAATTGCTAATATGGACTTCGAACCCAAAGAAAGAGTAACTTCTCAGAAACTGAATGCAAACTGTAAGTATTTTTATTCCAGGGCTTTCACACCAAATACTGTTTAATGTTAAATTTCATGGAATGGGTTTACAAAGCGTTTCCTGTAAATTATTTATAATCTGCGCTTCTTATCTATATTATTTATGTAGATAATCTACTGCATTTGATTGATTCAATAACAGTCATTGAGTCATTAAATACCCACTGTTGTTCATGACAGAAGTTAGGCAATGCTTTAGTAACTCCTCTCTCACCTTGGGCACTGGTGCTCAGTCAGAAAGTAAAGACCAGAAGAAAAATGTCAGCATGCAGATAAACAATGGCTTTTAAAATTGCCATTGTATGCTTAGCAGTTCCAAGTTTATAATCTTAAACAATGGGAAGACAAATGTAAGAGTTAAAAAAAACCAAAATTGTACACATTTTGCCTAGCTTAGCTTTCAAAGCTGCAAGCTAAATGTCTTATCAAGCCTGGAAAAAATGTTGCACTGTGTTACTGGAATGCACATTATTCATTTTTTTCTTGGTATTGTGTGAAATGTACCTCTAGGGAAGCTAGAAAAGCGAGTGTTAAAAACGTGCATGTCATTCTTCATTAACTTACTGACCTTATCTCTCTTTTGTTCTCTTCTAGTTGGTCCACAAAATACTGTCATTACTGTATCTCCAGAAAACCCGCCAATGGAAGGAAACCCTCTAAGCCTCACTTGTGTGACTGAGAGTAATCCACCACCACAAATAGTTTGGAGAAAACATCTGGCTGATAAAAGCATTGAGCATCTGATAGAAAACAATGTCCTTTCTATTCCCCATGCTCATTTCAATGATTCAGGACTGTACATCTGTGAAGTAATTAATCTGATTACTAATAAAACAGAGAAAGCAACTGTGGAGATTGTTATACAAGGTACAAGTCTGCTTGAATTTAACTTGTATTTTCCAGTACCCAATTGGCAGTCACCAGTTGGGTTGGAGGATGCAGAAACACTGAAAGTTAGGAAATCATGGGGCCTTCTTGTTGAAGGATTTACCTTTCAATTGAAAGGATTTACCTTTCAATTTACTGCTGCACTTCATGGGCTGTGCTTCTTATTTCTATGCTTCATTTTCAGCTAATTCTCTCGGTACTTCTGTTGTACATACATACCTCTATATTTTTGCTGCAATGAGACACACAAAGTGATAAAAGAATCAGAGAAAGTGGTGGTGTGAGGCACACTTATCTTGAAATGCTAATGTGTGTAACAACTTTGCAGATACATCACAGTCGTCTTCTTTGAACTAGTAGGTTTAGTCTTTAATAGTAAATTTAGTAGTTATTTAATAGTAAAAGTATTTTATACATCATAATTATTATTGTTATTACTACTACTGCTGTTTCAATAGAGCCAAAAGTCTCAGATGGAGCCTGGGACCAAAACCAAAATGAACAGATCGTTGGGCGAGCAATTCCAGCTTTCTTAAACCACTGTCTGTCTTCAGTACTTTTGCATTAGTATAACAGCCTTTTCTTTTGTCATGCAGGTGCTCCAAACATTCCAGAAATCTCTATTGAGCCTTCTACAACAGTTCAAGAGGGAGAAAATGTTTCCATAAAATGTTCTGCTGAAAGTAACCCTCCTCCCAAGATTATTTTAAGGAGGAAAACTGACAGTGCAGACATGGGGCCATACAGTGAGGGGAGAATTCTTCTTCCATCTGTGACATTCCTAAATGGAGGAGACTATGAATGTGTAGCACAAAATAGGTTTGGGGAAAGGAAAAGTGACATAACACTTAATGTGGAATGTAAGTATGGTCAATGTTTTCCCAATAATTTAAAAATAATTAGTTAATTCTCCACTTACTTCAGTAATAAATATAACAATCAAACTAAACAAAACCCTGTGAGTACAGAAATGTCAGCATAGTGCTCTGCTCTTCCCCAGAGAAAGGAGCAATGCTGATGAACAAAACAAAGACATGAAATGTTTAATGTAATCACAGTCTTAAGTCAGGATCTGAATGAGCAAGAAACTGGTCTACCTTCTCAACATTCTTGGTTAGAAGTACTTGGTTAGTGTGTTTAGGCTATAGAGAGTTTGTATGGAAGCTCTGATACTGTGTGCTTTACTTATTCTGGGAATGAAAAAGAAATAAACTTTGGGAGGCTGACAACTTGGCATCCAGTACGACATGTTGGATCCACCTCTAAATAATCCAACAATGATTAACTACAAGATTCTTCCTTTCAGATGGACCGAAGAATACAATGATCTCTGTTATCCCTGCTACTGCTGTTAAAGAAGGAGAAACTGTAACGATGAAATGTACTAGTTCTGGTAATCCGGCTCCAGTGATCTCTTGGAAGAAAAAGAAGGCCACTGGGGAGTATGAGAAAATTTTTAAAGATGCAACTTTAACTATACAGAGAGTAAAAAGTCAAGATCTGGGGCTTTATGAATGTGAAGCTTATAACCAATTTGGCAAAGAAGAAAAATCTGTGACATTACTTGTTCAAGGTTAGTAGAAAAGACGGAGTGGAAGTTTTTTGTGTTATGTATTTTAGGTCCAGATCTCATTCTGGGAAGGCCAGGGGAATTCTTTGATGTCAATGGAGTTAAAAGGTGACCCTAATGTCATTAAGTCATTTAGGAAGCTTTAAACAATGAATGGTGAATCTGTCTTCCTACAGATAGCTTATGCAAAGTTCTCATGTCAGTTGAGCTACCATCACTCCTTCCAATTGGCAAATGCATGCATGAGGCAAAGAAGCTATGCCTATATTTTCTTCCAAATAGGTCTCAGTGGAGGATCCAGATACCTGCGTAGAAAGATTCAGAGAAAGTACATGCTGAAACTTTTCTGTGGAGGGACTGTATTACAGCCCCTTGGCTCTTCTTCATGTTACAATTCTGCATCCTATTCTTGCAAACTGCATTTAAGCTATACCAAATGCTGACTCCTCAACCTACATGCAATGATAGCAAAGTTTTTTCAGTAGTAAGTGGACTTCTTTGCTTTAACCCTGCTGCTTTTCTCTTTGTCTTTTTTGTAGCTGCATCAAAAAATACACGTTCAGTTTTCCCTTCAAGTGCAGTGATACAAGAAGAAAGTGTTACTATCTCTTGCACATCCTCAGATGTTACATCTGTTCAGGGTACTCTGTGAAAGAAAATAGAGGTCACAGTCCTTGAAGCAGTAGGTGGCAAATATGCCACATACCATAGACAGGGCTCAGCTAAAGGATGAAGGAACATATGAATGCATATCATTAATGAACTAGGAGAGCAGTCTCAGCACATAGTACTTTATGTCACAGGTTAGTTAAATTGGCTACTGTAGAGAATTAATACTAGTGTATGTTTTACACAGACATCTTCAATTCCATTAAGAATGAACTGTCTTTAAAGAAACTGAGATGAGTTGCACATGTTACTGTCATAAATGGTAGGATCTTAGTGCTAATGATAACTTCTGTCCAAAACAGCAGATGCACGAAATAATTGCTGCTTCAAAATTTTTCATAGTTCCCCTTCCACCTTTGAAAACAGGATGTAAAATTGTGGAACCTAGTGAAAAAAATACTATTCTAGGACTCCTTCCTTTGACTTTTTTATTTCTCTTCTGTTGAAAGAGGACATTAACCTCTGGTTCTGTCAATCTGTGTCCTTTCGTGAACTCAAATGAATAAACAGTGGATTTAAAATAAGAAATTTAGAAAAGACTTCATATAATGTAAAAGATACTCAACATTCTCCATCAACTGATAAAATGTTTTTTCTGTCAGCTGCTGTTGACTGCGGTGTGTGACGGATAGCTAGTGATAGAGTAGTGTCTAGGGCTGTGTGCTTGGATATTATAGTGAATCCATTAACTGGATCAGTACTTTGTGTGCACACACTGCTTATACCTCATGAGTTTTTGCTTCTGTTTGTTGCTAAATCCTACCTTGCATTTCTTTTCTTTTCAGTTCCTCCCCAAAATATTACTGTGTTAGTATATCCATCAGAAAATGTTAAAGAAGGAGAAAATGTCACTATTACATGTAGCTCATACAGTAATCCACCATCACAGATGGTCCTGAAAAAAGTCCATCAGGAGAAAGAAATTATTCTGCCATCAGTGAATGGAACCTTTATACTCTACAATGTCACCAAAAATGATACAGGCAAATATTTGCTTGATGTTTTCAATGAAGTTGGAAACAACATCAAAGTGATTGAGATAGCTGTTGTAGGTAGGTAGATCTATTGCCTTAAACTTATTTTGCTTGTATTTTCTAATGAATTTTTTGTACAGGTGAGCACAAGTAGTTCATGGCTGATCCTTGCACAACAATACAGCAGTTAACCTCAAAAAAAAACCCCACAAATTAAACCAAATAATAGAACAGCTGGTGAGAATAAGCTGTATTTAACCTCCTTTCAGTGTGAATATTGTTGTCTCTCTTACCTGAGTTTGTGCAGTAGCTTTAAGGATAGGGCCAGAAGAATGTGGATCCTGGCTGCATTTCTGTCCACATGCATGAACAGTGAGACTAATCCAGAGAAAGTTCTGTTTCACAGAAAAAACATCTGAAGATTGGGGTTTTTAAACATGGTCTTCTCCTGAAACGTTGTTTCCAGGAGGTAGAAATGTCCCCAGATGTTTCCGGGGTAAAATACGTGATATTCTTCTGCTATTCTTCATGAATGCCATGGTTCTTCATGAACTTAGTTGTAGATGATATCACATGGGTTTGAACTTGCACAGCAAGTTCAAGAGCAAGATAGTGGCTAGAAGTTAAAGTGTGTAATATGGAGTTACTAAAGAAAAAAGTATAAGGAACACATATTTAAATGTGCTTTGTGCATGAAAACAGAAATAGTGTTCCAACTTTTACAGTAATAAACACGTAACTGTTTCAGTTGTTTTTTACTCAACTTTTTTCTCCTTTTGTTTCCATTTTCAGGAAGATTGGAAAAACCAGATCAAATGATACCACTGATTATTGCATTTTCCAGTGTAGCAGCCGTAGCAGTACCTGTAGTTGCAATTTTGATCTACGTGTCAAGAAAAGCAAAAATAAATGGATCCTACAGTCTTGTAAAAGCACTCAGGCTGAAAGTGTGATCGCGTGAATATAAGTCTAAGTTCATAATAAGCAAAATTATTTATTGTTGTGACTGGTTCTGCTCTTCTATAATACATGGTAACAAACAAGCAACTTAAGAACACCTCCATGTAATAGCAAATTGATTTTTTTTTTCGTGTTTTGAGAAGTATTTCAGTATTTAAATTAAAAGAAAAGCTAGCTTCCTCTCCTAGAAATTTGTAAATCACTTCTGTGTTCAAGCATGATGAACGAAATATTTCTTGGAGAACTGGGTTTGTACATAGTGTATAATTTGTATTATAAATATGTTCAACTGAATATCAGTTTGTAAAATTGCAGTCTTACTGCAGCTGTACAGAGAAATGTTGTTAATTCAAAGATATAAATCAGCATTATTTGAGCTGATCAGATATAGAGTGAATGTTTTTAATATAATTTGTCTGCTAATGTCTGGTAATGTTTGGAAAATGTTATCTTCATTCCTGTTGCCATAAACTGTATATCTTCAATGAAGTTACACAATCACGGGGCTATGCATTTCTAATTAATTTAAATTAATTTAAGAGCTCAAGGCTCATTTGTGAAACACTTTATTTTTAATTTTTTTCAGAAAGTGTCTGGGACTATAGTCTAGTTAGTTTTAGGACAGCTGAGGCATTTTTGTAGGGTTTAATCATTCTCAAATCAATGTCAGAAATCTCTTATTTTGTGATGAGCCAAATCAGACCCTTCATTTAGAATATAAACTGACAATAAATATGCTTTACAGATTTCTACTGCAGAATAAAACTACAAGTACGTTTCTTTGACTAGGTCCCCCTAGTGATTCTTGCTTAAGATTATGTCAGAATACACATTTCTGTGGAAGGAACCAGTGAAAACTATTATCCTTAGCAACAGCAGGATCACAGAGTCATGGAATGGTAAGGGTTGGAAGGGACCTTTGGAGATTGTCTAGTCCAACCCCCCTGCCATAGCAGGTCCACGTAGAGCAGGTTGCACAGGATTGCATATTTTGAATTGCACAGGATATTGCACAGGATTGAGTTGCACAGGATATGGCATATTTTGAATGTCTCCAGAGATGGAGACTCCACAACTTCTCTGGGCAGCCTCTTCCTGTGCTCTGCCACCCTCAAATGCGAATGTCATTGGAAGCCCTAGCTGTAAAGGCACAAGCAAGGCAGGCAACGACCTAAAGGCTTAGGCAAGGTGGAGTGGCAAGATCTATGCAGCTTCAACAATGGTGGTTGAGTCATTTCCTGAAAAAATGCCCTGCCCAAGCTGCCAACTGTAGAAAACTAAACCACTTACCTTCCAGCTTTCCTTTTAATAGACAGAAGCCTGTATGCTTTCACCCTGGTTAGTGCTTTTTTTCACTGCACGATCTCTCCAGTGTTGGCAAAATGGCTGTGGAAATGGTGGGCTTTCTGTGCAGAGGGAAAGATGAGGGGGAAGGAGAGGTGGTTTGATGGTATTCTCCCTTACATTTCTCCTCCTGGCTCGCAGTGCTGCTTTGACTCATCTGCTTGGTGATGTTCAGCACTGAGGGCAAGGCTGTGAGAGACACAGGCATGGTGGCATGGTGGTTAGGGTGTTGAAGTGCATCTAGTCCCAGCAGCCCTGAGCCACTGTGTTAGGCACAGGAAGATGGGCTTGGCTCCCCCAAATCTGCACACACAAGGTCAAGCAGAGGTATGTGAAAAGAGCTTCTTTACATTGTACAAGTGGTAACAACTGCCCCAGTGGCTGTACAAATGCAGATGTCTCTTGATAGCTAGCTGTAGGATAAGGCAGTAGCACAGGTCTCCCATACCTTTTGCATAGCATGTTCAGCAGTGTTTTATGCACGGTAAATCAGTGTATGCAGGATCCTATGCTTATCTACAGTTGGAAAGGGAGGCTTGGAAAGTGGGGGTGTAGCAGAAAAATGGGAAAGCAGTATGGACTTGGCTTGGAGGAATGTGAGCATGCAGTAGGAGGGTGAAGAAAAGATTGAAGGCAGAGGAGGAGGAGAGCTTTGACAGGCCCATGACATAAATTTCTTGGAGGTGGTGCTAGGCAGATTTATTCAGAATAATGTCAGGCCTGTCTCAGCGCTGTCTTGTGAACAAACCAGAAAGAATGATTTTTCCACTGTGCAAAACTTTGGTGCACATACATGTGCACCTACTGGGTATGGTTCTGGTATCTGTATTGCAAGAAGGATAGTTAGAAAAGATACAGAGAAGGAGAACTGGGAAACAGGAAAAATGAAAGTGCCTGGGACTTTCCAGTTTGGAGAGAGAATTCTGAAGGAGTGGATGTGACTGACGTTTTCCAAATTGTGAAGGCAGTTGATAGCAAACAACAGATGCAGAACTGCTGTTTGCAAAATCATGCAATGCCAGAACTGCAGGCCACACAAACTGAGGAGAGAGCAGTTTAATGAAAATAATAGAAAGTGCTTCTTTACACAATGAATGGTGAACTGCTAGAAGCTGATGCAGAAGGTTGTGGAGGATAATAGTAAAAACAAGCGCAAAAGGGGAACGGAAAAAATAATGGACCAAAGGTCCATAAACAAATACTGAAGAGAATAGGCAGAAATGTACTATATAACATCCCTAATCCAATGGCCATTGATGCAGAGCAATCCCCAGGGAATATGCTGCAGAAAGCGCCCAGGTTTGCATGCTCTCCTGAATTAGTGTCTCCCACTGCTGGAGACATACTGGGGTAGCTGGATCACTGGCGAGACCCAGTAAAGTATGCCTTGCCTTCTTCTCTGAGTGGTCTTGGACCAGACCTAGTTGGAGAAGGGGCTTAGCAGTTCCTGCACTGTTTTTCCTTCTCCCATAGTCCCTTAGAAGGAATAAAAAGAAGAAAGATGAGTGGGAGAGAAATAGGAGTAATATTGCAACAGCAGTTTGGTGCTTTTGTAGTCTTTCCTCGAAATTCCTCATTGGGTTCCCAGTATGCTCTCCCCTGTTGGTTTCACCAGTATTTGTGATACAGATGCAGACCTTAATGTCGACCTTTGCCCTCTCAGGGTCTCCATTAAGTATTGTCATGTAAGTCAATAGGAGTTCTTCTGTGGTTTCAACAGTTTTTCACCTAGAAACACTAAGTGGATAGGTAGAGCTTGTAGTGCTCATTTTCAGAGAGGCTGCTCTTGTGTGGGCAGCAAGATTCCTCTCAAATGAAATAACAAAGCAGGACCTTGCCAGGGGATCTCCTCCCCTACTGCCTGATTCTCGGTATTTTCCAGGATGCTTAATAATTTGGGCAGAAGCTTGTTCCATGGAGGTTGGAAGTTCCCAGTCAAATATCTTCTCTTTTTATTGAAAATTACAGAAGAAATATTGTTTTCCTTGCATTCTTTCTCATCAGGCAAAATACAGAGCCTCTGCCCTGGCAAAATGGTACGAACAGCAGCTCCAGCCCAGCAGGCACTTTCAGAAGGGGTCAGAGACACCTGGAGGTCTAAGTAAGAGTCCCTGCCACTGGCCCTGTCTTTATGACCAATAAAGTGGTCTCTAGAGCAATGGGCTGTGACAGGCCCGCTCAGGTTTTCTCTACAAAGTCAGCTCGCAGTTCCATTTTCCTCTGCCTGGGCCTGTACTCAAGCACACCAATTGCCCTTGTGTCCTCAGAGAGGAGGTTTATTCCAGCAATACCATGGGGCAATGCTAAATGTTAATGCTGAAACAAGCCTGGATTTTAAGAGGTGATTGCAAAATCTCACTCCCTGCAGCTAGTTCAGGATGAGCTCTTCCGTAAAATGTAAAGCTCAAACAGAAGAAAATACGTTTTTTAACTTCTCCAAGAATGCTTTCAAATTATTTTGTGGGTATACTGAAGGGAACAGTTAATATATGCAGTGACAGAGGTGCTGTTATCTGCTGGAGATAACACTGGAGGCCCTGTGTTTGCAGGGACAGGCTCCCTCCGGCTTCAGGGACTAGCAGGGCCTGATCATGGTGGTTAAGGTTGAATGATGGCCTGGTGCCTCTGCGTGCAGCAAACCCTTCAGCTTCATTGACTTGCTGCTGTGCTGGACCAAGCAACTTCTCTGAACAGACTGTGTCCCCCTGTAAGGAATCTGATTTTGACTGGGAATTTCTCACAAATAGAGAATATATCATTGTCCTTGCTAATTAGCTGTGCCCTTTCCGCTGTATATACAGGGTCTACTTCCTAGTCCAGTTGGTCTAACCTTTCAGGCCTTTCTCCCCACAAGATAATTGTATCCTGTAATCAAGCCATCTCATTTCTTTGACAAACTAAACAGATTGAGTTGTTGTAAGCCTACCTTTCTCTATAAGGCATTTTCTATAGCAGTAAAGAATCATTGTGGTCTTTTCTAAATCCCTTCCAGCACTTCAACATATCCTTTAACATGTGGCAAAAGATCTATATATGATCCTCCAGTGCTGTTTCTGCCAGTGACAGAGGTGAGTTTGCTTCTTTACTCCTCCTCTGTGCAGCTCTGCTTCCATAAACAGTCTTTTTCACATTTGCCATTTTTTTTTAGTAAGATAATCACTGCAGGGAATACAGAATAAGTCAATTCCTTATTCCCATTACGGTTTCTCAGTCCTTTGTAGGATACAGTCCCTCAGAGCTGTTCTTAGTGCGTTTTTGTTGGAACAGAAAGCTATGTGATATAAAGCCAAATGCCTCATGAGTCCAAATACCTACATAATGCCTACGTTCCATAAAGCCATGCTGACTGACACTAATTATGTTTTATGTTCTTTAATCCCTGTATCAGCTTTTCCCATTATTTAAAACTTAGTCATACCAACCAGTCTGAATTTTACCCAGACTTACCAATCAAAAACTGTCAGGTTTTGATGCTACTCTGTAGTCAGTTTGAAGGCCATTTCACATTTAAAAAAGAAAAGAGAGAAGTCATTATATCAGGGAAACTACCTCTCTTGTTCTGCTGCCAGTTTTGCAGCCTTTAGGCCTTTTTTGGGGCCCTCATGCTATATATCCTGCCACCAAAGCGATGCATGTTATGCTAGCAGAAATACAGAAATGCTTGTAAAAAGAGTGATGTGCTTTGCTGTTAGCTACCAGGCATCTCAGTCGTTAAAATGTATTGTTTTGAGTACCTGAGTAGCCACCAAGTAGCAAAGCAGGGAATCCCCTATCCCCTGTCTATCCTCCTGTCCTTCCCACCCGAGGAGTCCTTCTGATGCTGTTGAAGTACACAGGACGGCCAAATGTGTGTCTATGAGAGACAGGGGTGTGGAGTTCCTCTTGCTTCCTGTGTCCTTGGTTCCTGTTGGTGATTCTGTTATGTTTAAAGTTTGTTGCGGATAAAACAAGGGGAACAGTTTTTTGACAGGTTGAAAATTTACCCTAACAAGGGTGCCTTTTGCTTTTTGCAATGTGAAGAAATGAAGGCATTTAAATCCTAAGATTTGTGCCAGGCTTAACTGAGGATTTATTTTTTAAAAAGGCAAATATGTATTTTATAAACAGACATGACAGAGGGTCTGGGACTCTGTGCTTATGTGACTGGAAGTAGGACAAAAATTACTTTTTTTTTCTTTTTTTCATTGCAATAATGAAAACTACACCTGTATGTGTTAACTGAACCAAAGAAGAGAATATGAGGAAACCAGAAAGACTTCTCTGCTCTTTGCTGTGCTTAATTGTAAAAAACAGAATGCTGTGATCTAATGCTGTTGATTTTTTCTCTTAAATATTTTACCTTTCCTTTCAATGAGAGGCAGATATGGGACATCTGCTCTCAGCAGTTGAAAGAAATGGTGCTATAGATAATGAATTGATTCGTGTTCCCAACACAGATGTCATGTCTTGAACAGTCCCACCTATTTCAGGCTGTTATATTTTATGTTGTGCTTTCATATTTAAGGGCTCAGAGACTTACAGTGATGGAGACTATCAGTTCTAACAGTGATGTAACTTTAAGACACTGCTACCAGTTGAACCACACAGCCTCTTTTCTTTGGCTAGTCAGACCTAGTAGATTAAACGAGGTTTACATTCCCATGCACTTGGTGTGCATGGAAGAAAACAGCGCTACATCCTTTTGCACTACTTCTAACATGCAGCTGAAGAGAGAATTTCAGAAAATGGTGTTGAGGTATTTACTGGCATTGCAGCTTGACCTCCAGCTAATGGTCTTAAGCAACAAAATCTTAACACAAATGAGTCATTCACTTGCTTGTTTCCATATCAGAAATATGTATAAAATAAAGTTAAAACATGACTGCCTGCATTTTTAAAAATTACATCAAAAATGTATCTGCTATTGTTTCTATTGATTCCTTATTCAACTAAAATTCATGAACATTTTGTCCCTCCATATATATCTGAGCATCATAACAGTAAAGAGAGGCAACATAGCATGATTCTTGACTGTTGAATAATTCATTCAGGCACTCTTATCTGAAAAGCATACAGAAATAAACATTTTAGGGAGATAATTTAGGATTTGTAGATAAGCTCTGAGAATTTCTTCTCACAAACAAAATGCGATTCCAGTGCCACATTGTTGTTGAGTCTTTTGTTCTAGTTCACAGTCACAATGGCCTTGGTGCTAACAGAGCAGGGATGGAGCAGATAGCAAGATTTTGTTTGTATTGATTAAAGAACATTACTTCTTTTGAGAAATTGTGACAATGTTTGCATAAACCATTCTTCCCAAGTCTGAGTAAGTAAAAAGCAAGAACAGGGCATAATAGTGCTCTACTTGTTTTCTCTGTGAGCCAAAAAAGTAATATATCTATAGAAGCAGCTAAAGAAACATATAGAATACAGGAGAATTTATTTCCACATCTAAAGGTAAATTCAAAGGCTGAAAATTCTGTGTTCAAAACCTAACTGTACTGAAATATCCTGTTTATAATATCTATAAACTTAGAGACAGAACCTTATTCTTCTTTGTCTTGTTCCCTTTTTTTTTGGGGCAATAAATATATGTAGTAGCAAGCAGTTGAAGAGCACACTTTACCAGTAGCCTGCACGTGTGCTTATTTCTTCTTTCTTGTGTCTAGCTCAGAATCACAGAATCCTCTAGGTTGGAAGGGACCTCCAAGATCATCTTGTCCAAC
>JAOXJM010000004.1:13412481-13432432 GCA_026413425.1 Tringa solitaria
AAGTAATAATAAGACAGGGTAGAGAGTAATAATAAAACAGGTGTGAGGTAAATATTGGGAACCTAACTGAATCATGAAACTTTATAAAAGATTGTTTACATAGGTATTGTTTCCACTGTTAATGACAAAAACTTAATTTCAAGGTAGCATTTTGTATGGTTTATCAAAATGAATATGTAAAACAATAGACCAACAGCATGAAGCACAGATGAGACAAGAGCTTCTTTTGTTGCAGCCTGTGAAGAGTGTGTAATCAGAGCTCAAGTCTATGACACTTGAAAAGAAGAACTGTCAGTTCTGAACCACAAGATTAACATCCCTGCTTGTACTTAAAAGATGAATACCTCTTTTTTAGTTGTATCTTTCCTGCAGTTGAACTGTCAAGCACAGGCATCTTGAAAGCATGTTTTTTGAGTGTCTCAAAAGAGCCATCCTTAGGCTCCTGTTTTTTTATGGAGACAGAAGTCTACAGTCTAGATAAAGGAATGTAGTACAGTGCATCCTCTAGATGCACTGAGATTATGGTCCCTACACAGGTTGTACAAAGAAGCACCTTAATTTTTGATATAATATGCTTGATCAATTTAATTCTTGATAATTTGATTTCTTAACGTTAAAGAGGTTACAATTAGATTGAATTAAAAGCATGGACTTTTTTGAAAATGTACTGATGACAGGTTTAAAAGATGAAGTATGAGAAGTTTTGTAGCAAACGTAGGCCTACTTTTCCATCTTATTAAATCTGTTTTGCAATTGGAAGTTTGTAATCTGGAGATATGTCTAAGTACAGTTACCAGGTAAGAACTGCATCTTAGAAGGGAAAAGTATATTTCTGGGTGGATTGTAGTCTTTCAATATCCCTCCACCCAGCAGGGGTTAGAGGGAATACAGAGCCAGTATTTTCTCAGAGGTGTGCAATAAAAAGACAAGGGGATATGGTCAAAAGATATGACAAGGGAAATTCCAACTGTATGTGAGAAAAAAAAAAAAGCATGGTGAGGCAATTCACTCAAAACTGGTTGCTCAGCAGCTGCAGAACTTCTGTCCTTGAGGATTTTTGCAATTCAGCTGGAAAAGACTCTGATCAATGTAACCTAAGTGTAAAGTTAGCCTTGCTTTGAGTGGGACGTTGGACTTGATCATCTCCTGTGGTTATCCCCACCTAAATCTTTGTGCAACTATGCATGACAGAGGTTTCCACAAGATACTATTTCTTGTTTTGTAGGAGTGATGTAATTCCCGTACAAGATCAAATGAAAAATACTCAAACAGTTCAGTACACTGGTCTTTGACAATAAGCAGCAACTGAAGTTTTGCAGGAGGATGTAAGAAAGACCCTTGAAGAAAGATTTAGGAACTACTACTTTTACAACAATGAGCCTTTTTTGATATCTGGTATAGATTGCTTAAAGGTAAGTCTGCAGGCCTGAGACCCAGTCTCTTTTCCTAACCAGTGGTATTAGTCGTAAGTGTAAATGTCCAGTCATTTGCCTTTAAAATGCTGTCCCAAATTACTTCCTGTGGAAAAGAGTTGCATAGTTTAATTAGACACTTTGTGAAAAGTATTTCCTTTGATTGGTTTAAAATACTTCTCCTTTTTGTCTCCTCGTTTTTGAAGTACGATGCAGGAAGACTAAAACCTTGTCATCTACCATTTTTCTACTAATTGATATTGTGTGCAATTCTGTCTTAGTCATATATTTTCTAAATAAAAAAAATCATCAAAATATCACTTTCTTAAGTGTTTATATTTAGAAATACTTTTCACATGCCGATAATCTCTGTCACGCTCTCCATAACTTCTAGCACAACGTCACTTTTCATAGGCAGTGATCACTCTGGTACTTTCTATTCTGAATAAAGCTCCGTCATTTAGTTACCTTAAAGGAGTTATAATGTTTCTTGTACTATTCTGCATCTCATTCTTTGCAGATCCTAATATTTTGCGATATTGCTGTCTTAAACCAACAAAGTCTAGCTGATACTATAAGAAGATATTTCATAATTTCTAATCCCAGTTGCTCATAGTAGGCCAAAAGGAGTGTCTGCTCCTTACTGAAAACTAATTTATCACACCCTACCCTTTCATTTTTCTTTCTGCTGGATTAATTTTTGACTGGATCAGGTCCTGAACCTAAATTACTGTAGGGTCTTACTCAATATTTAGGCTAGTGCAGCCAAGCTAGTGGTGGTGATCATCAGCACGATGACAGAGCCATCTCTCCCACACTTGCACCAATTGAAGTGTCTGTGAAACCAGTTACTTCTGATAGCTAACCTTTTTTAACTATAGATGCATACTCAGCAGAGACCTTTTATTGAATATAGAGCAGTGATTGTTAATTGCCTACTTAGTAACATGCACAATAAACTTATAGTGGATTTAATAACTTCATCTAAATGAGCATTGTTCAGTGTGTCACACAGCAAAAATTTCCTGTAGGAAGTTGGAGGCAGTTAGCTTCTCTCTGCAAGGCATTGATATTTATAAAGCCTGACCTGGATTTTCCAAGTAAGTTGACTGAAAAATACTTTCCATTTCCCGGAACATTTGGAGTGTATTTGATAACCATAGTTAGGACTTCCTTTAAAGTATCCTTGTTGGAAATGTGTATTCAAGTAAATCTTTATTCCAAGAAAGAGTTTAAGGTTGTCTTAACATTTAAATGCAAAGACCTGTACTGTAGAAATAAATGACACTTGTCAGAGATTTCACAAGATATAGGATTCAGCCCTTATGTGAAGCCAATTAAAATACAGATTTTCTCACTATGGAAAGTTATAAGAACTTCCCTCCACTTCATGTGGTCAGCATATTCTATTTTCAATGAATAAGCATTGAGTAAAAGAGGGAAGTTTTCACTTCTCGTTAGTATTAGTTACAAAGAACAGCTTTTCTGCTCCTTTCCTCTTGCACATCTGTTCTGGTTACCTGTCTTATGACCACATCCCAAGTGCAGCCATGAACTCCAGTTTGTGCTTCGCTATGTTACTGAGATAACACCTCTTAAGTGTCTTACACATCAGTGATGGCTTTAGCCAAGAGCCACACTGGGTGGAATGGTGGGACACCTTGTGCACAGGAAAAACCCAGGGCTGTGAGCTGCATCAGGATGGTTCAGTGTTCAGTGCCCCTGGAGAAAACCTGCAGTCTGGAAACAGGTGTTTTCCCTAAGGAACTTGGTGAGCAGATCTAAAGCTGTAGATGAACATGCGCTCTGAGTTACTTTCAGCAGTTTTGCCATGCAAGTGATACATATTGGTATGTCAGCAGCTTCCCAGTATTGTTTTGAAACAGCAAGTTGGTTAAGAGCACATACTGTTCCTCTCATCTTTTATTATCACCCGCTTGCTCAACAACAAAACCAAAAAACCCCCCAAAACTTTGTGTCAAAATCCATGAGTCGAGAACATAAATCTACAAATTGCTGCTGTTTATCTTCCTCCTGTCTTCTCATAAAGAAATTGCTTAGGAAATAATTTTTCTGTGACAATCTAGAATCAGCTGGTTTAGACATATATCTGTGTAACATCAAAATTCACATCAACCAACAGCTCTGCCTTTTAGAGAAGTATGACTATAGTGTGAATTGACAGCAGTCCTCACAGCTATTTAATCCCCTGACCTAAATTTGGATGTCTGTCACCACCACTAACATTATTACTATTTGTTTCTAAGATTAAAGGGGGAAATAATGTCTCCATCTGCATGCAGTTGTAAAGCTGTGCAAACGTAGGATTTACTCTGTTAATTACTAAAATCCATGAACTGTTTAAGTAAAAGCTGGTGCTGTTTATGATGGCTTTTTTGGATAGTAGAAGAAATTATTTTCAATATTACTAACAGCTTCAATTTAATTTGATGGACCTTTATTTTAACTTTGTTAACAAATTTGTCTCCTTTCTGAACAGTCGAGTTGCAATGGTATTGATAAGATAAGAAGTAACTAAATAAGTTGATCCTTCATCTTTTTGGGATGACATCAGTCATCCCAAAGGCTAAGATCCATTTTGTTAGTCTTTAAAAATTACCACGATGCTCACATAAAGTAAAAATCTGAGCCAGAAAATCGTGGATTAACAAAACACAATGCTTTTTAAATGGGTAAGTAAATTTAGTGTGCTTCATTGAGGCTTCAGTAAGTCTTTTCAGGACTGTGACCCAACCGTATGCCACATGCAAGATGTGCGACTATAGAGCTGTGGGGTTGCAGTTGCAGAAAAATTGTGGAGTCAAGACAGGGTAGCAGCTTGTGAGACAGTGGAAGGATGGCCATGAAAGTGGCAGGAGTCATGAAGCACAGTGACCTAGGTTCTCAAAAAGCTTTCCAGATGCAGCAGTTTCCCTGCAAAGGTTTTCCTCTTGATTTTGTGAATAACATCCTAAAAATTGCCAAAAAACTGCACTTTGATGCTAAGCTGAGACCCACCAGACTCATAAATGAAAGTTGTTTCTGAATTACTCTCATCCTGTTTTCATGCTGCCATCTTATTTGTGAAGAGGCATTAAATATGTTCTATGTGCTTGGGAGTGTTAATGCTCTACTGGAACAGCTGTGGTACAGGACACAAGCTGGGTGCTAGATTTTGTTCCAGAGAAGAAAATTGTGCTAAATTTGAACAGTATATGAGGCGCTTTCGGACTTCTGAGAGATCTGTTAGCAGGAAAGTAAAAAGATAATTTTTTAGCCCTATGAAGAGATTTAAAGTATCATTACTATCAGTGATATGCAGAAATCTTCAAAATGGTTATAAATGTCACAGTTGTAACAAAATAGTAAGAGCAGTCAGGCAACGCAACTGAAACTGAGAACCAGGGATCCTGAAAGCTACATTTTGACTCAATCTTTTCTAATAGGCCTTTTACCAATTGGTATCACTTGTCTGTCCATCCTGTATCTTGCCTTGTTACACCATTTTATCTTACAGGCATATAGTGGAGCTTAATTCATGTAAATCACTTTGTAATGACTAGCAGAAAGACGCTGGGGCAAAGTAGTGCTCTTCCTCATATGGTGGTAGTTTGAGTGCAGGGTAGATAAAGCATATGTAGGAGTAAAATGCCAGGAATGAGACTTTTCTAAAATTTGATCAAGTTTTCTTTAATCTGCTTTGTTTCTGGGCTTTTTGTGGATTTTGCATATCTTGGTTTAATTGAATGTCAGTCTTATATTTATGTGAGAAAAGCCAGTCTTGTTCTTTTCCTGCATGAAGTTGGGAAACCTCAGGAATCTCATGCAAGTAATTTTGTGAAATTTCCATCACAGCTTCCCAGCAGTTTGGGTGCAGCCTTAGGCATACTCTGAACAATGCTCTGTCACCTAAACAAAGAGAACTAAAAGAAAAACATCCTTCTTTCAAAGATGTCTGTTGTCTGTGGGCCAATAGCTTATTTTGCTAAGGACTGGGAGGTAGCTGCGAGCCTTCATAAATCTCCATGTATACAATGGAGATCCATTTTTGCTAGAGTAGTATTTGACTTCATGTTCATCTAGACTTTATTTTTAACTTTCTTTAGTCAGAACTCCAAGATAATCCATGCTGCTTACACATTAAATCTTTCTTTGTCTGAGTTGATTGAGCCAAGGGCTCTCCAAGAGGAGTGACTGAAATAAACTTTTGATGCAAAAAAACCCCCAACTATACATGCAGAAATAAGGTGAATCCCATATTCCGGTATTTCTATTTCATAAGATACCATGAACCACCATTCACTGTAGCTGTCTCTGCAGGCAGAGGCTAGTGCTATGCTCATGGGAACTTAGCCTCTCTCCAGTTAAACCATAGGAGGGGCTTGCAGGGATGTCCTTGAGTGCTTTCTGCATCTCCAATTGTTGTAGTTTACAGGAAGTAAAATGGTTTTGCAAGGACCAAGGTTAGCTGGAGCCAGACTGTACTGCTAATTCTGTAGTTTAACAATACTGTGATATTTTAATGCTTCTGTAAGTAGATGTGAATGTGGGAGGAGAGACAAGGGAAATAAAAGTAAATTTGGAGGGAAGGTGAGGAAAACACACATAAAGTGGGAAAGAAATTAAGTTGAGAGCAGAGCACAGAAAATAAAAATAGAAGCAGAAAAGGAAGTAAAAAAACCAGTAAGAAGTAAAAAAGAAGTTTTGTTTATTTGATCCTATTTGTCCTAAGTTCTTGGTTCCACTGCAACTGAGTCTGCAAGGTGGAGATGCTAATAGTCTGCAGTGCAGAAAACAGGCATTGGCTTGCTCACTTCACAGATTCACATGTTACAGCCAGTGACACAAAGAAGGTGAATAGTGACTAGGGAGAGACAATGAGAAAGAAGGCAAAAGAAAGGCTTAGATCGATAGGGTGACACCGTGCAATTTAAACCTGCAAAGTGTCAGAGATTTTGTCATATGTCATGACATCATCTGGAAAATTGTGTAGTTTTTGCTGAGATTTCCTTCTGCTGAATTTTGACCTTATTTATCTTACCCATGCTACTGACGTGGGCAGGGGAGTAGTGGCTTCTGGAAACAGCGTGCCTACGATTTACTGGAAACTTGAGTTTCATGGAGTCACGTGGCAGGAGAAGCAGCTATAAGGAAAGATTATTAGGTTGCGGTGGCTGGCTCTAAGACTCAAATTCCCAGACAGTGGGAGCCAGAGTTTGCCCCAGAAGCTCACTGTGCAGCCCCTAAGGAACAGAGCAGGGAACCATCCAAATTCTTGGTGATTGCTGCTGAGACCTAAGCAGTATTTGCACATGTTTGAAACCCAGTTCTTCCTGCAGAGACATTTTCCTGTCCTTTTGTGACTTTGTGGTGTGAGAGACCAGCAATCTTTCATCAGAAAGGCAGCATGAGTCATTAAGCAGTCAGGACAAAAGGTGGTAGGTTTTCCTTCTTTTCATGATGTGTGAGTTAAAGCATCATCCAGGAAGTAAGAGATCCAGGTTTAACTTCTCCTTCTGCCAGAAAGAATTTAAATAGCTTTCCCTCCAAATTACAGGAATCACAAGATACCCAATTTCTGTGGTAGAGAGGCTCGCCTCTTTTCTTGTGTGATAATCAGAGTGGCTGGGGCATTCATATGGAAGAAGTTTTAATTTGTTCTGTTTGAAGATCATTAAATAATCACTGGATTAAACACATATCTAAATTCCATCTCAGTGTGGGCTTGGGTTTGACTCTTGATTGAGTGACAAAGCATTTGAATTGTACTTATTTTACAGAGCACTTATTAAATAATAAACAGGATACAGGAATCTGGCTTGTAGCCAGAGGACATAAATCTTGTGGTCCTGGAGGTCACTATCTTCTAAGACGGAAGCAAGCAAATCTATCTAAAAGCACAGTTTCAAAATTATTTGTGCTGACTGACCAAAATATGTTAAAAGCAAGTTAGTTTACCATCACATCAACCTTTTCTCTGTAATGATGTTATCATTGATTCAGTTGCCTTAATTCCTTTCTGCAAGTGCAAAAGATTAATATGTGAAGTATTTTTATATATGGGTTTATGTACCATATTAACCCATTCTAAATAATTTATTTCATTATTACTAATCAAATCTGTCTTCAGCTGTTCAGGTTTTCAACTGATTTAAAAAAGAAAAAAAAGAAGGAGGAAAAAAAATTTAAATATATCCTCAGCTTCAGAGGAGCTGAGCACACTGCAGCAACTGTAAACTTCAGTGGGAGCACATGTAACCACTTCTGGAAATAAAACTTCGTACAGGTATTTAGGTATTCTTTAGTTGGGCCGGGAGCAGGCCCTGTCCTGTTGAAAGATAGAAACTTCTAAATCAGTTCATTGCTTTTAAAATTTTGCTCCAGCAGTCCATCAAGTTTGAAAATTTTGTTTCAGTTGTAATTAATAAGGTGAAGAACATTTGACTGTTTTCATCAATTAGCTGCATAGGTCTTTCCTTAGCCCTCCAGCAACAGCAGCAGCTTAGGCTGATTTTTTGGTGTTTTTGCAATTGTTCCTTTCTTAGCACTGAAAAATAGAGAAGGAAAAAAATACAGAATTAGAAGTTACTTTAAAAGGCTTTTGAGACAAAACACTTTTACATTTTGGAATGGAAGAAGAAAAAACAGTTAGTGGTACTTTTAAGACTGTTTCACTGAGAAATTAATTGTGTATTGCAAAATGACTGGTAAAGCTGAAAAGCTGGAGTTTAAAGTCCAGAGCTATGATGTGGGGGGTAATAAAAAGATGAAAGGTTTGAATGGATAGAAGGCCCAAGATTTGCTGGGCTTTATGGAATGTAATTAATTTTAAACCTTATTTTGAGCTCCTACAGTTCAGCTTAACTTGCAGGGTCTTCCTTTATAGTTTTTCATCTGATAATTTGATTATGAAAATGAACTCTCCCACATAGAAGAGAATGCTAGCAATCTTGTTCTGATAAGAGATATTTATACAGCGGCATCAAAACACTTAAACATAAGGGGGCCATGTGCTTATCCTCATTTCTGATGACGAGCCCACTGTAGCTATCTAAGATTTGTCAGCATGTGTTGATGTTCCCTGTTCAGTTGGGGCCTGTGCTTTCCAGTGTTACTTCAGAGTAACTTCTTTGACTTACTTGGGTATTCTATGAATTTAATTGCTATAAATTAAGAATCTTTCTTAACACTCACATCTTAAAATGGTGCTGATAGAGGACCTAACTTTTAACCTATACTTAATCAGGGAGAAAGGAAAAATATAAGGAATTTTGGAAAAGGGGGCTGAGGAAGAGAGGACTAACTTTTGTAAAAAGCAATATAGTAACTTTGCATAGTTGAAAGCTAAGTGAGTGAGTGTAATTCCCTTGCTGTGGAGTACTCACTAGCAGGCTATTACAGCAAAGTGTAATTCAAAATCAGAGCCTAAGTTTGAGGGGGGTGATGGTGGAATAAAAGTGATGGAAATGCTGTTTAGACTCACTGCTTACTCTCACTTCCTTTCTTTGCCAAATGCTCTAATCTGATATACTTTTTCATTTATGCATATAGCCCAAATTCCACCTTCAGTTATACAAATGTAAATTACCTTAGACACGGTTTCATCATATTATAAGCAAAGATTTGCTTTTATATTATAACAGCAAAGTCTTGACCATTGTTTTGGTTTGGGGTTGGTTTTTTTTGTTTGTTTGTTTGGTTGGTTTTTTTATGGAATGTAATACCAGTATAGGAAAGCAGTCTGGGATTGAAACAAGCCTGACTTTGTTCAGAAGCTACAAACATTAATGGCTGAGAAAACGTACGATCTACTAGCACATCCCTGGATTACAAGAGTTGCATAAACTTCAGGTCAGCTGGAGTTGTATGAACCAGAAGAGTGCAGTGTGTGTAAAATTCTTTGTTTATAGAGAGATTTCCATGTGGAAAAATCATTAAACCCTTTTACAAATTGTCTTTTTACACAGAAAGCGTTCATCTGATAATGGAAATCTTAAGTGGCTACACAAATATACTTGGAAGGAGAGAAGCAGGAATAATTTTAGGTATTTTCTGAGCTAAAAAATGTGTTACTTTTATGGATCTTTGAAAACTTGCATGATGTGGCAGAAAATTTGTTTAAAATTTTATCCTAAAATACTTGTATGTGAAGAAAAAGATGCAGCTATTTGAAAAGTGAGATTTTCAAATCAGAGTCCCTTGTCCTGACAGATATCCTGTCATTATGGGATTATAGTGTTGGATTTGGAGAGCACTGGGCAAAAAGCCTTCTGGGCAGAGCAGAGACTGTGAAACACCTAAGAAGCAGCTGGGTGGCACAAAAAACTCAAAATTGGCTTGTAGTGTGGCTTTCTCCATATGCATACTTCATAAGAGCTTTCAGCTTTTAAGTGGATTTATCAGTAAATTTCCTAAGCCTTGAACCTTGGTCTTCAATGCACTAGTAAATCTGGGATTAAAGGGAAAAATCTGGTTCTGCCTAAGTTTACTCAGGACTGCGTTCCCAAGTGCTTTACCTCAGTCTTTACAGACTTTTCTGCAGTCAAGTATTAGGGAAGCACTTTCCAGTTGACCTATCTTAATTGATTTTTAGATACTGATATTACTTCCTGTTCTCTCCAATCCAAAGTGTGAATCTCTGTGATTGCATTCACTTGCTTTTAATTAAAAAATATGCAGCTCAAATTCTAAAAAAACTTTTCCATTGTTTTCATTGTAAAGAATTTAATTTGGCATTTTTTGCCCTATATGCACCTTTATTTGGTCTACTGTTTTATTTAATCTATGGCTCATTTTAACAATGTCAGTTATAAATAACTTGTGCTGTAATATTTTACAAAATTCTTTTGCACGATGTTCAGATGGTTGTTAGTTGCCAGGTAGGGCATTCAGGATGACAGGATAACTGAGGTGGGAAGGGAGCGTAGGAGGGCTCTGGTCCAAACTCCTGCTCGATGCAGGGCCTGCCATGAGCTCAGGCGAGGCTGGTCAGGGCTTTGTCCAGCCTGAGCACCTCTTGTCTCAGTTTGCCCCCACTGTCTCTTGCCCACCCACCATGCACCAGCATGAAGAACCTGGCTCTGCCTCCTCTGTAACCTCCTTGTGGGCACCAGCTGGTAGGTGCTGCTGCAGCCATCCCCTTGCTAGGCTGAGCAAGCCCCCTTTCCTCAGCCCCTCCTCACAGGGCTCCAGCCCTAGACCAACCTGACCATTGGTGTCTTTCTTGTATAGAGGTGCCCAAAACTGGGTGCAGTATTCTCAACATGGTCTAGGAAATAGTAAATGTTTCACTAATGTTTTAGTGACCAGAAAGAGGGCATAAGCTCAGAAGAGAGACAGTTCTCAGCTGAAGTAGATATAAGAGCACAAGAGGAGAAAAGGCTCAAAGGGACTCTTTTTGAGAGTAACAGAGTTCTGTATTTAGCCTCAGTAACCAGACTGCAGTATTTTTTTGGGAACTTTTTGTAACTGGCTGCATAGAATGCCCTTATTATGTTTCTTGGGACTTCAGTCCCCGTACCTCAGTGCTTTTCTCTGATCATTGCATTCATCCGAACACAATTCTCTTTCATGGAAGTACACTAGGGACACGTGGCTTGAGAGGATTAATCCCATTTCTTTGGTATATAGAACTTGTGAGTCATCGCCACTACTGGTTTGAGCAGTATTAAGTGTAAGCATCTTAGTTGTATCTATACACCCACACTGAAGTTTTTATATAAGATTCAAATATGCCTGATTAACATAAGAAAACCCAGTGCATATTTGTAGAACAGGTGCAAGCAATGTCTCATCTCTTCCTGAACAAAAGGTTAATACATTCCCAGAAGTGACTTAATCCAACCGTATTGCTAAAAATTATATGATTGTAAATGGATATAAATGAAAGTTTAAAAGCTTCAAGTAATGCACTGTAATTATTAGTTAATATTCAAAAAGAGCAGGAAGTTTTAAGAAAGGTTACACCACTAACTACCAATAACTAATTTTCACACACTGCATTAATTTTAATAATTAATTATGCTGTAAAATTTAAGCTTAAGTACATACATCACGTGCAATATAGGAGTGTGATGTAACAAGATCTGCAGCTCATGTTTTGACTTGTAGATTTAAAAATCTATGTGAATTGAAAGTAAATGTAAACCCAGAGGATTTAAGTTTTGTGATTCAAGTTTTCCCGTTGAAAAGGGAAAACAGCAACTTGGTAGAATATGAATGATACTCGTAGTTCCAAATTCTTTTTATGAATTTTATTACCTCAGTTAAAATTTGTTTGAGTATTTCTGCAATGGTGGCCCCAGTGGTCACGTCACAAGAGAAGGCTGGATGGGTGTGCAAGGAAGCTACCAAGGACTGCCAATAATTAATGACCAGCTGCTATTTTTAACTGGCTTGTGGAGAGCAGGGAGGTGCAGTAATAGTTGTCGGTATTGTTGTGCTGCTGTTTATTGTATGTTTACTAAGAGGAGGTTGAAGAAACTTTTTCTGGTAACCTGGGTTTTGTTAATCTTTAAGTGTGTTGGTTGAGCATTTATACACTTTTGTGTGTCGATCTGGAAGACAGGAATTGCATTTTAATTTTTCAATGGGAATTTTTTGTTCAGCTGAATTTTGCTGTGTTTTGTTGATTTTTTTTTTTCTATTCTCCTTAGAAATAAGTCTGTGCATTTTAAAATTCTTTCCAAAAGAAATTTCCAGTTGAATAGACCTGATTTCAGGAAGTGTTGGATAGAGCTAGAAATTTTAACATGAGATAGTTCTCTCAAGGTTTTGCTAGCTCTTCTTTTTTGCTGCAATTGTTCCAAGATAGTTTTGGGAATTTGTGAATGTGGGAAAAATTTTGGTAGCACTGCAGACTGGCATAGTTTTTCAGAAGCAAAGAGAAGCGACGAAAAAGATATGAAAAGGTACTCCAGCCAGGCTTTGAGCAGATATAAAATTGTGCTGAAGCTTATCCTACTTTTCATGCATAATGCAGTATGTATATGTGCACAAATATGTAAAAGCCTGCCTCATCTAAAAGATTTCATTTAGTTGTGCTTTTATTCATAAGGGTTTCTTAATATGACAGGAGCTAGTTGTGCTGATTTATTTAGCCTTTAAACCATCTCGGCATTAACATCTAAGTATGCTTACAGTCCACAAAGAATCTATTAGGCAAGAAAGTGGGTCATTCTTATTTGATTGCTAAAGTGAAGCAGTGACTACAGGGCAAGAAGGCCAAGTGTGTAAGGCAGTGACTAAAGAGTTCAAAACCTAAAGAGTTTTAAACCCCTAAAGAGTTAGTTGCTGGGATTGTAATTTCTAAAGAAGTACACAAAATTGGCTTACTTTGAACAATAGTACAAAGAATGTCTCTCAATTAGCATAATTTCTACAAATGTTTGAATTGCATAATAAAATATAAATGTAATTGCCTGCACTGAAAGTTGCTTGATTGGATATTGGTAAAAAGATTATTTTTTTGAGCAACCTGGTCTAGTGGGAGGCATCCCTGCTCACAGCAGAGGAGTTGAAACTTGATGATCTTTAAGGTCCCTTCCAACTCTAACCATTCTATGATTCTATATTAAATTACAGAGAACCCAATGATTGAATTCAAGAATAATGAAAAGGCACAGTTTGTTAATTACACCTGTATTCAACATGCTTTTCTGTACTAATTTTAAGCAATACTATGTAACTATTTGTAATTAATTTTCAGTCTTAGCATTTTAGTTCTAAGGCTTACTGAGGATTCCTTGTTCTCAGCTGCCAGAGCAACCTGAGGATTCCCCACATACCAGAAATTTTCTGGGTAAGATAGAATTGATTATCTAATTTTCTTATGCTGTGTTTTCTTCTGAAGAAATAGTGAAGCACTGGTATACTGCTAAGCTCACCTTTGTAATATGTTTCCTGTAGCAGAAAGTAACTTCCATTTAAGAAACAGTCCCTCAGTCTAAGAAACAAACAACTCCACAAAAACTAAACAAACACTCAGTGTAACCCTTTTCCCTGCTTACATTAAATGCCAGCTCTGGGAGTGGTTGAGCTCTGTTAACAAGTTGCACAGAAAAATTGTAGAACCTCCATCTTTGAAAACTTTCAGAACTTGACCGGACAAGGCCCTGAGTAACCTGATAGAACTTTTAAGTGGCGGTGCTTTGATCAGGAGGTTGAATTAAATTACACCAAGCCATCCCTTCAGCAGGAATCTCTCCATTAGGAGTAAAATTTGTCAATTGTGGAAACAGGTAAAGAACCATTGAAATGTGGCTTAGAAGAACTTGTTTTCTTAAGCACAGGCAATAGCTCCTTGGGGGGGTTCTTTCAAGGTTTTTTTATGAAAAATACATTCTTGAGCTCTTCCAGAAAGAATCACTGAAAATGATTAGCAGCACAGATTGGTTATTCAGAGGTGCTAGTCAAGAGCAGTCAAGTATTGGTGTTACAAGCAGACTTCAGCGGGTATCTGCTGCCCCCTTCAGACCATTCCCAGTGTTAGAGAAAAATAATTTCCATTGAGTCAGACATTAACGGCATCCCATTCTGTTGCACTAGTTTTCAGATGGGGAAAGGGGAAGAACCCTAAGAGGAAAGATGTTATTCAGTAGATGGTCGGTGAACGTTTTTGTATATCAGTAAAGGATTTCTATCGTGTTTGAAATGCACAGTAATGCAAATATCTTAGCGAGTAAGAAAAACCATACTTCAAGTTACATCTTCGGCTCTCAGATTCAAGTCACAACCGAGAAAAAAAAAGATCTTAAAGCAAGGGCTGAATACTGTGCTGTGGAAAACCTGGAAATCAATTCAAGCATTCAGGGTGTATTTATATAGTTTTGGTTAAGTGATTCCAACTCAGTGATTCAGTTCTTCATACATAAAATGAATTACAGCCTGTCTCTCCTTTATCTTTCTTTTACAACAGGAAAAGCTTTTGTACTACCATCAAGGCCAGATGGGGAAGTCTTCTGTATTTCTGCCATGGATGGGGGATGACACAACTGGATTTTATATTCCTGAATACACCTGTGTGTACATGCAGTACTGTGTACATACATGTATGTATTGTGTGTATATATGCGTGTTCAACAGCTCCCTAATCTCAGCTGAAACTAAGTACTCCCTTTAAAAAGAACAAACAACACCACCTTGATGAAAGTGAAGACCCAGGTAGTACGGTAACAAGGACAACTGTAGATAGAAAATCCTATCATCTCATAAAGTTAATATTTTGTGTTTCAGATGTAAAGAGGTATTTTTTTAGCTTGCTTGAGAAGGTTTCTTAAAATGGATAAAAAGATTTAAAAGCAGATTATTTTATGCATTGAGTGTTCTTGAGAAAGAAATTATGCTTCTGAAAAGTTGCACTGTCTCCATATCCCACTAACACAACCTGCTGAGATATAACAGCAAATATAAATAACAGGCTTTCATATCATGATATTGCTTTATTATTTTCTCACGCACAATTTAAGCAAAATGGTTAAGGAAGAACAGCAATACAGACTTGATGGTGCACTTCATTCCATATACCTCATAGCATAAAGGTTCCCAAAGAATAAAACTTACTTTTTTTTTTAAAGCAGAAAGAATGTATCAGTATTTTTTCAAAACTGAAATAGTTATTTTCCACTTTGGTGAATGTGAATTTTCAAGGCTTCTAACTGAAGCTCTCAAATACATACACTGCATTCTATTTGCTGTCCTGTCTGTACTCATTTTGCTGCTAAGAGTTTAAAGAAAAAAAAAAAGGAAAGAAAAGAAAAGAAGTTTCCATTTTTCACACCACAGATTCTCAGCACACCAAGGAAAAACTTGACATCATCCTTGAAGTTAAGTCGCTCAGATGTGACAGAAGGCTCCTCCTGTTCACGTGCGTATTACACATCCATTGAAATGTAGTGCAGTTCATCACTGAGGTATGTTGAGGTTTGCTTTTGTCAGCTTCTGTGTTTGTTTTTTTTTTTAACCTTATAAATTTGGGTTTATCATCCCCATTCCTTGGCACTCAATGATGTAGGTATCTTTACTAGGATCTTCCTCTTCCAATTTTGTCACAGTAAATTTGGCCTAAATCAGGATGAAAAAATATATCACTAATTAAGTTATAACATACATAAGTTTAAATATTCCATATCTGTTGTCCAATACTCATACTGCCATGTGTTTATGTATATTATAGCTCTGACTGATTTAATAAAAAAGCATTTAAATAAAGGTGGTAAAAGTATCTAACCATTCTAAAGGCATTTAACTCTAAAGCACATTCACTTTCTACAGATAAACTCCCATATAAATATTGTAGTAATTATTTTGTCAGTGCTTGTCCTCCACAATCAAGTTCAGCTCACAATGCCTGCTAAACTGCATGTTTCCTAGTTACTGGATGACAATTGACAGATAAAACTTCCAGAAGTTTTGGACTCACCTTTGTTAGCTGCTCTGCAAAGTGTATAGCCGTTTGAGTATGAAGTGTAATTGGTCCACTTTTAACTCTAGATACCCCCTTTGCTAGTGCCATAAAAATGATCAGCTGAAAGGGAGGGAAAGGTAATTATTAAGTAACTCTACAGATGCTAGTAACTTACTGATATTAAAAAAAAAAAAATGAAGGAAAAACATACAAAATATCTGTAGATGTGAAAATGTGGTCTGCCAAGTTTCATAAAAGCTCATGGTGCTGAGTGGGAAGAGTGATCCAAGGCTCAAGGAGCTTGGAAATGACCACTGTAATGCCTATTACACAAGTGCTGGTACTTTTCCACAGTGGAGTTTGGCATTGAATTTCTGTTACTACACTTAACTTTGCTCTCCTTCACCCTCTTGCCTCGAAATTCCCCTGAGTCATGTCAGACTCCAGATTGCTAGATTACTTTAGTGTGGAGAGAAAAACTCAGGAAGAGGCTTTTTTAATTATAACACTTTCTGATCACATATTCACCAGATATTTAAAAAAAAATCTGGTTTGACTTACACACGTTGCCATGACAAATACTCTGTAGAGCATCACGTAACTCTGAGTGGTTCTCATACACGCTGAATCTAGCTGTGGTATGTTTCCACCAATTATACTGTGCATACTTTGGAGAAAGTAGGATGAGTCCAAGACCCAAATACCTCCTTTTATATTACATAATAGTAATGTGTGGGCAGGTGTTTGTGGCTAAGAGGTAATGTCATCCTATCTAGAGCAGCCCAAGATTCTTATCAGGCTGCGTTACTGAAAATAAGATAGTGGATGGTAGAAGGTCTTAATTCCCAAATGAAATTAGGCAAGCAAGGCAACCGGGAACACCTCCTACATATTCTCTTCTCTAATAGCTTCACTTAGTATAATTCTTAATATATAACCAGGGACCTGTTTTTAGTCCACTACATGGAGTGCCAAACAGAAGCAAATTCCTACCTCTTTCTTCCATACCAGGGAAAATTTAAGAATGTTGATGCAAAATCAGGAGCATCTAGGATTCCCAAGAACGTATGTGATTTGCTAATCCTTGCAATGTTGTGACCACACCCGGAAACCTCCTAAGAATTCTAGTTATCAACTAATTAGGTAAAGCCAGTGGAGATGAAATCTACATCTCATTCTTTCCTTGTACAGATTTATATTCTTTACAAGTAATATATAGATGCATGTTCTTGCTACTTCAACTTCATGTAAACCTATACAGGAGACTTACTTGGTCTTGCAGAGAATCATCCACAGTTCCACCATGCTTAAGATTTCTAAGCAGTATCTCAGCTGCTTCAATGCCAACCTTGTCAGAATTCTTTCCTAACAGAGAAATCAAGGAGATTAGGATGCTGCCAATTATTATTTAACATTTTAAAAATACAGAAGTAAAAAAAAAAAATCTCAAGAAATTATCAACTTTTAAAACCTTATTCCATGCTCTTGCCTCAAATGTCTGCTTGAAAAAATCCTCCCATCTTATGATGACATACAGTTCTTATTTCCTAAGCGGTGGGAAACAAGTAGCCCCACTTACATTCAGAGAAACATTTTATTCAAATCACTTAAAACCAAAATCACTTCTGTTCCTTTTAATCTAGGTACACATCTACATTCAGTGCTGAACAAAAACTTCATAGGTAAACCACCTAGACTGTATGTTCTTAACCAGAAACATTTTCAACTCAGTGATCAAGTTTAGTAATTTTGTAACCTTTGTAACTAGGCAGAAGTAGCTTAGAAGTATAAAGTGTAAGATTTCATTTACTACATTTAAAATCTGCTTATTTCCAGTCCTTTATTACTAAACAATATACATTTAAAATTGCAACACTCAAAGCATCAGATCTCTGAACAAATTATACTTCAGATTCCTATTTGTTAATAGTACATGAAGTTAAATCTGGAAGAGGTATACTTTATACAACTCTCACCTCTCTTGCCAAGTGATGACCCAGCTAATAAACAACCCGTTGAAGTCTCTGCAACAATGCTAAGCAGAAAAAACAGATCGATATATTAAGAACAAAATCACTCACATTACACTTTACTTATCAAATATGTAACCAAGATCTAGCTAATGAAACAGCCAGGTTACAGGTATCAATAGAAAGTTTGGGTTTGTCTTACATTATTCCACTTCCAGTCCCAAAGGCTTGATCATCAGGTTCTCGAACAGGCTGAATGTTAATGTAAAGATCTCTGATTTCTTTTCTGATGCATCTCACTGCTGCTGCTGACATGTCTTTTGCCAGCTAATAAGGTAAGAGGTAAAAACCAGTAAGTTCTGTAATTATAGTAATACTTTTTTCTCCTAAGTCTAATTATTATAGTGGGTCCCTGAATATAGGGGCTACTTGAACTAGAAAAAGAAAAGATTGGTGTAGAACCTCTGAACAAGCACGGAACACCATCTCTTCTGAGAATTTTCCCACAAAATTAAGGTAACATTAAACACTGAATAAATGACAATTACAGTGATCTATGTAGAAGCTTCCATATCAATGGAAATTCAAGAACTCTTCTCCATTCATAGGGAGAAAGATTTAATTTTAGTCTTGATTATCTCAAGAGATTAGATTGTAAACCCCCCCAGTTATTATGTACAGGATATACTCTATAATATATAAAATAACAAATTTAAACTGCAAGCAGGTGGGGGCCAATGAAGCTTATCCCATCCTTGTGATCTAACCATAGCCAATATTCATGGGTTTGGTGATTTTAAGACCAAAACCAGCAGTCCACAGCTCTTCAAAAAGCAGCTCAGTTTCTCGTCTTCCTTCCTCTACCAATTCCTAGTCTGTGTGTGAGAAGTGGCCTTGAGGAGATCCAACCACTCATTTTCTGTAAACACAGACAGGATAGGAATAATAGAAGAGGGCTATGAAGAAGCACATATCTCCGTTTTATCTTTGGCTAAACCTACCCTTAACTTGTTGAATCTAATATGCTTGAAAAGTTGATGTAGTCTGACCTTTGCCTATTACAGTGCACCGCAGTTTACCCATAAACCTATGAATGAGGGCCATGATTTCAGACTTACAAAAATCAATGTAAACATGAATAATACGTAAATCAGATATAAGATACCCTCAATATATGCTGAAGACTTTTCAACAGTCATATGAAGGGTATCAAGGATACCATTCTCATTTTCTGCTTTAGTTGCTACCACATTCCTGTGCCATAAATGCATTTCAGAAACGTCCAAAATTCTATTCTACGGTCTGAATAATTGAAACTATTTAATAAGGATACGTAGTTTGTATGTGAAAGACTGCAGAATACATGAACAGTAGTGGTATGTTAAGCAGATTATATAGAGATATATGAAGTTGGCTACTACTGCAGCTGTTATTGGCACTTACTTTTATAGGCAGTGCTCCAGCAACAAACGCTCTTCCATATATCTTTGTCACTGTGCCACGTTCTGTTAAATTTATTGGGCTCAGCTCTTTGACTGGTGACATCTGGACTACAACTTCACCACCTCCCTGAGGATAGTAGCCCCTATTTAGATACAGTAATCAGATATAATTAAATGCAAAAATCACAAGGAAAGCAAGAAAAGAACCAGAAGGCTCTGCATATATTTCATTATACATTTTTGTTTTCTGTCACTGAACATATGAATTTTGTTGATGCGTGCCGTAGAAATCTTTGTAATAGAATTATGTTCTCTGTATTACCTCATAGCACACATCTTATTAACTACCTAACACCAATATAACTGGCACCTCAGAAAAAGCTTAGTAAGGGAGTGCCAGTTCAGCATGCGCTTCCTTCGGAGACAGCCCATGGGAAACATTAAACAGCAGCTGAAGACTCAGCAATGAAAGAAGACAGGAAAGAACCACATCACGTTCATCATATGGTGACACTACACACAGAGGCAGCTAATGCAGGTTAGTTCATGTATTATGAATTCATCCCTCAGCTTGATTCAGGGCACCTTGTGTATGTGTGCCTCTGTGCTCACACTACTGGTTCAGGAAGACCTGCCTCTGGTACATGTCTCTGTAACTGTGGTAATCAAGGCACGGACTCCGCCAAGTTGTGAGACAAGGACGAAGACGTTTATTGTTTTTCT
>JAOXJM010000004.1:13450805-13499696 GCA_026413425.1 Tringa solitaria
AATTCCAGGATTCTGTATTTTCTGGATGTGAAACTGCCAAAATAATTTGCATTTTGCAGATGTAGAAAGCTAATATTTAACAATTTACATCTCCTTCTACCCTCAAAGTTGTACAGAGGAGTTGCTTACTGCAGACAGCACTTTCTACATTAAAAAGATATATAAAGAAAACATTACTCAAGTAATGTTTCTTATGTAAAGTATGTTTTATATTGACTGTATATGTTAATGTCTGGTTAATGAAACTTGTTGCAGGCTTCGCACAACATTGGAGTTGCTATGGACACAGAGCAAGGTCTAATTGTCCCAAATGTGAAAAATGTTCAAGTCTGTAGCGTGTTTGAGATTGCTTCTGAATTAAATCGCCTACAGTCCTTGGGCTCTGCAGGCCAACTGGGAACTAATGACCTCACTGGGGGAACATTCACGCTTTCAAATATTGGCACAGTAAGTACAGGAAAACTGAGAACTTAATCTGAAAACTACTTCTGAAATGAATACCTTGGTAAAGTTTAACATGCAATGAACAAAACCTGTAGTAATTAATGCAAGGCAATCTGCTTTAAAAAAAAATAAAAATCTGTTAATTAATACCTTCAGCTTTTTCTTTTCTAGATTGGTGGCACTTACGCCAAACCAGTGATACTACCTCCTGAAGTAGCCATTGGAGCACTTGGAAAGATACAGGTATATTAAATTTATCTCAGTGATATGAGTGTTTAATTCCAGCTAACTAAGGTCATCTGTAATGGAAATGAAATGTGGAGTGTCCCTTTGTTTTGCTTTTCTTATATAAACATATTTCCTCTTTACATTACAGAAACTGCATAGCTTGTGATTGAAAGGTTTTGTGATGTTTTTAGATGACTCTGCAGAGACACCAAATGTTTAAATAGAAGCCTCTTCTGTCAAAGGTTCAGATTTTGCTTTCTAGAATCCTGTTACATTTCACTCAGATCTACGTTTGGCCTTCTAGTTATTAAGAAACAATGTGAATATATTTTTACAAGTTTGGCAACATGGAAACAGCATTTTTGCTATCATTAATGGGAGAACTTGATACCAAAAATGTATTCTGATAATGAAGTGTAATTTCATGAGCCAGATAGCTGAATCTATACGGAGCTCTGAGTGGTGAAGGCAGTTTCATATTTTCTGAATGTCAGGCTCTACTTCTCTAATGTAGAGACTTGAGAACAATCCTGGAAATGAAATTACTATTAATTTAAAATACTTTCTCTATGTCTTCCTATGAGCCTTTTGTTTAGGGAATGCTTTAAGGAAACCATTTGAGCACTAACAGTGCAATAAACTGCTCGGGAAGAAACTTTTATGTCAAGAAAGGTTTTCACTACTTCAGTATTTCCATGATGGTGGAAACAGGATGTAACTGTTTATTATGTAGGTTTGCAATATTCTAATCCACAGCACAAACAGTAATGGGAAGATCTTTATTTTTTGAATCGTACTACTGCTGTCTGTCTAATTTAGCAAAATGTTTACATTTAGATTAAGAAATTAATAATAGAAAATTAAAGATTTGTTGTTGAAAGTATTTAATACTTCTATTTTTTCCTCCTTCTGATTTTTAGGTTCTCCCTCGGTTTAATGGAAAAGGTGAAGTATTTAAAGCACAGATAATGAATGTGAGTTGGTCAGCTGATCACCGCATCATCGATGGAGCTACAATGGCCCGGTTTTCTAACCTGTGGAAATCTTACTTGGAGAACCCTGCTTCAATGCTGCTAGACCTTAAATAAAGGAAACCATGGCTAAAATATGCCTTTAAACTTTGGATTAGACTGAACAATTACAGAAGCTAGCTCTGCTAGCATGTGCCCTTTACTACTCACATTATATAATAGTTTTATGTGGTTAAAAGTTCTCAACAGCTGCTATCAGTCTATCAACTATTTGTTACTTATTTTAATTAATAGTGCTGTAATTACTTCTACAGCAGACTGTCAAACTAATAGGTCCCGGTGCGACTTCTGAATGTGGTGATGAAATGTCTTTATTTTGCCTTTTATAATACGTATGGTTGTGAGGCTGGTGTGACTCAATGACACCGATCTACATCTGCAGTATTTGTAATTTGATTAACCTGTTTTGAAGGGAAATACTCATCGTTCTTCCTTGTTGGAAATGCAAACTTATTTTAACAAATAATATCCAAATTCCCAAAAGAAGTTATGCAATAATCATATACAAATAAAATGCCTTTTATGCTTCTGCTCTAAGATGTCCAGAGAGCTTTTTGTTGTTTAACTGAGTAAACCTCTCAAGTCTTTTGCTATTCCACTTTTTCCTGGCAATTACTTGCACAGGTACTCTTTATTGAATTATAAATGAAGAGGCCATATTTATTCAATATAACATTTATTGATAACTATCAGGGCCTTGATACTCTATAGAATATCATGTACTTTTGTCGGCTGTAAGTAGTTGCAGTCCTTAAATACTATCCAGTTATTTTTGTTTCTTATAGAAAGCATCTCTGTGTTTAAAAGAAAAAAAAATAAAGGAAAAAAGGAGGATCTCATTTGTTATTCTGTCATTAGGTAAGCCTGACAGTAAGCAGAATGTTTTTTAAAAGCTTGCATAGTATTATTGATGTTCGGATACTAGAATTTGACAGATTAATCAGATACAACAATGAATTAACAATTAACATTAAAAAAATACTATGTGAGATACAGACTTTTTAAACTTGATCATGAGACACATAATGAATAGGTTCAAGTTAATGCCTTCAGAACAGACAACAGTTATGTAGCTTTAAGGTAAACTAAATGATGATGATTACACTGGTTATTTAACAGGAGATATGAAGAAAACCTTCTAGAAACGTAAGTTGCAAACAGACACAAGAAAAGAGAGTTACATGACCTTAAAAATTAATTTGTGAGACATAAAATGGACATTTTCTCCTTTCTTTAGATATATCAGAAGCTGAGCATTTTCCAGAATTGTAGACCAAAGCTGTCTGTTGCATTTAGTTGTGAAGATGCAGGACAGAAGCTACCAACGGTAGAATCTCTGCTATGTTTGATGCTGAGACTGAGCAAGAGGAAAGCTGGTAATGTAGGGGAGGGAGCATGTTAGTATACATGTAAGGTGCTATTTATATTATGGTGAAAGGGTCTTTTATATATTGGTTATTTCTTGCGAAGTTTGACTAATATATCATGCTTATCACCTATTCCATTTTTATCAGATTTATTTATTCCTAATAAAAAAAAAATTAAAGCCCCCAAAATTGTAGTAATATTGTTTTTATTTGTGAATTTTATGCAGGAAATCCTATACAGGTGACTTAAACTTCTATTTCTTCTTATCATAAAGAATGTGCTGCACTCAAGACTACCAAAAGAACACAGCCTAATGGCTATTTTCCTACAAGTATATTGTGGTAAGGGCTTAGTTTTTAATCTGGTGACCGTGGAGAAAATAAACTGAGAAAATACAAGTGTATGATAGAAAGCAATAAAGTGATTTTGAAATATTTGAGACAGAATAATTTTGCTCACACAAGGAGCCTGAAAATTGTTTCTTAAAACTCCAGTAAAAGAGAAGGTTGTTTTGTTTGGGTTTTTTTCCTAGCTCTAGTTATCTGTCTCTTCTAAGGAGCAGAAAATGAAGTAGTTAGGTTTTTAGTTATGACTTTGTTAGATAAGGAAAAACATTGATTAAAAACTAATGCAGGGGTTGAATCTATACCGAAACTGAAAGCAGAAATACCTATACCAAACAACCTGTTTGATCATTTTTGCTTTTTAATAACTTTTTAATTAAAAAAAAAAAAAAAAGAACATTGAGAGCTTAAGCAGTTAGTGTCTTTTTTAAAAAGGTATTGGTGTTCAGGTATTCAGTTGGGCATGGACAGGAGAGGGCTTTTTTGGTTATAAAGTTCTATGTGGTATTGCTAGAATCTAAGACTAATAATTTTCTACTGAAAGAGGTTATAACCAAATAAATGATATTTTTAAAATTTCATCTTCACACCTTATACTCCAGTGCAAGAATTTGTTCAAATTATCCAGTTTTAGGGCTTCTGCCTCAAGTAGTGACATGATTATTGCTTTCTCTCCATTTGGTTGAAGAGAAAGATTCTGAGAGTTGTCCCTTTATCTTCTCCAAGGGCTCTTTGAAGAAATAGAACATTAAAAATATTTCATGATTGGAAGCATGAAAAGGGGTAACAACCCTTCTACACATGCTGCTAAAGATTACTTTTCTGTCTAGACTTTGATAATTTGCACTAAAATGCTTCAACAGAAGAATTCTTCAGCATGGGCAAGAGTAATGAGTAAAATACTTAGTGATATAATACATTTTCTAGTGTAATTAGTCAATGTTGCTGTTTAATAGCACTTTGAAGCTCCGTTATCTTGCAGAGAAACATTACTACAATAAAGCAAGTAATTGTCATGTTGAATTCAAAACTAGCTTGTTTTTTATTGTGGACCATAACAAGTACATCTTTGTACTTTTTGTTCCCAATTGCAACTTTTGTTAATGTGAGTCCAGGAGTTTATGGGAGTCCAGTCACGTTCAGCAAACTGGGGAGACATTAAGAGTGGTAAATGCTTGGGGATTTTGCAGAAGTGCCTCATGTGATACCTTCTATTCTCAGCATAGGATAAAATTAGAACTAGTCTTGACATTGCATTGGTGCCTGAGTGAGAGTTCTAAATGGTTTTGGTAGTACAGACAGGATTTGTAATTTTTCTCTGCTCTTGCCCAGAAAGCAATGAGTCACAGAAAATCCTTGAAAACACCAAATAGTTGAGGTAAGTTGTTGTTAAACTCTTTCAAATGCTTGGATGGGACGTTGTTGGGAGATCTGATTACTTGGGAGTAAATTTGCAGTTGTTCTACAGCCACGCTTGGGAATTCTTTTCTGAATTGTTGGCTGTGATGGCATGCTTATTATGTTTTTTATTTTTGTGACAAATAATAAGATTTAAGAACAAGAAGTTTTTGATGGTAATCCTTTTATTATATAATTAAATCTCCTAGAAAACAAAGTCATATACTTAGGCCCTCTTTCATATTTCATGGTTCTAAAGCAATATTTATTGAATATATTTTCTGCAGCAAAAGAGAGTTGCCTAGTGTAAACTTTACTAAATATAAGTATTGTTTCGACTGGATGGTCTGACACTGCTTTTAGTAGTACAAGTATTAACAAATGGCTCTTTTCTGCACAATTTATATAAGATGATTTTTAGTTTTTTACCTAAAAAGTCTTATAGTTCAAAAAATGTCCCAAAACAGCAAGAAATGATAGATCAGGTAAATCGCTTATACTCGGTAGAAGTTTAATCCTGAAAAATAAGGCAACTTGAGTTGTAACCACTAATCAGAGCAAAAACCTCATACAATGGCTTAGTCATTATTGTTGTGTAGTGGGATGAGGAATGCGATCACTTTTATGGTGGGGAGGGAAAGAGGATACAATCATCTCTTTACAGGAAAAAATTCAATCCATTTTTCCTTAACAAACAGAGAACAGTTAAGAATCTTTAATAACAATGTATTAGACCAGATTCTTCTTTATTCAAGCATTATAATTTGATTTTTATGCTGTGATTACAACAGGAAGCAATCCTGATACTTTGCATTTCTTATTATTTGCCTATAGATTTTTAATGAAGTGAGTATAGTATAATCAGATTTTACAAATAATGATGTTAGCAAAAGACATGGTAAACATAAAATAGGATGATTGACAGTTTGAATACAAAAGTTTTCACTAAGCAACTGTGGCTTATCCATGACACATAAAAGTATAATGGAATAAATATCATAAAAAAGATTGCTTTAAGGGCAGACCTGCAACAGTTATTGTAGGGAAATACATGTATGAAAAGACCTGAAATTCCACTTTTGTTTTTATCTACCTGCTTGTCTGGAAGAAAGCTGTCCTTATTTTTTAATTTGAATGGATGAGTAAGACATTTTTCTTATTTGTCCCTAAAAGTATTAGTAAAAAGTTTGAAAGGGAGGACTCAGATCATCAGTGTTCAGAATACGCTGCTCTTGGCATGAAGTTTAGCACTCCAAGCTTCTCTGAATATCAATATCTTGGCTCTAGTTTACTTCCAAAAAAGTCCTTCCCCAAATGTTACTGTTACAGCAGTAAGAATGCTTTTTTAGGGGGATGCACTGGTTAGGATGACTGAGTATCCTACTTTGCTGCTCTTCAGGAAAATATATATTAATTATCTCACTAAGATAGATGACTTAAAAACTTCAGGCTGATTTTCTTTTTTTTTTTTTTTTTTAAATGTGGACGCTGACACTCAACAGGGCTACAAGAAGATTGAGAGAGAGATTTGAAGAATTTAAAAAGCCTTTTCTTAAAGGTAATGCATTGCTAATTATAAAATGTATTATAATGAGTTAAACTATGAAGACAATGAACGCAAATAAAGTATACTAATTTATTTCCAGCAACAGTTCAGTTTCTCTGAAACACAAAACTCCTTTAGTTACAAGTATTTATACCAAGTAGCTGCCAGGATGCAGCTATCAGGATGTAACTGCCCTACGTTGCAGGTAACAGCTTAATTTCTTCCTGGGAAGGGAATGAATGCTTAAATCTGCATTTAATAATTATGGTCAGTACTGAGCTTACCATTGGAAGGAACTGAGACAAGCAGTTGTTCACTAAGAATGCAGAGAGATTGTAGGAATACCATTTCTACTTATAAGAAAATGTAACTAGTTGCAGTTATCTATTTTTATAAAGAGAAAGCAGTTGGTAAAATTCAGTTCTATACATTAAATAAATTTAATCATATAATCAAGTGGGTATTGCGGTATTTTGGTTTTCACGTCACTGTCCCCAGCTGGTAGCTGATACATGCGCTGATGCATTGGGCCTGGAATTCACAGACAGATTCCCGTGACTGAATCTGAACATGCAGGGATCATGTCTGAAACTGCAGTTTGCGTTGGAACGTTCACTGCTGTGAAGACGCTTTGGGAAGTGAGAATACACAAGATAAATGAAGAATTACAGAAAGAAAAGGAATTCAGACAGAGGTCTGCAGGAAGGTAGGTAAATTGTAGATCTCTAGGTATGTGAAAAGCTGGACTATACGTTACATTTCAGAAGACTATAACTGGTCTTCTCAAACTTATCCAGAGTCTAATTCTTTAGTTGTTACTCCAGCAGAATTCCTACCAGTTAGGATCTAGCAGTATGGTCAGGTCAAACCAAGAACTGTGTTCTGTATTAAAAATACTAGTTTATATACTAAATCCCCTAAATTCAGATACTAAAATTCTCTCCTGTGTGGACATTCTAATGAGTGGAGATGTAGTTTGTTATGCTTTCTTCTCAGTGGAGCATTTAACTGGGTCACTTGGTCTTTTGCCTGGCCAGCAATTTCATGAAATATGAAGAAATTTGGCATTCTATTTTTGGAATTCTTCCTAATCTGTCAGGTGTGTTTGAAATGGAATAACAAATTCAAAAGTTACTAGTGGAAAATATAAGCGGAAAGAAAGATAATTAGCCTAATTTTCATAATTCTTGTTGAAGTCCCTTTGGAAATCAAGCTAAAAGAATCCCTAGATGATTGACCTTGTTTGATTGCACTTACATTTGGTGGAACTGAAGGCTTACTTTTTAGGAGACTGCTTCAAAATTAATGGCTTTGGAACTTAATTCCACATGACCTTATATTCTGTTGCCCTCCTGCAACGTGATGAAAGTGAATGAAGTTGTGCCTTCCTTCTGACTATAAATTTGAAGAACTGTATACCAGAATTTGTGTAAATTACTTCAAACATTATTTTCCTGTCTTCCCTCAAACTGATAGTGTGTTGAGCATCCAGAGATAATGTTGTTTGACATCCAAAAAGGTTACTGTCTGTTTGTTCTATTACATAGAACAGATAGTAATTATTGCCTGTTCATTGTGGCACCACTGATCTTTCCCTTGCAGGCTACTACTTGTCTGGGAGGAGAGGGCTGCTTTAGCAAAACTCAAAGAAAAAGTTATTCACGAAGATGGAAGAGCGATTTTGAGGATAGAGGAAGAAGAATGGAAGGTAGTGTTGACAGGAATGAGTGTTGTTTGGGTTCAATGACTGATGCTTTAGAAAACTACTATTTACAACTTTACACTCACAGCTTTACTGTTTTTAATGTATGAAGTGCTCGCTGTTTGCTTTGCTAACAATGAATTGAAACACGCTGTTGTGAGAGTGTAAAAGCAAGCTGCTTTACTGAATATTAAGCATTACTGTTCAAAAATATAGCCCAAAGGCTTTTCTGCATTAGAAATTATTTACACTGCAAATTATGAGTTTAATTACATAAATCCTCATTTAATATTAACATACCAGTACTGTTGAAATGTGTGAAGGTGAAAACCCTCTGTGTTCAGGTGCACAAAAATGTTTCTAAATGTTGTTCACTTTCTCTTTCAAAGAGAGAAAATGAGAGAGTATATTCCCAGAATACTATTATTTTTGTTTCTAATTCCTGCGGGGAAGTGGCTAACTGTCGAATCAATGGCAGATTGGAAGCTAACAATCTTCATGCAGAAATGCAGATGCCAGCTCCTACCAAGTGATGAGAATGAGACCCTGTGGAGCCACACCCAGCAATACTCAGGTGGTCCAAAGGCCACTGTTCCGTGTTCAGAACTCACAGCATACAGACATTGTAGTTTTTGATATCCCTCAGCTCTTCTGCTCTCAGCTGCTTGCTGTTTTTCTTAATGGAATAGGAAATACAATTTAGATCACCATTTAAATGCAATTAGAGCAGTTTCATCTTCGGTTATATTGGCTTTGTTTAAAAAAAAAAAGAAAAAAGAAAGAAACAAAGAAAAGCAACCCCAAGGCTTTTCAAGCAATGACAGTAGTGCAGATATCTAAATCCTGGGAGCAAAAAGTGGGCAGGTTAAATCTGTGGTCAGAATGACCCACATTGATGGTGTTCATATTGGGGTGCTACAGTATAGCTCAAGAAGGAGAGCTATACTCCTTTTTTTTTTTTTTTTCTTTTTTAATTTCAAGACTGTTAATGTTTCAAATAAAACTTCTACCTAAGCCTGTATTCTTGTTGTATACTAAGTTGAATTTCTTCTGGTTCGTATTTCTTGTCTTAGACACTGCCTTCATGCTTATTGAAACTAGCCCATCTCCAGGAATGGCAGCTTCATAGAACTAGTTTGCAGAAAATTCCTCAGTTCATTGGAAGATTTCACAATCTTGTTGTCCTGGATCTATCTCGGAACTCAATTGAAAGTGTACCTAAAGAAATTGGTGAGCTGTGCTTTCTTTCATTTTAAGCTGCTTTTCTAAGAAAATTAATCTTACATAAACATGCAATTTTTGCCTGTCTGTCAATCCTATTGGTTAGTTAGAAAACAGATGATTTAAATCTGACAGTGACATAGAGATCTTAAAACCATGGATTCCCTCTAAATTAAAAGAATGGCTGGATGGAGAAGACATAGCTTTATGAAAGCTTGCCATGAGAAAAAAGCTTGTAAGCACAGCAGATACTAGACATCAGAGTGCAGCTAGAAAAGCGATATTGAGGTCCCTTCCAACTTAGACAATTCTATGATTTTGTGTTCTCCATCTACAGCATGAATAGCCTATGTTCATAAATGGTTTTTGAAGCTTTTCTGTAGCACTCAACTAGAGTGCAATTCTTTACTAGAGTCCTAAGTCCTACTATTTGAATTTCAGTGAATCTTTTTTTTTTTTAAGTGAGAACACAGAGCACTTGTATAAGGATAACACAAAGTGATACTGTATTTCAAATAAAATGAACATTTATCATTTCTCATTTGTGCTCTCTGCAGGACAGCTGACTAGCCTCCAAGAGTTGCTTCTCAGTTACAATAGAATAAAATCTGTTCCTAAGGAAATAAGTAACTGCATCAGTCTGGAAAGACTGGAACTGGCTGTCAACAGAAGTATCAGTGATCTTCCTCCTCAGGTTTTGTGGTTTTTATTTAGTTTTGTTTAATGCATATTTTGAATTTATCAAAAAACAATTATCATTAATGTTGCAATCCATTTTTTCAGATTTGCTTTGATACTCTGATTTCACAACTACTCCACAAAAAGGCATATGTGAACAATATGGCCTCAGAGTGAGGCTACATGAGGACGGCCATATGTATACCTGTGTACTTGAAGGACCCAATCTTTGTCCAGATAAATTATGTGGTAGTGCATAAAGGACAGCGATACAATTGATGATAATTTTTTTAGGTCTTCTCTGATTTACCCCTCTGAGGATCTGATGCCTTAGCACAGAGAAGTTGCCTTTTCTGGTTGAGAATACAAATTCATGCCATGTGCCAGGACACAGCTGTAAGCATCTTCACCAGAGCTGCTAGCTGTGAAAAGGGCTTGCCGTAGTTGACAGCAATTAGTGCCTTGCAACACTGAGTGAGTCCAAACAGTAATACCCAACAACAAATCTTCAAATGAAAATATACACTATTAATCAGAATCCAGAATTTACAAAATCTATGTGGAAACAGGTCACACGGTGTAGTGTAGAGCAATAGCTTTTAAATTAACAGCTCATAGCAAATACATTGAATCATAGAATGGTTAGAGTTGGAAGGGACCTTAGAGATCATAGAGTTCCAACCCCCCTGCCATGGGGTTGCTCCACTAGAGCAGGTTGTTCAAAGCCCCCCATACAGAGCTGTGTCCTATTGAGGCTGCGGTGATGCAAACACCGTGAAGCTTTGGTTATATGTACCTGAGTGGCATTCAGTGTTTAGAGCAGTTGGACCAGATTTGCAATGAAACACCTTTGCATCACTTGAACATTGTAAAAGCACCTGATGGCATGATTCACCAAAGGCCTTAGGCATTGCAATACCGAATGTTGCTGTCTGATTGTTAGAATGTCTTGCCATAATAGTAGACTTCACAACATGGAAGGTGTTTAGGTACAGTCTAAAATAGAGTCCAAAATACATTCCATACCATTTGACACACAAAAATCAAAATATTTGACTAACGAAAAATAGCATATTACATAGAGTATGAAATACTAAGGACAGTGGTATCTTTAAAATTCCTCTTCAGTTTCAAACCTACGTACCTTCCAGGCAAGCATGGTAATTGTTAGGTAATATCAGCTAATGTAACTCAGAAACTACTCTGTGTTTACTAACTCTGAAACGTGTTATAATATTTTTAAATTTTTTTTTCAGTCAACATTATTACAGCACTGCTGTAATGGAACAACTATATAAACTTGCATTAAATCTCCCATTCATTACAGCTCAGTGATTTAAAGAAGCTATCACACGTAGATTTGTGCATGAATCAGTTTACTACCATCCCTTCAGCACTTCTCAACATGCCAAACCTAGAATGGTTAGACATGGGGGGAAATAAACTCCAGGAGCTTCCTGATGAAATTGACAGGTAAATAAAGCTCAAAACTCACATCTTACTCTCAGTTCCATTCCATTGAAATTCTGATTATTAAATCCTACTTCAAAAGATTATTTTAATGTTAACCTCACTGCAAACTTATGATTTATCAGCCCTAATGTGATATTTTGGATGAGCTGGAATAATCCATTCAATAAACAGTAAATTCATTATCAACTGCCCAGTTAAATATTTCTTGCCAAAGACACTTTTGACCAGAGGTTAGGTGATTGTCTTGCACATGAGGTTTCTTTTGAGAGTTGCTGTATTCTTTATGAGAGTCCTTTATGGGGCTGTAAAAATGAATCAATTACTTTATATTAATGATTGATAAGATTAATTTTCTAAATCATGATTGATTGCACAAATACCTATTTTACAGAATGGAAAATCTCCACACTTTATGGCTCCAAAGGAATGAGATAAACTTTTTACCAGAAACCATTAGTAATATGAAAAATCTTAGTACTCTTGTTCTTAGCAACAACAAACTTAAGGATATTCCAGCCTGTATGAAGGACATGACAAATCTGAGGTAAGAAAAAGGAACAGGAATATAAATAAAAATACCAGAAGATAAGTTTTAAAGCCTCCCTTAAGTGGTATATTATGAAGTGATACTAAGGAAGTGGAAAAGGTATGCCAAAGGTTGTACAGATGAACACAATTATATATAATTCGGCATAGTTACATAGATGCACATCAGTTGAGGATCTGGCCAAGAAAGCTTTATGTAGCACAACTCATTTAAATAAGTAAGCTATGACAGTTACAGTCCCAAATGAAGACCGTAATACATTTTCTCATTACTGAAAGGTCCAAATGCCCAGTTCTAATCGATGTTTTATATCACTCTCTAAAGGCAAGAGCTAACAATGACAAAAAGTAGAACTTTCGAACTGGGAAGTCAAGTGTTCAGAATTAAGTCAGGTATAAGGATATGGATGAAACTCTCCTGTAATTGATTTGAAAAATGAAAAAGAATGAATGTATATTTTTAATCGGTAGAATTGGAATTATTATTTTCTATACTGTGACAAACTTTCCTGTTGTTTGTATTTTCATTTGAATTACTGGATGCTGGCTATTTTAGAGAAAGAATGCTTGTCTAAGTAACCCCATAAAACAGTTCCTGTTTTCAGATGTTTTGGAAGCAGCATCATCTCTATAAACATATACATACAAGCATAGGCCCAGGGATGGACCAAGAACAGAGGGAGTCAGGGCTGCCTCTTGCCTTGCCAAGGTGGGAGGATGCAGGTGTTTGCACTCTTGTTCTCTTCCGCTTCTCTGTCTGTGGAAGCTCAGTAAGGCTGACAATTAGCTGAAAACCTGAAGACAAAACAATGAGGACTGCAATGTTTTCTCCCACCGCAATCAGCTACTGTTGTTACAAGGTGTCGTCTTAGCTTAGTTTACTTAATGCTACCAGTATAGTGGTGAGTTTAGTACAAGAAAAGGCTTATTTTGCTCAAAATACTGTTTGAGGAATCTTAATTCAGTTTCAAAAGAGTTGTTCTCTCTGGACAAAACCTATTGCAAGAGTAACCTTTTCTGGTGAACTCTCAGATTTGTCAACTTCAGAGACAACCCACTGGAGTTAGAGGTAACGCTCCCTCCATGTGAGAATACAGAAGAGGAGGAGCAACAAGAAATGTTTGGCATTGAATTCATGCACATGTATATCCAGGAGTCACTTAAGAGAACAGGTATGGCTTTTATATTATTCTCATCTCTCCCAAATATAATGAGGAAGGGAAGGATAAACCTGGAAAAAAGAAAGCTAGGATACATATACAAATGAAACGTGAATGATATTCTTAATAAATAACATTTTCCAAAAATCTGTAAACAGCTTTTACTGAGGCCAGGGTTGCTTTTATCAGGAGTTGGGAAAGTAGGTCTTCATGTGAATGACACATGTTCTAGTAGGAACATACCAGAACCATGGAACATGCCTGAGTTAGACTGTCTCTTGTGTTTGCAATCTAATCAAGAGTTTACATAGTGTGAGTCTTCCACCACTGTTTGTCTCATGAAGCTCACCTTTTCCTATTTTTGGATGTTGTCCAGATAGAGACTACAAAATAAGCATGTAAGGGAGAGATGCCTCATTCCCAACATGCAGTACTTTTTAGCAATGACGTATCAACACCTGATAAATGGATGTTTCTCACAACTTGCTTTCCCTCACAGAATTTCCTCTGCAACCCAAAAAACCACTGTTACTAGGCTCAAAAGTAACAGCTTAAAGGTTGCAGTAAGAGACCAAAATAAGGGCTTCTGAGCAGATGTGTGCAGGTGGCAGCTGTTACTTGCAGACAGAACTTCATTGCAGATAGAAAATGTTCTCTCTGATCTTCATTCTATATATGGCAAAGGCTTAAAAAGCAAATGACTGAAATGCTCTTGGCTTCAGAATGCTAAGCCAGCTTTTTTCTTATCCATATTTCATGACTGAATAATCAAATTAGCAAAAATATATCAAGATGAGAATTTACAAATAAGTTTTCTTCCTTAACAGATTCCCCCAGCAGCACAGGCTGATGAAAGTACCTAAGCCTACTTAAATTTATACAAAGTTTTCCTGAACTTCTAAGTTAAAATGAAGTATGTTAATTTATTTTTACCCATTGTCTTTCAGGAAATCTGGAAAGTTGTACTTCTGATCCTTCTCGTATCATAAATGTTAATGAGTAAAGAACCTAACTGTGAATGGAAGAAAATATGAAGCATACTTCTTCCTAGTAAAGAGGCATACAAAAGGTTTTTCAAATCATCTTAGGTATTTTATTTTTCTGCTCATGATAACTGTTTTGCATATTTGTAATTCCCAGTGAAACTGGGAAATATAATACCTTTTCCTGGATATAGATTAAAACAGTTTTTTGTAAGCATTGAATTAGCTTTTAAAAAAAGTCCAGATAAGTTTTTTATGTGTTTTTTTTTTCCTACCAATTCCAAATCTATCTCCTGTCACATAGTTGGCTCTGGTATCAAAGACGGGCTTGGGACAGCTGTCAATAGGACATTCTCCAAGGACACAGCAGACTCTGTATAATAGTGTAGTGCAGCCTTGTATCCGCATTGTTGTAAATATTCAATCCGTCCATGATCAATCAGCCGTTTACAGAGGCAACCTATCTCCTTTCGTTCTTCAACAGTAAGTATCCTAGTTTCATAAAAAGGAGGAAAAGAATGAACATGTGTCAGAAGAATAGTTTTGTTAATGTTAGTAGTTAAGCTTAGAAAAACTGTTGAAATCACTGTGTTCATTTCAATTCAGGCAAGCATAACTGTTTAAATATTTTGAAATGTATGTCCATGAAAATTGTATTTTTAAAGTAGAATATTTCTATAAATTTAGTAATTGAAATGTTTCTGTAAAATTAGTCGTTTTGAGGACCTGAAAATTTAATATACCACTATACATAATCTTGCTTTTTCTTGGACTCTGCAGGAATCCATTTGCTAGGAAAAAAAAAAATTACATACCCTTGTAAAGTATCAGAACCGCAATCTGTCTTGCTGAATGTTTGCTCATGTTCTTCTGTGTCATTAGTTTGATCTTCACTTTCTTCACTTGTGAAGACTTTGGTTGTGGTTTCTCGCATGCCACAAGTAGCCCAGCTACTCATTCTCTGAAAATAATGAAATTCTAATGGTCCAAGTCCAACTGATTTAAAGAATTCTCTGCCTACATAATGTGTCCAGTCACACTTGTGATGGCAACACAGTGCAATAACAATTCCAGCTACAGGCTTCCAGTTGTCTTTGTTGCTTTCGTTATCAGCAGAATTGTTAGAAGCCACCTCAGTCTTATCAGTCCTAGAACGTTTTGTTGCAGGCTCTTCATTTTCTCCCTCACAGTAAGTTGTATAACTTTCAACCAAGCATCTCAAAGCAAGATCTGGGAAAAAACAGATATAGCTCCCTCAAAAATTAGTGATGAACACCACACCATTATTTATACAGGTTGTATCATGGTTGAGAATGTACTTCCCACAAAGATGAATAAAAGTGTACGTCACAAAGCCAAAAAGCAATTTTAAGGATAACTACAAATTACAAGCATGCTTTGAAAACATGAAAACCCTAAATTCTAAATGACAGTTTGGAAGATCATTCCGTTCAGATAGTAAGATTTAGTATCCTAACTTTCTGCAGTAAGTACATAAATAATTCATACCTGTTGCAGCACCACACAAATGCTTCCCAATTCCTACCACTGGCAGTTTTTTCTTCTCCAAAATAGGTACCTTCTCTGGAGGGAAAAGAAAAAAAAACAAAAACAAAAAAAAACCCCACACAATCCCCAACAACCCCAGAATCTCTATTATTATAGTTGGGGCAGTATTTTTTCTGGATAATATAATTTTAGCACACTTAAAAAAAATTAAATACTTGTTTACCACTACTGAAAATACAGTGGTTCATACATACAGTTATAAGCTATTAAAAGGAAAATTTCTTTTTCTAAAACAAACGAAAATTAGATGCTATGGCTGAGAAGCATATTTAGCCATTTCAGCCTTTCTATGCTGCCTATGAAATGTAAATATGACATAATGCATCCCCTGATGACAGGTGTTCCCACAAATTCTATAGTATTGATATGATTGATATTAAAGATATGCAGGACTTGCTTTATTCTGTGCAGCTAAAACAAACAATGCAAATGTGTTTACCTTGCAGATTCTAAAAAACCTTCAAAAGTTTCTCACCTATAATGATATCCTATAAGTGTACAAAAAGCAGAAAAATTTAATTCTCCATTTAGTATATGTGTATGTATATACACACAGTATTGACCTGTTCAAGTAACCACTGAGAGTAATCTTCAAAACCAAGCACATTTAAGCATGCTACAAACTGACTTAAACTCCAGCATTCAAATCTAGACTTAAGCCTTTATTTCAGAATTACGCAAACCAAGAAGGAACTTACTTAAACATAAATGTTGAATATCAACTTGAAGTCTTTCAAATATAGAATCTCTTCCTTTATGTTTTCCATCCACCTGTGTAAACAGAACAAGATGATTAAGTAGGGCTGGCCACTAATAATTATAATTTTTCTCCAGGTATTAATGCCAGACTTTTTTCCTGTCAAGCCAACATCTGCACATTTCCAACATTATACACCAGAATTTTTTTCTAAAAAATTTGCTCTAGGCAAAGTATAGAATGTGGGTAATCATGCTTCCAAAACTTTTAAAATTTAAAGGCTTTATGTTATTTTTGAAGATAAAAAGTAAATACTAACAGCTTCAATGACAACAGTTTAATAATTATACTCTGATAATCTGTTAGTATCCTCTCTTACCTTGAATCTTGTAGTTGCCCTTTCCACAAGCAAGAAGTGAACATTTTCAACATTCTGTAAGGCAACATCAACCCAGTGAGACAGCTTTCCCCGTCCAGCTCCAAACTCAACAAAACATCTTCCTGGACCAAGTAAATGTAATTTTTCCATGTTACCTAAAATAGAAGCCTACAAACATCAAAAGCTTATTTACGAATCAAGCAAATATATACACTGTGTACTGTAACACCTAATAGAAAAATGATTACTTCACCAAGCTCCATAAGACTTTTTCAAGTCTCTCCTTCCACGAGGATCAAATAAAAGATCTTGTGTGTACAGAGGAAAGGGATTATAAGTTCTGGCTACTCAGCCTCACCCTGCCCCTCTTCCACTGCTCACAGAACTCCACCCAGAAGTTTTTTGGGATGGATTTTGGGGATCAGGTACACTTTGTAATATTCTTCTCTGCTGATTCTTAAAGTAGCTATCCTAAATATGGGTACTGTACTGGATTTTCTGCAAAGGATTGGTGCCTGCAGAGCAGGATTTAGGCATTTTTAATACATGGGAAAAGAACGTAGCACATGGGAAGAAAACACAGGAAACAGACATTTCTCACTTTTAATTTTTGTCTTCACAAAACTTTCTATTTTGCTTTAGTCTACCTCCCTCAAAATTCCTGCTGTTCAATATACATTAAAAAGGCAGAAGGTAAACTCAGGCTTTTACTTATCTGTTACAAAACCAGGAAATCTAGGATCAGCTCTTAGAGAAAAAGTAAAAAAATTCTTCTTACTTCTTAGCAAATACAACATTTTACCTTTTGTAGCTCAGATTTATTATGAGTTAATATAAAATAAGAAAAAGTACAAAGTCAGAACACCACCACACATTTTGTAATTTATTTCAGTATCCCAATGAGATTTTCTTACTAACACTTAACAAAGCAGCCATTCAAAGGCTCTATATATGCTATTATTTGAAGAGTATATACAGCATATCAGATTTCTTCTACAAGAAGTGACTAGCTTTATGCACACAATCATCAAACTTACAGCAGCAGAATTCCACATGTTTAAAAACATCTATTGTTATTAATAAAGTAGTGACCATACCTGTTGCTTCAAGTGTTTGAAAGCAGATTCCCCATTCTTTGGGTCATTTAAGGCTTCCTGTAAAGCCTGGTGGGATAGGATTTGTTCCTTAAGGTGAAGTTCCAGGCCTGCACACAAATGCAAAGCTTTTTGGTATAGGTTTCCAGTTTCCAAGAGTTTCTCGTTTTGTAACACACAGGTTACAATATTCAGACATGAGCTCAATTTGTAGCACTAACAAAACAGTCTGTTGGGAGCATAAATCTATCATTACACGTTTATAACACAGCCATATTGTTATCTGTAGTGATACCTGAGTAGGAAACAACACAAAACGAAGGGAAATTAGGAACAAGAGATCAGTGTTCTATCATTCTCTCAATACAGTTTATTCTTCTGAGTAAAATTTAGCTATTGGAGGATTGCCTACATCTTGATGATAATTACTTCAGATGTGACTAGTGCCAAATGTCTCACATTTTCACACTTATCTTACAACAAAAATAACAATGAAATTTTTAATTAATTCAATTTAAAACATCTTATTTTCACTATTACATAAGCTCACCATTACTTGCTTTTTTCAACTTGATAATTAAGTTTTGCAGCTCTTCTTTGGATAGGGAAGAGATAGGTACCTTTTAAAGGAAACAAAACAAAACAAAACAAAAAAAAGCACCACTTATGAATACAAGACCTTTTTAGTTTTGCTAGTTCTTTAGTGATGTGATAAATTGCAACATGTTATGTAGGGACTGTGCTTTAGAACAAATAAACGTACTCACTTGTTTTTCTGGTATTTCTGCTACATCTTTTAAACCTGCATTAATATCTTGAACAAAGTAGACCTTTAAAAAGCAAAAGAAAGGAAAGATGATTCTGTTAATTACCAGGAAGGAAAAAGCTAAATTCTGCAGTGTTTTTATCACTAAGGTATGTAGCAATAGAAAGCCACTGCAAATGAAAATATTCCAAGAAGATTTTTTTCCTACAGTCTGATCCTGAATCCCCAGCAGAAATGACTGTTGTGACACATTTTGACAAGATTGAACATATTCATAAGAGTCAAGCTCTCAATCCTTACAAGACTGATTCCAGAGAGCATTTTAAGGCTTCCCAGGCATTACTAAAGGTGCAATACTGATAAGGCAGAAAGGCAGACAATAAAGAAGCCACGTTCTGTTTTTTTGAAAATCCATCCTATTCCTTCCCTCTGCACTGGCTGCAGCAGCCAGCCTCCTTGTCTGTAATTCACAGCAAATTGGGGTGAAGCAGGCAGACAGCTGGGAGGGAAACACCTACAGCCTCCCTGCTCGCTTTGCTTTCTGGGGACAGTCTCTCACCAAGCCTTTGAAATGAGAGACTAAATTAAGAGAGACTGTTCTTGGAGTACATTCTTGAGAAAAATTAATTCAGCATTTTCATTTGTAACTAAGAGAGCTGAAAAGCTGAACTACAGGAGAGGGGACGTGGAAGACAGGGAGACTGGAATGTGAATTCCATTTCAAGCAAGTACTTATTTAGCTTCCAGGCTGTCCTCAGCAGTGCTTGCCGGGACTCCCGTCCTCCAGCTCACAGCTGCCGTCAGCACGATAGGTAAATTCTCTGCCCAGCTGTGATGCTTAGGGTTTTAAATCTGCAAGAAAGTAGTGCTGAATTTACACTGCACTTACTGGCTTTGGCTTCTCTCTTGAATTACATTTTTTTAAATGTTTTTGTAGTTGGTCTTCATATACGGTGCTAAAATCCAAACAGAAAGAAAAATAAGTAAGAGCCTTTACCACGTGCATTCTAACAACAAAGGCTAAGCGATGCGTGTACATATACTTACTGTTTTGGATCAAGAGGGCACGGAATTCTTTTTCTGTCATTTTCCTCCTAGTTATAAAACAAAAGTTTTACACAAACCTTTAGCGTTCATTCGGTGTACCTGTTTTAGAAAAGCTGCTAAGGGACATCTGAGTTTCATAAAACATCTATTCAGAGGCAGCTGGGTTAACCAGAATGGAGGAAACGAAACAAGATTCTAATACTTAAATGGATCCTAAGAGAACAAGCCCGTAACTCGATGGCAGCGTTCCTGCTGGGCTGACCTGATGGCCTCAGCACATCCAGGGCCCAGGGGAAGGCGCCGGCGATGCCCCCCTCCTGCCCGTGCCGCGGGGCCAGCCCAGGCGGACAGGCCGCCCCCGACCCCGGGCTGCCGTTGGGGCTCCACAGCCCCAGGAGCCCATCCTCCCCACGGCTTGCTGCCAGGCCCGGTACCTCCTGCTGCCCATGCTCTCCGCAAAAGCGCTTCCCAGGAGCCGGGATCATCTTGCAGAAGCGCTTCTTCCTCGCCACGAAGTAGGCACATCTCACTGGCTCCGGCGCCGCCATTTCCGTCCCATCAGCCCCTGCGTCGGCCGCCTCGGGCTCCATCTTGAGGCTCCTCCTCCGCGGGAGCCGGGCGCCAAACTCGAAGCGTAAGATGGCGGCGGAGAGTCTGTTCAACCGGCCGGTGTGCGTGCAAGTGAGGTGCCAGGGCTGCGAGGAGAGGTGAGGAGCCGGCTTGAACGGCGCGGCGGGCTCTGGCTTGGTTTCCTCACCAGCTGCGCGGAAGCTTTATTGCATTCTTTGGGAAAAGGGCTACCGAGCGGGGGGCTCTTTCCTCCTCTCTGTTCTTCCTGCTTTGTGCCCAAGCAGCTGGGGGCCAGAGGCGGGGTCCTGCGCGGTGAGCTGGGTAGCGCCGGCCTTGGTCTTGCTTTGGGGCTGCTTGTGGGGTCCCTCTGGGTTAGAGGGAGGGGGACTCGGTCGCAGCAAGGCTGCAATTGATCAATGGGGGCTGGAGCGGCTCCTGTGGGTGCCGTGCCGGGGAGAGGGAGCGCTGGTAGCGGAGGAAACGGGCAGGGGCTTCACAGAAACGCTGTTGGGGATGCGGGGGCGAACGTGTCTCCCCTGAATGTGACGTGAGGGCCGGGATTTCTGGCTGCGGGTCCGGGCGGCCGGGCCGCTGTTTGTGCGTCTCCCAGGCCGCAGCGGTTGTCCCGTGGGCAGGCCCGCCTCCTCTTCCTCCTCCTCCCGGCCTGAAGCCGGCCTCAGGCGGCCTCCCGGAGCGGCACTGGCCGACGGCGCGGGCGAGCCCACACGCCCGTCCCGGTGGGCGCCTGCCCAGGGGCCCGTCGGTTTGTGCGTGTGTGCAGGGCTCAGCACTGGTGCTCGGGAACGCCCAGGAACATCGCATGTGAAGTGTCTGTTCAAAATATAGTGGAATTTCAGGAATATAAGTGCTGTCTGGACCCATTAGTGTGTTAGGTCTCCTCTGGCTTGCCTGCATTAGAAGGCACAGAAAGGCTGATGGCTGTGACTATCAAAAGTTTCAGCAGTCGTTAATAAATTTTAGGAGGCTTTTCCAAAGGTTCTAGTTTCCGGACAAAGTTTCAAAACATCTGCCTTGCTATTTAAACTTTGGTGGGTAATAAGCAACAAAAAAGCCTGAGCTGACTGAGGAGCTGGAAACTGGGGCTTTCAGGTATTTCAGTAGTAGTCATCAATGGGAACTTTCTCAATATCTCTGCCTAAGTTTTTGTTTTCAAAACGTCATCTAACTCTTGTAATATGTCGACAATCACATGTTATTTGGAGTATATGTTCTTGATTTGTTACTAAGTTTCATCTTTTTGTACACAGGAGGTTAAATGTTCGAGTGAATATTGAGCTACTGTCAATTTCTAATCCTGTTCATAAAAAGGTTTGTGGAATAGTTACATTTGTGTCATTCATTAGGTTTTATCTGAATTTCATTGTATAAGAGGACAAGTAGGCAAAACCAAAATAGAATTTTAGTATGTTCGTCACTTGACCTTATTTTATTTTTGATATAATTTCTTGAGTCATTTAGTTAGCTTCGTATGGTGGGGTTTTTTCCTAGCATATTTAGCCCTGTCTTTTAGTTCGGCTGTTCATGGGTCCTAGTAAACTTGCAAATCAAAAGTATATGGAGACCCTCAAAGGAACCTGAGTTAGAGCTTAAGAGCAGTTTCATGTTAAATATACTCAACACTTATTTAAGAATAAGAGCAACAGTTGTCTTTGCAAAGTCCTCGTCTTAACTAGCAAAAATGACAACTTGTATGTGGATGTAACATTTGCTTTTTATTGATAAGTGTGTTAGTCTTGAATGTTTGGAATTCATCTGGGAGGGTAGGAAGAAAGTAATGTGCTAAACATGCAGTAAAAAAAAAATCTTGATCAGGAAAACTAGCAATGAGATTACTACTGGAGGTTATAAAATCTTTTTTTGTTGTATGTCTAATTTGTTACTTAAACTGTACATGCACCTACCGTGTTGTTAAGATTGGCCATTAGTTGGTTATTGAATAAAGATTTGTTTGTAAAGGAGTACATCATTTCTTCATAAGATTCTGCTACCTTTGACAATGTGAACATTAAGTTTGATTAAGAACTGTGCACCAAGTTGCAGCCTGTCTCAGCAGGAGCCTGGAAATCCTGTTGGGAACATCAGTGATCAATCAGTCTAAAAAGATAAATGCTTGGATCGCTTAATGGGACATCAAACGAAGCAGGCATTCTTTCTTATCCTACTCAACAGCCTGCTGCAGTTGGTTTTGGGTGGCATTAGTTTTAGCATAAGCTAAGTGCACATGTAAATCCCCTAAGTTTGTTTATACATCTCCAACTGAGAGTTTTGTTAGTATTACAGGTGTCTGAATTACTGAAACTTGTTCCAGCTCCTTGCGTGTACATGTGCTGGGGTCACACATCAGTTATGTTGGAAGGGCAGTCAGCGTTCTACTTCCTGTCTTTCCTCTGCTGGGGAATATTATTTTATTCACACAGGTTTGAGCCTCCTGATAGAGAACACGTGCCTGGGCCTAATGTACCAGGTGTTTTGCATTAACCTCAGCCTCCTAATGAAAGACTAATGTTTACAGAGGGGGCAGTTTTTCCAAAACACTATGTAGACCTCCAGCAAACAAATGAGTTTATTTTTAAAAGCAAAGTAGCATAAATGCTGTGTTTCCTTATGAGCTTACTGGACTTTAGCTGTATCCATTTTATGTTCGCTTTGCGAAGCTCTGTATTCAAATATATAAGCTCTTCAGAAGGTGGTTTCTTAAACTTTTAGGAACAGTATGCTCTGAAAAACTTCAGGTTTTGGAAATGATGTGTTTGTGATCCATTGCAGTGGACTGCTAGAGCAGCACTATTTCATGATGGGGAAAAATAGCAGATAGTTTTCTTTCTGTAAAATGATGAAGACATGTTGAATTTTGAAACCTTTGCTGCTCAAAGTTGAAAGTTTTTACTTGGTTTATTTTTGTAAGAAATAGTTTTTCTGGTTTTCTCACTGTAATATTTGAAGTTATGTAAAACGTTAATGTTTTCCACCTTCTGAATTAGTTGCCACAATTCTATCATATTTTTGGCTGAACAATAAAAGCATTAAATACCATTTGCAATATTGGTTTACAATATTTAAACAGTCTACAGGATGATTTGTAGCATTTTAAATCATATTTAAATGTCTGTCTTTTCAGGATTTAGCTGTTCAATTGACTGATGATACTGATCCTTTTTTCCTTTATAACCTTGTCATATCTGAGGAAGATTTTCAAAGGTGAGCAAAATGATAACATCTTGTCCTAAAATCGTTCCTAAATGCAAAAAAAAAAAACCAAAACTTTAGCTTAGAAGGGTCTATCTTGGAATTTACGTTTTGGCATTTTCACTTGTTTTGGCATTTTCACTTGTGGAGTTTTGTCAGTATTTTAGTAGCGTTGTTCTCCTTCACCAGTTGGTGAAACAGACAAGTGCAGGAAAGTGAGTGGCTCAAGATTATACAGATGAATGACAGAATCCTCATGTTAAGTTCCCTGCATAGCTACGCTACCACAGTTTATGTTACTGCTTGCATCTTCTGTTTGTCATTACTACTTCTTGTAGACTGCTGTGAACTATTTGAAGAAATAATTGCCAGAGGAAATTGCATGGACATGGATTCACAGACCTGAGCCTTTATCTTACGTGTTTCTTGCGTGCTAACTGTACTCATGGGTCTTGTTTTACTTGCTCAGAATTTGGTCATTAAATTTTGGCACCAGGCATGAGCAGTTCAGTTTTCTGCTTTGTTGTTTGGTGGTTGGCTTTTTTTGTGGGTTTCTTGTTGTTGTTTGTTTTGGGTTCTGTTTGGGCTTTGTTTGTTGTTTGGTTTTTTGTTTTGTTTTTTTTTTTTTTAAAGAGAGATGTGATCCGTAAGTGGATCAAAAGGCAAAAGTAAAACAGTGTTTATAAAACTGATGTGCAGAACTGTTTTCTTACACAAGGCGTGGCTTTGTGCATACCCTGTTGAATGTCTGATTCTGTCTTTGAGTTTACTGTGTGTATGGTAAAGGTGCACAATTAAATAAACAAGTAGGTGGATAAAGTTTTGATAATGTTTGAGTCTCTGCTCATTGTCCTTTGCTTCTTCCATGTGCCCTTATCCAATCACTGAACTGCTCTGTGCTGTAAAGAAGGCATCTGCTCAAAAGAGCACGTTTCTGTGCCACAACAACCTCTTTTTTTTTTTTTAGTGCAGCCCATTTGCAAGAACTCTTGAAATCAAAAATGTCCTCTGATGATTATTATCCAAGATGTGATCACGTTTCTTCTGTGTTCAGGATTGAAAACAACATGCTAGAAAACTTTAATCAGAACTAATTCTTTCTACTAGTGTAAACATTTTATTTTATAGGAAATAAGTTAGACTTCTATATATTGTTAATATATTTTTTTCGATCTGTTTATGTAGTTTAAAATCCCAGCAAGGTCTCTTGGTAGACTTCTCTGCTTTCCCACAAAAATTTATAGATCTGCTTCAACAATGCATCCAGGAACAGAACAAAGATATCCCAAGGTAGGTAATAAGTGAGTGCCGCAGTACTGTGTGTGTACATATTCTTAAAACGCTTGTCAGCCCCTCAGACTGAGAAGAGTCAGTAGAACAAGGATAATTTAACATTCCCCTGGATGCATCTGAGTATCAGTTGGTGGATGTGCAGCGCTGGTGTGTCGTGTTCCCCCCCTCCCCTTTTTTTTTTTTAAAGTTTAATGCTAGAGAGCTAATTTGAATTTGGACTGAGGTGTAAATTGTTCTGTTTCACAGGAGAAGGCAAAGTTATAAGGCATTCTGGCAAGGATTTTTTTCTTTAATTTCAGTGTTCAGGTGTTAGGATGTGAGGGGGGAGACCCGAGGTCCACTTGTCCCTGTAGTGGCCTTTTCATATGTTATTTTGGTTTGTGTGGGTACCAAGGAAAGCCTTGTCCTGAGTGCCTGGCTTCACTCCAGTAATCAGGCTGCTTCCTGATGTGTCTACTGTGTGCTATGATTTTTAGTCTGTTTTCCTTTCGAATTTGGTTACTAAGGTCTTACTTGGTTTTGGACTCCTAAGTCTAAGATGGGCTTCTGAAAATTTTACAAATAAACAAACGGATTGGTTTTGTACATTTCTTATTGTAAGGTTGATTTCTTGTTATATTAGTTGATATTTGTTTGTAGTATTTACTACAATGTAGGGTTTGCATTTCATAGTTCTTTTTCAGACAAAAACTGGACAAATTTTATTGCACATATCAAATTATATTTTATTTGAATATAGCTTGTAGGATCTACAGGTAGTTTTGGGGGAATAAATATGCTAAACATTTGATTATTTTTGATTTTTCCCTAGGTTTTTGCTGCAGTTAGTTTCTTCAGCATCTTTTCTAGATCACACACCTGTCTCTTTAAATGTAGTGGAGACCAACCCTTTCAAACATCTCACCCATCTCTCTCTGAAATTCCTACCAGGAAACGATGCAGAAATAAAGAAGTTTTTAGCCAGCTGTTTGAAATCCCTTAAGGTAAATGAAGGCTGCTTGTAGCTGCAACCAGGCCTTGATGCTCTGTTTACTTAAGCATTTTTTTCAGTCTTAATACTTCCAAAGTATGTACCAAACTGCATGCTCTGGTTTATCTTGTATTCTAGCTCATGTATGTCATTGCATGCAGTTATTTGGGTGCACGTTATAAAACTAAATTGTTACTGTCACTTTAGCTATGAAAATATTATGTGTATATTCAGCCAAGTGCTATAATTGGAACTGGCAGCAAATCAGGTATTTTACACCTGCAGTGCCTGTAGTCTGCAGCTCTTGGATGCTTCAGTGTCTTGTGCTTCAGAGCCTTGTGCTGATTGCCAGATTGACTGCAAGAGTAAAATACTCTTAAGTTTTCAGTCTCTTTGTTCTGCAGTTGGGTTTAAGAAGGAATCTGTGGGTTTAGAATTCTAAGGCTTTATGGACTTTAAAGGGCTTGTAGCTATAAATAGCAAATTAAAATTGTAACGCTGCAGCTGGTAACATGCTGGGTTCTATTTAGTGAGAAATTAGCACTCTCGTAGTTTGACTGTTGTCTGTTTTGGTTTCATAGCCTGGGATTTGTGTCTCTCCTACTATAATGTTATGGTTATAGCCACCTAATAAGCCATTTTCATAACATAAAATTACAGTATTTCACTTGATTGGTTGTTCATGCAATTCCTTTCTAAACAAGTCTTTATGAAAAGATATTTTTCCTTATAGAAACTTGATAAAAATTTAATTTCGGGTTTTTACCTTGTGAGCCAATGCCTTTTCTTTTAAATGTATTAATTATGCATTATTCAAAATTAAGTTTGTTTATTTTTTCCACAAATATAGTGGGTATGTGGTTGCTTAAGCACTGTATGCTGATAAAATGGAAGCTAAATACTACTTGTATTTTGGGAGCTAAGGATTTGACCTGATGTTACTTTGTACGTAGGAAGACAAAATGAGTTTGGAAGAAAAGCTTAGAAAAACTGAAGAGGATCTTACCAGACAACTGAGCTACACTCAACAGGTAATGTAAATTTTCAACTTTCCTGCTCTAAGTTGCATTTTTTTTAATCTGTGGCAAATGTACCCGCTTGTGGGCTGTTGGTCAGCCACTCCCCAGCCAAGACAATCGACTTGGGAGTGAGTGAAGTATTGTCTGCTGTAGTGTTTCCTGAGAAGCAGCAAAGTGTGCAACTAACAATAAAATTTAGTCGTTACAGTACTGAAGTAGAATTTTACTTTATTTTGTACAGAGGTCTGTCTGTATATGCACATACTCATTGTATGCTAAATACATGGTAGTGTGAAGATAAATATACTCTACATATTCTGTGAATAGTTGGTAGCTGCTGTATTTGGAAAAAATGTGAAGCCATGATAAATAAATTGAAAGTCTTGGACTTCATGTTACTCTACTACTTTTTGATTTTGGCAGTCAGCCCAGTAATGCCTTCTCATTTGTTTATCAAGAGGATGATTTGGGTCAAATTCTAGAATTATCAAGGTGACTTTTTGACTCTCACGAAACAGAAAAATTCCATTAAAACTCCTATAATGGAACTTTTTTTGAATTAAATACTCATTTACTTCATCTTTGCAGTTTCAGCTGGAGTTACTGTATGTGTTTGCTGAATTGCAACGCAGAATTACAAGTCAAAAAGAGAAGATACTGCTGAAGAGCTTTTTTTTTCCCTACTAGAGCACTTTGTGTTATAAGGATAGGGAATATGGGCAGACTGTTTCTTCACTCTTAAATAGCTGTTAAAAGAAAATCAAATTGTAAATGAAGATTATTTTATCCACAGTGTCAGAAAGGTGCTCTTTGGCTTCTCAGTGCCTTACTTTCCTGTTTACAGAATGAACAGATATTTTGGCATCTGCTGCTGAAATTTAGATTTTTCTTAATAATTCCATGTCCTTTTTAAGAACTAACAGTAAAGAATCATTGAATATTGACTGAAATGCTTAAATTTTTAAAACTCCATCTGCTTTGTCAAACTTAAACAGAGCTTGTCAGAGAAGAGCCGAGAACTAGACAAACTGAAAAATGAATGGGCATCACACACTGCAGCTCTGACCAACAAACACACCCAGGAGCTGACAAATGAAAAGGAAAAAACTCTCCAGGTATGACAGTAGAAAGGAATTAACAATATTCTTATATGCTGATAGTTTCTTGGCTTAATTTTCAAATTTATTGAAGAACTAACTAGTTTCTTTGCTTCTTATAGGCACAAGCTCAGTACCAACAGCAGCATGAACAACAGAAGAAGGAATTAGAAAATTTGCATCAGAAAAGTATTCAACAGTTGCAGAACAGACTCTCAGAACTCGAGGTCATCAATAAAGATCTAACAGAAAGAAGATACAAAGGAGACTCCACAGTCAGAGAACTGAAAGCAAAGCTTTCTGGAATAGAAGATGTATGGCTTATTAATTTCCGTAACCAAACTTATTATATTTAGAGCACTAACACTGCCTACCTGTGCATGTAATACCAAATATGGCATATTAAGTTTGTTCAGCTCCTCTTCACTCAATGTTATTCTTACTGTTTAGTTATATCTGTTTAAATTACTATTACAGCTTTGTCTGTTTTTTTTTAAATAAATAAAATTCCTTCTCAACATTCTAGGAATGTCAAAGAGCGAAGCAGGAGGTGCTGTCGCTGCGTCGGGAGAACACTACTCTGGATGCTGAATGTCACGAAAAAGAGAAACTCATTAATCAGCTGCAGACACGAGTTGCTGTTCTGGAGCAAGAGATCAAAGATAAAGATCAGCTGGTGATTAGAACAAAAGAAGTATTAGATGCGACACAAGAACAAAAGGTTCCTTCAAGTTTCAAAACAATTTTCTCTAAAGCTCTGTAGAACCTTCTTAATTGCAGTCTCTGTAGATTAGCAGCTGACTACTTTTATGAATACAGCAAATAAGCTTTCAAATGTCATTAAAGATTCTAAGTTATGGCATCAAAAGTATAATGGGTTCAGTTTTACAAAGGTCACTGCTTGTAAACAAGAAAATGCATAAATTGAGGAACTATACAATTTGACTGAAAAGCAGGGCGTGAATTTCTTGTGAGGATTAGTTCTCAAAGAATTATCGAGGTTCTACTTGAAATCATAAGTGATGTCTATTACATCTTTATAATTTTAATATTCTTTTATTCTGTAAAGGCGATACTGGAAGAAAGTACAGAGAAAAAACAAAGTCATATTGAAAAACTGGAGACAACAATTAAGTCGCTGTCTGCTGAACTTCTTAAGGTTTGTTTAAACTTGCCATTATCCTTATGAAATTATCCTCATTTTTAGGTGTTTCTTTATTTTGAGAATATCTGATTTATTATTTTTTTTAATAGGCTAATGAAATTATCAAGAAATTACAAGGAGATTTGAAAACTCTAATGAGTAAATTAAAATTGAAAAATACAGTGACAATTCAACAGGAAAAACTATTGGCAGAAAAAGAAGAGAAACTTCAAAAAGAGCAGAGAGATTTGCAGGAGATGGGACAATCTCTTCGATTGAAAGAGCAGGAGGTACCGTGGCACGTTCACCCACTCCCCTGTAAATGCTGTTGCATGTAGTGAGTTGGGGATAGTGGTTTTTAAGTTATTTATTTACAGCAGTAAGGTCTTAAATCTTTCTGTGAAATAGAAATAGAGCTTTTACTTAGTTAACAGGTTTGTTTAAAGGTGCAATCAACTTGCCATTTTTTTCATGTTAAACTGGTTTCTAGGAGCCATCTATCCATGTGGAAGAAAACTAAAATTGTATTAAGAGTAGAAAGTTAATACTGTGGGTGAATGGACACCCTTTAGAGGCATATTCACATGGAACTCAGTGGAGGAGGCAAGAACAGGAACAGAGGGAACTTTTTGTTCCATTAAGTAGGTTCCCCTGCTGACAGTCCTTGTGCTATTTAATCAGAGAAAAATTAAGGTTGGAAAGGTTTCTGGCTGTGCTAACCCTAGCTAAAAGTAGGGCTTATTTTAAAAGTTTTTGTGTTGCTTTTGTAAAAAACTGAGTTCAAACTTCTCTAATGAATTTTAGAACAACTTTATGGATCCTTTTTATTTATTTATATAATTTCTTCAGTTTGTAATTCGTAGTAGCTGCTGATGGTATTATAATTATTATGGGAACATTGCAGGTCAGCAAACTACAAGAACAGCTAGAAACTACAATACAAAAGCTAGAAGAAAGTAAGCAGTTACTGAAGACCAATGAAAATGGTAGGTTTATACAATTTCACTTCTGCTGTAAAAATGACACAATGATCTGGCCGCTACTGAAAATTAATAGAAGCCACTTATATTGCTTTACCCGGGCTCTTTTTTGTAATGAGCTGCGTTACGGTTGTTTATGGAAAAGAAGCCTCTGGCTGCAGCTTCTGCGTAACAAGGGAGAGCTGGAAGCAGAGGAGACTTTTGCAGTGGTCGCTTGGGGTGGTGTGTGAGCGGGGGCTGCCTCCAGAGGAAGGAACACGCAGGGGCGCGGAAGCTTGAACAAAGAGCCTTTTCATGAGACGAAGGCTTCTGGTGATGCCTGAGCTTCAGGAGGGAAAACAGCCCACTAAGCTGTTGCTTTTTTTGAGGAAGGGCTACTTCCTGCTTGAAATGGCTTGTGAGAGGTGGGAAGCGAGCTTGACCTTTTTCTTCTCTCTCCAGTAATCACGTGGTTGAACAAACAGCTGAATGAAGTTCAGGTGGGCAAGAAGCTGGAGCCTTCTGCTGCTCCCCACGGGGGTGTGAGGGCTGCCATTTCGCCTCATGGCATGGTAAGATACAGCTATCCATAGCGTGGTTATGATGTAGTCATTATTTCCTGAAATGTATGGCCTTAAAAGAAAAAAGGCAAAGTACTTTCATGATCTTTGGGCCCTGTAGTTTTGGGTGGGTGTAGTTTTTTTGTTTGGCTTAGGTTTGTGGGGTTTTTTTAATAACATAATACCCTGTTGGGTGCTACTTGATGCTCTGGCCTTCTCAGTGAGAATGGTCTAAGCTGTCTTTTGGTAAAATACACAAACCAATGCAAAATTAGCTTGGAAAAAATGCTATGCAAGGATTAAGGGGGGGAAACAAAAAGGCAGTATTTTTGTGTTGAGGTTAATTTACATACTAATTATCTTGGTATAGGTTGAAAAAGACAGTGTAGTATTTGAATACTCTTATTAGTGATATTTAGAAACTTGTGACAGTAAGGGGCAAGAAGCATTACCTGCTTTGTTAAACACCACAGCTTGTTGGTTCTTACTCTTTGTTGTCCCATGTATACAGATGGCTGTTGTCACCAAGCAATTGATGAGCTGCTCACTCAGTAGTGGAAAGGCACATTCATGGAAAGAGGTCTCTGATTTATAGCTAGATACATTTAATATATTAATCAGTTACAGGGTGTGTAGCTTATTATGAACTTAAAATTATTAGCTAAGAGTGCTTAACTCATCTAACTTTTAAAAAGTTATGTTTTCCTTAAGAATGTGACTCTTGGGAAAGTGATGTTTTCTTCCCATCAGGAAGACTCAAATGTCTTTGCAATTGTGCTTAGTTGATAATTTTGGAATTTTGAATCTCTGTAAGCAATTACTTCAAGACTTGTTTTTCTCCTTTTTGTATGTATTGTTTCTTTTCCAGCCTGACCGACCATCCTTTCCCAGCTCAGCAATCAATCACCCCATTTCTCCTCTGTACGCTTTCAACAGCTTTCCAGAACCAGCACACAACAAAAATGTCAATTCACAGTGTCCAGTACCAAAGGCAAGCACTTTCACTTTTCTCTTTGGTTAAGAACGGGAGAGCATAAAATATCAAAGCTTAATGTTTTGAATATTTCTCAAAATGCATAAATATTTACTGTTTATCTAAGTGCTCTTAGACTCCCTGTGCTGAACACTATCAGCTTGGCTTTAGCTTGCTGCTGCTTGCACGCTTTGCTGCACAGAGGTGCTGTGGAAGGAACGGCCGCCTAAATCCCCCAGCAGTTCCCTCCGGGGCCGTCCTGTCCAGAGCCCTCTCTGACCTGCGGCTCTTACGGTTCTGCAGATCCAGTTTCACACGCAGCTTTCTAAAATGAATCGCTGCGCAGATGTTCAGGCAGTGACCGCAGCCACTCAGCCAGCAAATAAGGAGAAGTAAGTGTCATCTATTGCATTTTTACTGGGGTTTTTATTATTACTATTTTTATTGAGCCATTTGTCTTCTATGTGTGTCTGGAACCAAGCAGAACATTTCCAGTACTAAAGCTGGTCCCGTGATCTGCCTTTCTCCATCAATGTGTTAATGAATTTTAAGTTGTGGCAGAGGTAATTGGTCACTAAGCATGGTTTGTAGGTAACAAAGGAAGAGCCATGCTTTCAGCAGTGAGTCCCAAGGAGTACTGTCCCTCCTGGTGACAGAGGTGAGACTGTCAGGTGATGGGTCAGTCAAAAAATTAGTTCTAGACTGTTCTTAACCTATTCAGTGCTGCTTTACCTTTAAATGAAGTTCATGGGAAATCAGTAGTTCCTAAGATTTTTCTGAATGAGTCTGTATCCACAGTTGGTGTTAATGTGCTGCTAACTAACTACATTTGTTTTAAATTTTAATTAGCTTTTTTTTCTTTTTCCTCTAGTGGTGATAACTTGGGGCTGGATTCAAAGTATTTCAAGAAAAAAGACGACAGCATTCCTTTACGAGGGCTTAGTCAAAACACAGTTAACTCAGGTATGTATGGAAAACAAACTTTTATTTGAAATGTAGCTAAAGGAATTAGTTATGGTTCTAAGAGTAGTATCTTGTTTCTGCTGTTCTACAGAGTATCTGAAACCGTTCTTACCCACAAAAGGCCAACCAGCGCCGAAAGCTGCAGTCACACCAGCCTCCGCTTATTTTCCCGGATAGTAGATAGGGGCTCTTAAAGTCAGAGTCCTCTTTTAACCACTGGGGTGACCCCTTGACTCTCCTGTAATAACGTATTAGTGAAGTATCAACGTGAACTGACATAATTTTGTAAGTCTGAATCTGTTTTCTTTGAGAAAGGTGCCTTGAATGACTTGGATGACTTTTCGGGATACTTGAGCCTAAAGAAAACATGGAGCTTTAGGCAGCCTCAGGCTAGGGGAGGGATGCTGCAGATAGATACATCAGTGGAGCTGTGCAGAATTCTCTTAGCGCGCTGGAGACCCTCCAGTCCTCCTCACACCCACTGGAGAGCACTGGCTTGTTTGTTACAGGAATTGAGAAGTGTGGCTGTATGAGAGCTGGAATGTGCCCTGTAGCAGGCCCTGCGAGGGAACAATCCTCCCTCAGTACTTTTCTGAGGTGCAAACAGGAAGAGCTGGAGGAAAGGGTGATGCTGTCCCTGCCGGTAGTGGCCAAGCCCATGGGTCAGCACGACTGCCTCATCTGCCCTCATAGTTCTAATTTTTAAAAATTGCTTAATTTTGGAACCAGCTTATTGCATATAGACTTACAAATGTATCTGATATTAAAGATGCTAAATTATTTCATAGAAGGTATAAAATTATAATTTAAAATTATCGTTCTTGGTTACCCTAACTCTCCTATGAATCTGCCAGTATTACATTCCAGAGGCCGCCATGCACAGCAAAACATAAGGTGAAGTACCTGAACAGTTAACTAGTGAAAGTATCACATCAGGTAAAAGCTACTTAATTTTTACTACTCCTACTTTACACGGGTAAGACTGCAGGGACTCTGACACGGGAGTTTAGGGGTGCTGAGGCTGTTGGGCTCGTTCTGCTGCCTGGGCTCAGACACTGCAATCGCGTAACAACTTTACTCAGTGCCCTCTTTTATTTGGGGTCCCAGTAAAGAACTGGAGTGCAAGTATTTGTAACATACAAAATACACTTTTTTAACATGTATTTACATACTTTTGTTGTTAATGACATTTCATACCTTTTACCTTAGTTATTTAAGTGCATCCAGAGGTGGTTTGTTTTGCAGTGCAAAATGTGTATATTTGTTTATAAATCAGCACCATGTCAATGTATGTTCATTTGTTTCAGTTGAAATATTAAATGGTTTTTATCAAAAACTCTGCTCAGTAAGGGTGTAAGAGCTCTCCACCACCATCACCCCTGCGCTGCACTCCCAGGACTGCTCCATTCCCTTTACCTTCTTCTGGAGTTTTCTTCCCAGCGCATTTGTTTCCCCACGGACGGCTGTGCCACTGGACCAGCGCTACGATGACAGCCACTAAGGTCTGTGCCTCAGCTGTTATTTCTAACTTACACCTACTAAAGCTTTGCTAATGTAAATTTGGTCTATTTACCTAGAAGTATTATAAGCTGTTATCAAACAGGAAGCTGGTAATTAAATTGTAGCTTTCCAGCTCTCCCAGTCCTATTCAAATCTGAAATGAAACAAAAGTGCTGCTGAACAAAAGGGAGATGATTAACATGCTCAATGCATCTTCTAGAACTTCAATTAAGGGTTTAAGAGACGTTAACAATTATTTTAAAATTAATTAAAATATTCAACTTTATTAACAGTATATTTACATATTTTTTTTTCCTGCTCTTGGTCAACCATGGTGAATGTTCAAAGGTAAAAAAGCATTAAGCAATAACCACAAGATGAAAACATTTTAAACCTATACAATACTTTATACACAAATTTATACAAAGGAACACTTAAATAATACAACTGGACACAAAAATATACACTTTTAGAGAAATTCACATCAGTAATTGTATAAAGCTCTCTTCTGTACTAAGGGTCCTGAAAATTTAGGACTAAAACATTAGCTCCGTAATGCAAAAAGGTTATTGTGACAGTCCTCAAAGGCCACTATATAGCACACGGACAGAGTCAAGGCTATCAGCTCATAGTTCAGTCTGTGTATTCAAGTTTTGAGGTCCTTTATGATTACGCAAACATCCCAAGTCTAGTGGTAAAATAAACGGTACCTAGAAAGCAGAGTTTTAGAGCCAGTATTAAAACCTGTAGGCTCAAAACACCCACTTAATGTTTAAACAAGAGTTTGGTACTACCGTTTATTCCAAAAATAGAAAGAGTAAATGCACTTACATAAAAATAACTTTTACTGTTCAGCAAGCGTGCTCATGTGATTTTTATATTAGTACAAACTTAAAAAAAAAAACCACCTGCCATATGACTTTTAAAATAAGCGATACCAATTCACCTTCTCCCTATTTGAATACATTTACATTAAGGCTTTGAATTGTCTGACCCAAGACTTTACACCACTAAAATGACTGGGTGCAGGGGCTGCCCGTCCCTCTTCCCGAGACGCCGCATGACTAGAATTAAAGCTCACCACCTTAAGGAAACAGGACACATGCTCATGCCGTGACGTCATTCTGTTTTGTCTCCCAGCTAGAATGTAAAGTTAAGTTGTAACAGTATTTCATGGCAAGAGACAAGTATGTAACAGTTTGTTTTCAAAAAGCAAATTAGTCACTCAATGGCAACATCTTTGGAGAAACATCCTGTTTGTTTCAATTCCTACAAACTTCATGCAGAAAGATACTTCTTAAGATTACCTTAAGAAAATACATTTTTGATGGAACTGGAATGTGTATCCCAAACTGCTGATGAAAAAAAAAAGTCTAAAAGATCTTCCTGGATATTTGTCATACATTTGTGTCTTGCAATAGGGGTTCTTTAGCTTCACCAGGAGCTTGTGGACTGTGGGGATGGCCGTGGCTGCCACAGTGTTTCTTCCAGCTGCTGGATCGTATGTTCAGGTTGGTGTGTTCAGGAATAAACAAGGCAACCAGTAGTGCCAACAGCACAGAGCACGCGCCAAATAAGAAGGGGGGTCCAGGAATTATAGAATTCTGAAAACAACAACAGTAACACCACTGAGTACTAATGAACCCTTAGATACAAGTTAATATCAACAAATTAATATCTTGTAGGAACTAAAAAAACATGCAGTGAGCTTGGTTAAAAGACTAAAGGACAACAAAACAAAAAGGTACAACATGTGAAAAGTAACTACAGTGTCAGGGAGACAAGAGAAGAGTGAGATGCTGTAGTTATTAGTCCATCCTTCCCTCAAACTATTCTCTTTACAAGGGTCATCAGTAATCTAATTACTATCAGCCGTATCTCTTTAAAACTTAAACTAAACCATACCATCTTCTAGTTAAAACCAAACAGGTCAACAACCCTCCCCAAGAGTGATTTCAGAACCTCTTTTTACAGTTAGCTTCGCACCATGTAATACAGCATCATACTCAACAACTGGTGGGCACGTGATCCCTTCCCAATTTCTTTGTGTCAGAATTAAGAAAAAGCAGCCCACCTGTTGTAAATGGTATTGTGTGACCACGTTCCCTCCTCCTGAGGCGGATTCCGGCATGGGGAGTTCATTCAGTTCAACATGAAATATATAGAATATGAAGCCATAAAGTGCAGGTCCCAAACCATTACACAGTCCTCGGATTCCTGTTATCATCCCTTGAACAACACCTGGGAGAAGTAAAACAGGCTGTCACCTATATTTAAACATACAGAATTAACTATGTTTAATGCATTATGAACAAATCAGTAAGACTTTATTCACTTCACCTTCAAACTGATGCAAGCAGGAAAGTGTCTCTAAATGGTGCTGCACTATGGGAAGCGATAACCAAGGGGTGCAGAGTACCTGTCATATAGTACAGGCAAGTTTTATTTCCTTCTCCCTGTAGGCAGCGCGGTGCTTCCCAGGCTGGGCTCTCTCAGAGACCAGTACAGAACTCTCACTGTCGCACAGGAGAGCCCGCACTGTATGTGACCTGAACAACTAAGCAAAATTTTGCCAAAAGTGAGGAAAATAAACAGCATATTCAGTTTTCTAAATATTTTGCTACTGTTGAGGACCTGTTGAATGTTTCCCCCTTGTGGCAGACAGAGGGATGCACCTATTGCAATTCCCAAGCAGCACGGATTCTAACATGGAGTGAGCTACGCTGAGGTGTAAGGGCTGCCCCGTGCCAGGCTTCAGGCTGCCTGACCCTCACTGGAATTCAAAGTATTGGGGCAAAACCTTACCCTGTTGGTCAGCATCGGCCGTTCGGGAAACCAGTGCGCTCACAGCTGGGAAAGTTATGCTGGACATGGCTGCAACAGCGCCGGCTGCCCACATCATCCTGCAAAACACACGGGCTCAAAGTAACTGCTCCACACAGATGTGCTCTGCTTTTGGAGCGTACATACACATGTACACACGCTGCAGTGTCTTCCTGTGATAAAGGATAAGATGCAGAAAAATACCATATCGTCAGATATTAAAGCGCAATTTACATACCATGGCTCCGATCCAAAGCCGTACCACGCCAGTTGCAGTATTTGAAATCCTAGGCCCAGTAGGATGGTATTTTTATTCCCAATGGACCGCATAAGTAAACTCAGAACTATTGTCTGGCAGAGAGGGAGGAAAAAGTGGGAAAAAAAGAGTCAAAGAAAAATAACCTTTTATTCTACATGTTAAATACATGCAAGTAAATGAATAAAGCAACAAAAAACATTAAAAAAATCTAAATGTTAAATACATGCAAATAAGAAAATTAATTTTAAAAAGCCAAGTCAAAACTCTCCAAAATCAGAATTTGCCAACTATTCAGGAACCTCTACCAAAACCATGGCAAGTAACAGGACTAAACTGTTAGCCCTTCTTTTATGCACAAAGGCTTTAGTTTTCCCAACACAATACACTCTGGATATTAATGCGCCAAACCCTGTTTGATGAGCTGTTTTTTCATGTAGGTTAAGGTGAGAATGTTAAGGAATTACCAGAGATTTAGAAAAACAGCTACAGGAAGGGTGAGTCACCTTTCAGGAAGCGCAGCGCTATGGAAGCTCAGCTCCTTCCAAGTGACCACATCAGTGATCACACGGGGGTAACTCACCTGTGCAATGATGGACAGAATCCCAAGGACTGCTATAAATGCTGCCACACTTTCAGGTGAAAATCCCATTATCTATATTAAAAAAAACCCACAACAGTCTGATAATTATCCATAAACCACAAATTATGATGTCAGAAACAGCAGGGGGGAACATGTGATGCAGAAGAGCAGTATTATTCAACTCCTCCCTAACTTAGGAAAAAAGTTTGTTGCTTTTTGTTGTGGTGGTTTTTTTTAAATAAATCAAGCAAGTATCCAAAACTAAAGGGGCATAAACAGAAAATGGTTCCCTCAAAATACCCAAACAACCCTAACAGTTTAACATAGTCTACCTCATAGTCCAAGAATAACGCAAATAATTACAAAAAATGAGAAGTTGGTTTATAACTCATTCATCTCTCTCTTCTCTTTTTGTCCCTCTAAAAAGAGAGAAAAACAGCAAGAGGATTTAAATCAGCTGCTGGAAGCTTTTAAATTACACCAGTGATCTATACCTTCTGTATTAATTCAGCAAGACTGAAAACTTTCCTAGCATTTTACTTTTGTTCAAATCCGTATTAAAACGTTAAATTACCTGTCTGAGGTATAGGAAGAAGCTGGAATATTGACCTGCCTCCGGGAGGTAGGAAAGAAAGACTGTTATGCAGATTAGCAGCACAATTGAGTCCTGGCCAACTTTCTTCAGTGACTACGGCGAGAAAAAAGTGTTGTAAAACATTTAGTCTTCATATTCAGAAAAGCACACATCCAGCAAGAATCCGAAAAGCACGACAGTTAATGAAGGTCTTAGGTGGTACCACCAAAACAGCCCCTGAGTGTTTAGCAAGGGTGCTGGCAAAAGCATTAGCATCGACACATGGTTAAACTTGAAAAACTATGGGCTTTGTTTTTCAAGCTTGAAATGTAGTAACGTAGAGAGACTCTTCCCTGTCTCAAAAGCTCAACATTTGCAAGTAACAAAACATGCCATATTTAAATATCTTACTGCAAAAGGGTCAGCCTGTTCCCATGAAATGGGTGCTCCCCAGGATGCTGGCCTCATCTTCTCTGGCAGCGACTCCGGTACAGCAACAAGAATAAAACAAATGTCCAACAAGGCGATTGCTGTAGCCAGGACCACGACCAAGCTGTCTCCATAGACCCGACCGAGGTAGGCACCAATTGCAGGGCTGGTCACTAGACTTGCCGCAAAAGTTGCTGAAACCTAGAACAAGTAACAGCTGGTAAGATTTTCAATGACGTAAGTCAACACTATTATTACCCACTTTTCCTCCTTTTCAGAAGCCTAACCATTTTAATCAGCTAATGATTTAAAGTAACAGTTTTCCTGTGACTATTTGCTAGCAGCTGTGTATTGCAGACAGCCAAAATTTTTCAAGAAAAAAGACGGGGTTTTTTGCTAACTGGACAGCAATGTGATGCTCACAGCACTCTTGCATGCGCTGACATAATTAGGTTTAATTAACTATACAGTCTGCTGATATCTCTGGGAAGCGATGAGCTGTATGTAATCTTTCATACTAGTGAAATACGTGACGCCTGCCAAGAAAAAAATCAGATGTATCAAGGACTTATTAACTCGAGTATGCTGGTGAACCCAACTCAGTACAACGGGCTTCATTCGGAAAGCAGTTTCTGGGCAACCAGCTGGCCTTGCCGTGGAAGGTGATAACTTTAAAACTGAAGGAAATTTCTCAACAGATCTCAGTCCCTGATGTGTACGGGCAGAAAGGAACTGGTTCTACATCCATTGTGTTCACCTCTTCCTGCTGAATACAATAATGCATTTTGTAACTTGAACGCAACAAATATTCCGCTAATCCCTAACAGTCGGGGCTGTGAAGGCTCCTGAGATCTGGCAGGTTACTGGCAGGCAATGGAGACACAGAGGTGAGACAGACAGACAGACAGGTTCCTGAGCTGCACTGGTTCTGAACTGCAGCGCAGCAGTGACTGGAGACACAAGCAGGAGCAGTCAAGATTTCATGCAATGGCAGTTCCAAAATTATCCAGGAAGAAAAGGTTAGATTTTTGAAAACAGGACAGAGTAGTACCGGTGTGAGAAACTGTGGAGAAATAACTAAAGCCCCTCAAATTATATCACTGACACTGATAATAACTGTTAAGACAGACGCCTGAAAGACAGCTTTTAATGCAGTCATATTTTGTTAGAAGCAGAATATTCAAGAGATACAGGACAGGATGACAAGAACAATTAAACAGAAAAACTTTACTCCAAACTAAAGCCAACTTGCCAGGGAAGAAACAAAAATAAAATTTTAAAAAGCTTGACCAACTGAAGTGTTCAGTGCTGAATACCAAAGAAACAGAGCCAAAGAGATACACATACCAAACCATAGGCCATGCTTCTTTCATGTTCTTGGGTTATGTCTGCTACATATGCAAAAACCACAGAAAACGTCACTGCAAAAACTCCAGAAACAGAGATAACAGCGAAGTACCACCTAAGAACATTAAAAAAATAATTAGAACAGCTAAATAGAAACAAAAGGTCTCTATTTACAATCCAAGTACAGTTACATAGTAAATCATCTTGTCCAACTTTTCCTAATATTATGATCAACTTGGATAAAGCCAATGTGAATGTGTCTTGATACAGTTGTGTAATTCCTCCTTATTGCACCGAGTACAAAGATAAACAGCATAATTACTGCGACATCTACAAAAAGCTGCTGTTATTAAGAACTTGTAGGAAACGCGGTGTTAGACTAACTTCGACTGGACGCCTGCGACCCAAAGCAAATTGGGAACTGCAGTATTTTGAGAATCTGGTCATGGAGAGGTCTCAACACTACCCTTAGCTTTACGCTATGGACAGGAGCGCTCACCTTCTGAAACATTAATCTATGCTGAGGAACAAGCTAATTCCCAGAAAAAGGACAAAGAATCCATGAACAATCTGTGTGATGGGAGAGAAAACTGAAAATGCTCACGGAGCTACCTGAACAGCTGGCTCTGCCCTGCGCCAGTGCCCTCTGTGTTAGCTCAGCTGCACCCTCAGGGAGAGCAGGCGGGTCCAGCAGCACTGGGAGTCTGACTCATGCACTACCTGGGGAACGTACGTGCCAGTTAAGAGCTTACTAACTTGCACACAGCGTGAAAGCTGGTGGATTTTAAAATTTGAGAAACAAAATTATAAAATTGTGGCAACATTTTAGGTTACGAATGGTTACGTCATGCGCTAGCTAGCGTTAGGTAAGGTTTTTCATTTCTGCATAGATGGTTAGTATTTGAGTAATATGGCCCCAATAAAGACCTGCGCAGTTTACTGGAGCACATTCGAGTATCTCTTGTGAATGTGCTGCAGGAGGAAGCGGGGCCCACAGCTCAAAACCAGCAGCTCTCGGAATTCTGCCCAAGGCATTCGGCCTCATGGCAGCTACTTCACAGTTTGACTCTGTTCTCCCAACTTTGCACCCTTGACCTTCCCTGGAGCACAAACAATATTTTATCAACAATGCTACAATCTGTACAGCAACCTTGAAAAGAAACAGCCAATCTAGTTTTACTAGATGTTACTAACCAAGTAAAAATTTACTAACCAAGGGCTGATCTTCATTAGTGGTATTGGTGCACAGGTGAAAAATACTGTTAGCAGCAAGAAGGACTTTCGTCCCCACACATCAGACAGGGCACCTATGAGCGGGGCACTGAGGAACGATAATAAGCCCTAAATGAAACAAAACACTTCAAGTTAGAACTAAGTGGTTAGAATCGCGATAGCCGACCGTACCACAGTCCCACAGCAGGCTGGGCTCTATTTTCATTAAAGCTGATGACTACAGCGCAATGCATCAAAGGCAATAGGGTCAAGCATTAATGATTTCTATTCCATTCTAATTACGTAAAATTTGAGACTTATTACCTCAGAGCTACACAAAATTCAAAATGCAGACGATCCGGTCATACTAGCAGTGTTACAAACAGGGTTTTATAGTTTTATATATTTAGAATTCACATAAATGTACATAATTGAAAGTACCCACTGCAGCCATGAGCTCCAAGTAAAAAATTCTGAAATTTGAACACCATGTGTCATTTGGGATTAGTCAACTACCTTTTGATTCGCTGAAGCCTAACAGCAGGTACAGACTACGCAATATCTTAATAAAACGATGCATATTTGCTTTTTTAGCAATAGTTTTATTTATACCCAGAAAGCCATATCAAAAAACCTCTTGAATGTTTCTCTCAATAGGCAGCCATTTCTATATTCCTCCCGCCATTCACTTTAAATTGTACTTGTGATTAACTTTTATCACCTTACCTTTACTCCTTGAATTAGACCATTCATAAGAAATGTATGTTTTGGGAAGGTTTCATGCAAAACCTGGAGAAGAAAAACAAACACTGTCATTTACATAATATTAACTGCATATTAAAAAAAAAAAAAAGCTACCCTACAAATGATCTACTTAATCTTTAATTCACATGGAAGGTAGTTTGAGATTTTAGCTTTACTTGATAGAGGCCTTGGTTCTCTCAACACTTTGGGAAGGATTCACGTCATTCAACTTCAGTGTCTGAAACCTAAATAGACCACAGAGAACCTAGAAAATGATCTCTGACCAGGCTCTCCACAAGTTACTGTGTCACCTGTAGGGGGCTGGGGAGAGAGGAGAGACATCATCGTTCTGAAATGCCTCTTGATCGGTGACCAGAGCCCAGATACGCAGGTTAAAACAGGCCCCTCTCTCACTCTGGCTTGTGTTATGCGAGATGGATTCCATCCGGTGACCGATGTGCAGTGCACAGAGCCACACCAAGACTGCATTTTAGGTGGAGTTTGCTTGAAGATCTTTAAGCCTTTGCTCCTTTTAATTTGTAAGCACCTGTGCCTTCTCAAAGATTAAATTGAAAAGGACAGCAACCAACTACCCTAGAAAATAGTTTGGTACAAACACGTTGGAATGAGTGTCTCACTAATCATAGGGAAGCTTTGACTGGTATAACAGGGTCTGTGCTCCGAAGTTTCCATTTAAAGCACAGCCAGGTCAGCAAAGATCTTCCTACCTACACACACAAACACTCTTGCATAATTTTACCAAATTTCAAGTGTGTTTCTGTCCTTATATTTGTAATGTGCCAACTTTTTGTAGCATCTTGAAAGGAAAGATAATTTCATTACTGTCTTACTGGTTTCAAGTCAGAAAATATTTACACGTAAGGCTGAGCATTAGCAGACTTGCACGCAAACAGCTATGCTGCATCATTGCACTGCTTTAACAAAATAATTTTAAATTCCCGATTATGTGTAAAAATACAAAACTTTTCACTCGCACAAGAGGGCAGCTCAATGATACATAATCTTCATTTAATTCAGAAGACGTTCAGTGCCTCTGCACTAACTGCCCCATCTCCCGTAAGTTCATCACTTACCACCAGAGTGGGCGCTGTCAAGAGTCCCCACGCAAAAAACTCCAAGAAGATCACAATAACAGCGTGGTACACACTAGGGGAACCTATTCCTTGAGGCTAAAGGAAGAGAAAAAAACCCCGTGATTAAAGTATCTAACAATCTTTCAGTCATGAAAAATGCATCTGTACACTATAAACAGAAGGATTAAGAAATGAAACAGGACTCAAAACATCAGAATACAGTTATTCAAACTAACTGCTACTGCGTGAAATTCCTTTTTTAACCCTTTGCTGCTAATGTCCTGAAGTGTCTTAATCCTCTGCAGAATACAAAGTGCGCTCCCACCTCAATTGAAAAAATAAATCATTTATACTGCCAGCCTGGGAAACAAGGATGCTACTGAAAGCAGAAACAGACTTTTCTTCAGAAAGTTAATTCCTTTTCCTTGAGAAAAATACTTAAGGCCACACAATGCTGCATGGAAATCAAGTTTTCGTAATTTCAAAACATGGCAGCATTCACACTCCGCTATCTCCAAGTCTAACCACCTGGTCTATCAAACCACTTCATAGTACTTCTGTTACTAAAAGCCACCACGGCTACACACACAAAACTTTGATAGCCCTATATCAGGAAAGAAAATCTGAAATAATTAACGGCAGAAGCGAACCTAAGCAACAGCACTGTCCCCTTCCCAAATACTGAGAGCAGGCCCACTAGCTACAACATACTCCATATGTCGGAAGAGATCCGGGTAAAAGATTTGAAATAAGTAACTTCAAATTCTTCACTGATTTAGCATAATCAGAAGCAGCACGGGTGGGACAACCTGCTCATCTGGTATGCTCTGTAAATGCTACCCTGTCTAACAACATGCCACAGTTCATCATTTGCAAATTGAGGAAACAGTGCACTAATTATTTTCATATGCAGGTTGTACGAATAACTCATCTGAAATCTCATATGCATTCTTCAAGCTTAGACGTGCTGCCTTAACATCTCCTTTCCTGGCTTTGTGTGAAGGTGAGTTACTAACAGAGTGACACTGAGTTGATTGGACCTAGCATTTATACTGAGCAAACACAGGCACGCTAAGGTCCTCAGCTGCTTCTCAAGAAGGCTCTGGGGGGTCTTATCAATATGTATAAATATCTGACGGGAGGGAGTAAAGGCAACACAGCCAGACTCTTTTCAGAGGTGTCAGTGACAGAAAATTCTGCTTAAATCTTGAGCAAAACAAACCCCTGCAAACAGGCTGCCCAGTGGGGTTGTAGAATCTCCATCCCCAAACCTGACTGGACACGGCCCTGAGCAAACTGTTCCAGTTGACCCTGTTTGGGGGAAGAGAGTGGGTAGTTGGATTAGAGGTGTTCAGAGGTGCCTTGCAACCTCAAATACTATGCTATTTTAAGTTTCAGTTAGGCAATACTAGACTCTTTCTTTTACTACAAGATTTACGCATTTACGTCATACCTAGCTTTTCTTTCCAGATTCCAGTATTTCCAACACAGGAAATAACCCAAGCCTTTTGAACAACTATATGAAATAAGTACAGAAAACCACACTGGCCATTCATCCCTATTGCTAGAAAAGACCATAATTTTCAGAAGTTACCACATCAATATGTAAAAGGTGAGCTAGGAGAGTACCTTAGCACTCTGCTATTTTTCTTTCCCAAGTTCTCTTCAGTAAATACAGACATACCATACAAACATTTCTGCTATTTTTTCATCCTATTCTCTTGCAGAGGCAAATTAACAGTCTTTATAGGTACAGAAAGTGGCTATAATTATCTTCACTTCCCACAATTCCTTTCCCTTTCCACCCACAACCCTTATTTTAGTTTTGGGTTAAAAATTTATCCAGCTCTGCACAAATGGTAAGTAACAACCTTAGCTGTTTGCCTCAGCCCAACACAGAAAATCAGGTTCATTCCCATAGTGCCCAGATCCCTGTCAAGTTACTGGCTCCCGACTCCCCCCAAGGTATTACCAGTAGCGAGGCAGGAATCAGGAACAGCCCCGTCCCCCCAAGCCCCAGGGCTCACAAGCACCTCCACTCTGCTCACGTACAGCAAACACGAGCTCAACAGTCTCTGTGCTGCCATTGTGGGCAGCTACTCGGAGATCACACGCACAAACCAAAACAGCAGAATGAAACCAGTGGCTGCTCTGCAGAGCTAAACTGTCGGTGATTTCAGAGACATACGAGCAAGTGACTGCTGCTCTCTGCCATGTCACCCAGCTGTAAGCAACCTGATCAGATGTTTCCATTACATTGGCAGAACACACAGAAGTGACATTTAGGTCATTAGGGTTAAACTTGCTTTCTTGTTGCTAATGCTCACTTATCACAGGTACTCCAATTTGTTCTTATCTATAAAAGAGCAGTAATTTAGCCACTTTTAGATCATCACCTTTATAGCTAAAGATGGTTGCAACTATAAAGTAGCAAAAATACTCCTGAGGTGGATGAAAAGGAGATTAATAGGTGGTTACATTACAGTGCATTAAGATATATTATGTGCATTCAGTCCACAAGACCCAAGTACTAGTGTGATGTACCCTCCTGCCCCAACACGTACAGCGCAGGCGTTGGGTGCTCAGCCCTGTCTTACTCTGCAAACCTGCCCCGCTGCACTTTACAAACTGGCTAATGGCGTGTGATGTAATGTAATAACCCAAGTGCAGCCAAATCAGAAGGCCTTATGCCTGGAGATGAAAGACACTGAGCCTTTTTGTGAACAACCTGGAACTGAGATCTTCCAATCAGAGTAACAGCAACCCTTCTTTGCAACGATGTAGCCAGAGCAGAGCATATTTAGGTTTGGCAAAATCTGTGGCACAGAACAGTGCTGTAAGAATGAACACCCCTTTCTCTAGTTACAGAGAAAATGTCTTTAACCAAACACTTTGCACTATCAGTCATGCCTGTGGTAAAGTGTATATACCAGGCATCTGACAACAACAAAACAACTATCAAAGCAACAAAAGCATCAGATAAGATCATAGCTCCAGCTCCTCTGCTGGAAAGGAAAAGGCACCAAATGAAGCACTAAGCTCTAATTGTCTCTAGCACTGCCCAGGGGCATCTCCTAATTCATTTCATGACTGCTACAAAAATGCATAATCTTACATGAGATGAATTCCAACTGGTCATAAAGGAAAGCAAAATTAAGAACAGCATTGAAACAACTTCACTGGTGTTGTGTGGTTTCTGCCTCTGGTGAATCTGACAACACACACTTGAGTACACACACCATCACATGTTTTTTTTCTGTGATACAGCTACTAAGCTGCAAGGAGAACACCACAAAAATACCACCCTGCACCAACCCAACCTCCTGCACCACCCACCACCTGGCCAAGGGGACCAGCGTAAGCTGTGGCAGGAGGAGAGGCTTTGCAGAAGCAATGGATGGTTTTTCCTTTTTGTTTGTTTTTTTCTTTCCACATCAGAATCAGTGATTAGAAGTGACAATAAATTAAATTGACTGAAGTTCCCCATCAGTAAACTCTTTTTGCCTGTGACGCTGCCTCATTCAACAGCTGTATATTCTTGCTGGCAAAAAGTCACACAGTTTTCTTTGATGTCAAACAGTTTCAAAATAAACCAACCAGGCTGGAAACTGTACAATTAGATGCTTGATTAATTACTAGTTTGCCAGTTGTAGACATTTGAGACTTGGGCCATTTTCATTTACCTTTTTCCGTAATGTCACATTAGCATGTTGGGTAAGCAAAGACACTAAGGAGACTGAGTACAGGCAGCTAACGAAATGTTTCAGCAAACATTAAAAAAAATAATCCTAGCATAAAGTTTTTGCTGTCATTATAAAGAATACTCTGCCATACCAGACTTTATAACTTTAAAAATGTGTTTAAAACAAATAAATTCTCAAAACATTTATTTGAAGGCAGAAAATATAATGAGCTTGTATTTTTGTTATCTAACAACACTGCATATACCTTCATCTAATGTTTATAGCCCATTTTTCCACTGTTCTAAAAACAAGTGGAAGTTGTACAGAACTCATCCAAGTTTGCACTCTGCCTCTGAAACTATAGGGAGACACTGAATGCAGCACTGTAAGTGCTGTAAGTAACTGAATGCAGTTACTACAATACCCTTCCTCCTCGCTCAGCAAAAGAAAGTTAAAGCTAAGAGATAAAGGACACTTGGAAATATATTGTATTTTAAACAATGATTACTCCAGAGAGAAATTCTGAGGCACCATGTCCCATAAGTAACAACATTTCCTCTGCATTTATTACTAATTCTAAAATATTTCACATTTAGCATTTGCACAAGGTAATTTCATACATTTCTATCTTTATGAAGAGCAAGAAAACATGTACTGGAAAACACCAACATCCATCACTGGCATTAGTTTTGTTTCTTACCACTAAGTAATCCAGACAGTTGGTCACCAGTTCAATGAACAACTATAGTGACTACGACACCTCCCTCTTCTCCATTACTGTCCCCAAAAGATGAACCGAAAGGCCACCACCAATTTAGTCTGTCAAGATGTCTCTTTGTTTGCAATAATGATACTGTATTTAGAAAAGTGCTACGCAATCATAAAAGCTACACGATGTTACATGGTGCAAAAAGTCCACGGGCAATGATACATTGGAAGTAATGCTACTCATCAATTTAAAAAAAACAAACAAAACACAACAAGCTCCAGCAGCCCAAACATGTAACAGCTTCCTTTCTTTTTAAAATTTATGTATTTAAGAGGAAGCAAGATAGTGGGAAGGAACTGCAAAACACTTCTTCCAGACAGCCTTTATGGGACTTCCCTGATGCAAGAGTTTGTCCCACTCGCCGGCCTATTCTTTCTCAGACTATGGAAACAGAGAGGACAGAAGGCTGCTGGGGCGGTGATCCATCCCAGACGGGCTTTGAACCACCAGCAGAACTGCATCCTCACCACACTCGGCGCTTCCTGCTTTCCTTCGCAATGGCCAACTGCCTGCCGGCACCGTCCCAGGCTATTGTGCAGCCAACTGCTGCTCCCAAGCATACAGCTGGCTTCCTAGCAGCTCTTCCTTCAGATTTTATTTAAATAATTTTCAATGCAAAGTTAGGTTTAGACACGTACAGCACGATCTCGGGCAAATGTAAGTGATCTGCAGTTACCTGTGCTTAACTCCCGAGAGGTCACTGTTTTGCACCCTTGCTCCTGAGCCCTAAAAGTGGGCCCACACTGAGAAAGCACTTACGAAGCCCTGAACTGGCGTGGCACCCTGACAGGTGTTTCTCGGGCAACTGCCTCAAGGAAAGCAGCCCGGGACGCCGGAAAGAAGCTACCGGGGCTGCAGCAACCCTCAGCATAAAACAAACTGAAACCTCGCCACAGAGCTCAGCTCGCCGCCGGAGCACGGCCCGCTCGCAGGCCGCCAGCTGCGGCCGCCCAAGGCCCGCGGGCCCGCCACCCCGCGCCCGACCGGGCCCGGCCGCACCTGCCTGGGCCCCCTGCCCGACCGCTGCCAGCCCTCCGCATCGCCGCGGGACCCGGGGCTTCGCTAGCTCGCCCCACACCCGCCCACCGGCCCCGGCCCCGCCCGGCCTCACCGTCCCGCCGTCCTTAATGATGATTTTCTTGGCCAGCATGATACTGCGGTTCACGGCGCGTTTCTTCTTCTTCCCCCCCTGGGTCATTTTACCATCCTACAGCCCCGGGGGGGGAGCGGGGGCAGCAGCGGACCCTCCCCAGCAGCCGGGCCTTCGCCTCCCCTCCCTGTGCGGCCGCCGCCACCCCTCACGCACCCGGCGCCATCTTGGCCAGCCACCCCCCGCGCGCAGCCGCCGCCGCGCATCACGCGATCGCCCCATTGGCCGGACGCTGGTCACGTGCGCAGGACGCACCGCCCGGCCCGGCCCCCGCCGCGCGCCAGCCGCGCCGAGGCCT
>JAOXJM010000004.1:13499796-13515168 GCA_026413425.1 Tringa solitaria
CCGGCCCGGCCCCCGCCGCGCGCCAGCCGCGCCGAGGCCTCCGGCCGCCGAGCCGGGCGAGGCCGCGCTTCGGTGCCTTTCGGAAAATTAAGGGTTAGCCTTGGGAAAAAATAAATACATCGAAAAACATAAATAAAAAGGCCGCTGCCAGAGGGCTGCGCGCGGCCGTGCCCGCGGGAGAGGGAGCCCTCCGTCTCGTGCCGCTGCTCCCCGAGCGACGGCCACCTCCGGGCGCGCCCCCGCTCTGCAGGGACTCGACTTGTGTCCCCGCCCGAACACCACCGGCGCCCGAACGTACGGGACCGCCGCCTTTCCCGCCCCCCCGGTGCCTCACGTACCTCCGCCGGCTGCCCCCTCCCAGCCGAGCCCAAGGGATGGATACCAGCCGCCTCCTCCCGCCTCGAGCTGGCCTGGAAGAAGGAGCAAAACAAGGCATTTAGCAAAACAAGCCATTTCTTACGGGATACACTTGCTAGAAAGGCATTTCTAGAGCCAAAGCACATACGCACAGGTAGAATCCATCCTAAAAACCCAACTCGGAGGCATCCTGCTCTCCTACACACAGACGTTAAACTTGGTGTGTGACAGCGTTAACAACTCTAACTGGGCAGGCAGTTTCAGGCCCTGCCTTACGACACCGCCCGCAGGCAATGAGATACCAGGGACTGGCCTTCCCTTGTTAGCGGAGAAAATCTTTTAGAAATGCATACTATTATTATTAATTATGCTTTGCTTTTTATTTGTTTTCATATTTTTTATTAATATTTTTATTTTTAAATTCCTTCACCTCTGATGTCTGTCAGCACTAAATGGAGCAACATCTGCCCACATCCAGTATATGACGTTCACAATCTCAAACACAGCTCTCCATGGCCGTATCCACATACCAGTCATTCCTCCATGTTCTTCTTCACTCGGTCCTCCATCTTCCATCCCTCTTACAGCATATCCCTATGTTTCCAGCTCCTGTGACATCCCCGTTTCCCCCAACCTCAGCTGCCCTCTTTGCCCGTACAAGGAGTGGCTGCTGCACTGAACCTCAACCCTAGTGTACAGCCCTGTACTCCGGCTCCCTTCCAGCACTATGGCAACAACAGGGTGCAAATCACCGCATAAGATCATGTGAGCTTAAGTTAAACTATTAGCCTTAAGGCCAAGCACCCTCTTACGATCTTACCATAATGCAGCTTTTAAGGAATTTACAATTTCATGAGGTGCGTCTCTCCTTAGGCCAGTAGATCTACTCTGGTCTCACAGTGAGACAAAGACAATGGAGATCATGACACAAAGTGTGGATCTACTGGGCTACCCACAGGGGCAGAAGGATGTCTGCAGCCACTGCCATTAACTGTCATTTGTTACAAGCCTTAATATGTTAAGCCACGTTATGTGACCATTGCACTACATTCCAGGGTTTCTCATGTCTTCTATTTGAAAAGGTGAGGGGTCCTAAAATTTCGCTGTGGTTTCAAGTCTACTCCTTGGAGAAAGCGCTGTTATGTTTTGGTGGGACAGTCACACACAGACACATACATGACACATAAGGAACTCATGTAAAAAGTTAATAGAGCTACATCTCAGCAAAGAAATTTTGTAACTAGGCTGATTAAACAGCTGTTTTTCCATCCACACCTTAATATTAGACCAACCCCTGTTACTGATGTCATTATCGCTAAATATTGCTACCAAAACACCAGCTGCCTCCTGGTAACTTCTGGCAAATCTCTTCTACAAAGGTTTACAGTGTTTTACAATCACACACCATTCTATAACCTGGTACTTGATACCCAGATGCTCTCTACAACCTCCAGTTCAGAAATCGTAGTCCTGAACAAGATCAGGGTTTTCAGACCAGTAGAGTGCAGAGACAGAACAGTCACAGCAACAACGGTGTAATGCGATTCACAAGAAATCATGATACAGTGGTCAAAAAGAAGCATGTCTTAGTCAAAATTAAATTTCTGGCAAAATTCAGTAAGCTGTATGTTAAAAGATACCACTAAGAAACATCTCACAACAGCCTTCTGTAGTTTATAGAAAATTATATTCTGAAATAATAGATGTTAATTAAAGCATTGTTTTATTTCTGCTAAAATATACATAAGGCAAGCCTCTCTATTTACAAAGCTCTCAGTTTTACATCGTATTCTTAATAAAGACAATGCTTAATTTTAACCAGTTTATTACTCTAGTGACGTTATCCACAAATACAGGAGAAAAAAAATACAGTATTTTACCCCAATATGGATTAAAAAAGAGACTATATTACATCATGTAAGATGCACTCCATGGTTCAGCAGTGTTATACCAAAAAAATAACCTGTTTCCAAACTGCCCAGAAACAACATATATTGGAATTGTATTTAGCATAATGAGAAACAACTGTTGACATCAATGCATAAAAAAATCCTAAGACTACGTTAAAAGTTTTGCTACAATGTTTGAATATATGATTTCTATTTGGGTTCATATATTTAAAATTAAATTTAAAATATATTGACAGTAAAGATGAACTTTTGAAAATCTAAAAAAGTGTTCCTCATGGCAGTAATTATAAACATATGCTTAGCATCTAAGCAATTTTTACTGAGTTATAAATTGCTAATGAAGTTAATAAGGCTAATTACAGTCAGAACAATGATAGAAGGTTGAAAGCAAGAGTTAAAAATGTCATGTCTACTCTTTGATGCAAATGTGCAAGAGACATTCAAGAATGAGCCCTGAAAGCACTTCAGGACAGTTGGGGTTTTTTGCTTCCAGAAAGAGTTACAAATTCACCTAGCAGGCAATAATTTGAAAAAGTTATGAATTCAACTGAACAGAAATTTGTATTCACAGTAACCAGAGCAGAAGATATCATCTAATTAATCCCACTTATTTTGTTACATTTTCCCCTGCATTTTTTCCAGTAAAAATATCTTAATTCTAGATATTTAAAAACATATAATGAGCTTACCTGGAAAGAGTAGAAATTCTTTAGTAACTTCCTGCAGAAAATAATCAGCATTAAAAATGAACAGAACAATGAAAACAAGGGAAGAAAACACTTCTTGGATGATCTCACAATAACTGAACACCAAAGGTAACGATACACTACCACATATATGGTATAATATCACGATATAAATAAACATTACCATTCTAATACACAAAAACCCTCAGTGTTTTTTAATATCTCATTCTTACAAAACATGGATTTCAGAGAAGAAAACAACAAATAACCTTCCTCATTCACAATATCCAGCAAGAAACACGCTCAACAAGAGGAAAATGAGTGACAGCTTCAAATTTGGAAAATGCCAATTGCTTAAATACAACAGAACATGCACAGCTAATAAGGAAATACATTAAAATATGAAAGTTATTGACAATGAAAACCAGAAGAAATGCAACGTTTTGTTTATGAATTTTAAAATAATTTAACAAAATCAATTACAGTCTTTTGAATTACAGCCATAAAAATAAGTTAGGAACACAAAACAATTATATATGTCTAAAAATCTGTGGAAGAAATGTATGAGTAACTGAAACACAAGTATATGCTACCAAAATAAGATATTTTTTTTAAGGAAAAATAAAACAATAGTTTCTAAAAAGTTACAGTAAAACCCCCAAGGTGTTATCTTGTAGAAACTGGATCTAGAATATTAATCTACCCATTAGTAAAACTAAAAAAAAAAAGGAAGTTTTCTTATAGTTTGTCTAAAACAAAGAAGGTAAATAGAACTATAAAATTATTTGAATTCTTTGAGAAAAAAAATATTATTGGGCACTTGTGGCTAGCACAGAAATACGATGTTTAAAGAAAAGTTTCTTACTTTATTAGACTCAGGATTTTTCACCACTGAACTGCTGATTTATTTTGCTCTGAAGATAGTTTTACATTTATTGTTACTTGACCATTTATCATGTATCCCAGAGATTCTCAAATAAAACTACTAAAGTTTTCAATAATAGTATTCAATAGTATTCAATAAATACTAGTACTCCCACTATGCAAGTCTTGAAAAAAAATAATCACAAAATTCAAGTTATTGCAAATAAATACCTAGCTATAACTTTATAAATACTTAAATAAAATTCTCCTAAGTTAGCCTCCTAAATATACAACTGAACTAACAAATCCATTGTCTACAAGTCAGAAAAACAGCTCAGAAAAACAGGTTTCTTTTTGGAAAGTTAGACTCCTACAGATTGCTTTTAGGGCAAACTCAAAGCACACTATCCCCTACTTCCCAATGCTCTGTGCTAGCTGTGCTTCTTTGGTTAGTTAATGAGTTACAGACTTAAATTGTTTTTTTTGTTGATTTTTTTTTAATTTTAAAATCCAGATAGAAAAGTATCTCAATGAGAAAATATGCATATGCTCTCAGTTTGCAAAGGTTACAGAAATCAGCAAACCCACCTCAGAACCTTTCTGTTCTCAAGAAACATACACTGTCTTCCCTCTGTCTAGAATAATTCCTTTCAACCCGGAGGAGGGCCTCAGACAAGAATCTTTCCTTAGCCTGTGAAGGGCCAAGGAAAGACAGCTCAAAACACAAACTGCTATTTCCTTTGCAGCAAAAAGTATGTCAATTGGAAGTATGGAAGAGTCACTGATCTACTGACAGGAGTTACTTCTCCTAAGTACAGTAGATATATTGTTTTCCAAAGCTGTATGGCACCCTATTCAAAAGCAAAGAGCACATATTCCTGTTCTTTCCTTTAAACTGATGCTGACTTACAAATATTGACAGGTGCACCTGAAGTATTAAAACTGGGTTGTACGTAACAGAACTCCAGCAGTATGGTGATTATTCGGTCCCTTCCTACGTAACTGTCTTTAAAGTGTTCTCAACCTGCTTCTTATGTTTTTTTGAGAAATTCCTCAAGGAATTGACCGATTTCCATGACTGTGATTCATGGAATTAAAAGTATTATCGTGTCAGCCAAACTCCAATTCAGGTATTACTACCAGCACTCCTCAGATCATTTCAGAGTTAGGCTCTTCCCCTTCTACAGGAAGCAATACTGTGAGCCACTATTCTACGTATCTTAACCTCACGTTGTATTTCAGTGGCGAAATTACTCAATGCAATTTTTCAAAGATTTTGCCACAGTCCGTGTTATAGGTAAAAGGTTTAATATTAACATAGAATGCCAATTTAGGGCAATATGAGATAGTTTTCACTACCAAGTAGCAAAGCTCCTGCAATTATGGCATGCTGGGATAAATTCACAGTTCACAAAGCTTAGCAAGCCCTTGGCGTAACTCTGAAATTAATGTCTTGCTCTGATAACGATAAACAAACAAAAAGTTGATAATCCATGTCATTGCCAACAGAAGAAAACCACTATTTTTACTTGGCTGACGTAAGCAGAATTTTTCCTTTCCCATTTACAATACTTCGTTAAAAAAAATATCTTACGAGTACTCTTACAGAATCTCCGTGTTAATCCACCACTAAAATGTGGAAAAGAAGATGAGGTACTTTGGTAAACATTTTAAAACACCTCTCACAACATGTTCATTAGCAGAAGACAGAAGAGAGAAGGAGCATGAAGGGAGGAAATAAACAAAATCATACATTTTCACCACTTCTCATTCTGCAGGTAAGGGACTATTGATATAGTTTTGTATAAATGTATATACCTTTACAAGCGTAGCACTCCGCATAACATCCATTGTGAATAGGTCTCCTGAAAACAAGTGATTTTTAAGACAGCTTTTTGGTGTTTCTGGCTATATGCAAATACTTCAACAAGTGAAGTGTTCATAACAGTCTAATTGATCTAAGTTCTAGTTGCATCTAGGTTTGTTTGCGAAGGTTTTTTTTTGGTTTAAAACAGAACAGCGTGCTTTTATATTTACCTATTGCACAATTAATTACTTTTTCATTATGTTTCCTATTAAAGTAATTCCTCTACTAGACTGAATAGCTCCAGAGAACCCATTTTGGTCTGTTGGCTCAAGGGCTCCCAGAACAAAATAATAATAATAATAATTAAAAAAAAAAAACAACCTCTAATTAAGCCATTACATAGAAATGTACTGAAAAAGTCTTGGAGAGTTTATGAGTAAACAACACTTGTTTAAAAAACACCTCTGTAATAAAATACAGTACAGTATACAGATGATATACCATAATAGCTCCAGATGGAGCTGTTACAGACAACAATGCATTTAAAATGTTTATTACGGGCTTTTTTTTTTTTTTTAAACTGTGGTTAAAAAATTCCCCAGAGGATATTTAAAGCATAAAAACTACTTTAAAGGTTCTGCCAAAAAGTTGTTTTTTAATCAATAAAAATAAAAAGAACGAACATTACATCTGAGCGAGCACTGCATCATAACCCTACTCTTAATGCCAGGTTGGTGCTGTAACCTCCAGCCTGTGCTCACAGAGCCACTGCATCTGTTGGAACACCACAGCCTGTCCTGACGAAGGCTGGAGTATCAACAAATATTTTGCTCTGAATTTCTCCCTTCGTGTACTTAGGGATGAGAGTGTTAACAATCTTACAATAGTTTTATATAAGCAACAGAATTATAATATTATGATTTAATAACAGATTTCTGTTATTAAATCAGGCTTCTAAAAATATAAAAATATTAGATATTGTGAGAGCGTCTTTCAATCATACTTCAATCTTCACAGTTTTAATAAGGAATACCTAATTAGAACCATCACTTTAGAACTATGATGTGTATTCAGCTGATTTCATGTAAATAGACAAACAGTTAAAAACATTTACTAAGATTAAGTATAGTCAAATTGTAAAAACATACAATCTGACAATATTGTCATGTGCTCTTTCGAAGAGTGCATAGGACATATTTCTGCAGCAGTCAATACAGTAAATTCTTTTGATGCAATCCCAGTCAAAGCTGTAAACATTCTCAATTGCAGTTTCTTGGAAACTTTTTGTTCCTTTCAAGTTTTTATTAGCAAGTTGCACTGGGCATTCCCCTGCCATTTTTTTTCTTTTCCATCAGTTACAGACAGTATCATCATCCACTTTTAACCCCTCTGGCTGTTCAAAAGTACTCATAAGCATTTTTTCAATAGATTCAGGGTAGTAATCCTTTCCGTGCAGTGCAAAATGACACTTTCCACATGTCATTGTTAGCAAGACCCGCAATGCATGATCTTGAGAAGCAGGCTGATGAGGAAGTCTGCTATGCCTTAATTGGATTTCCTGCAGGTTTGGGATCGTAACCATATAGGAAAGTAGCTGCTATTACAAGGACGGCTCCGAAGAAAAAGACACTGAATAGAAAATAAGGATGGAAAAGAAAAATTAGCTCATTTAGTTGATGCAATTTTATTTACACAATGTAATTAAAAGAAAGGACATTTTCCCGCTGTGAATAAAAAAAGATAACTTATATTTGTCCCATTTATAAAGAACAAAATAATTCATGTATATTTATTATAAAGGATGTAGGAAGAAGTTGAAATAAGAAAATTACATCACAAAGTAATGTATCATTACACTAACATATTCTGAAAATGAAAATTGTAGTTTCATGGAACAATTGTCAAAAGTAATCAAACCAACTGGTTTTCTGTTTTGTTTTGTTTTTCTTTTGCCTAAAGCTCTGTGCAAAACACAAGCAGAAGTTAAGAAGTGCAACTACCACGGTTACCCAGCCACTGTTAACATCTCACGTACATCATGTTGTTGGGAGTTGTGTGAAGTCCAAAGCTTATGTCAAAAAAAATTACTGCTGCCCAAGAACCCGTTTGCAAGTCAGTATAATCTAATTTTTGGCAGATACATAAAGATTTATGTAAGGAAAAGATAATAAAGGCATCTTTTATATTATGACATATGGGCCTTTCAAGTTGTTTTGATAGTTACAAGTCTGAAACAAAATATGCAAAGCCAACAGACAATCAGCACAAATTTTAGAAAAGAACCTTGTCATAAAGACATGACGATGTTGACAATTTGATCTTCTGAACCAAATGCTAAAAAAAACTGTGGCACATGATATGATAATCCTTCAGAGAATAGAGTTAGCCTGTTTCTGGACATGATCCATTGCAACACATTCAAGCACTTATGTACTTTACATCTATTATTCCAATTAAAAATATTTGTTGAAGTGACAGAAACAATCATGGTTTCAGTCCAAATACATTCAGTTGGCATAAGCAAGGTACTAAAGATTAAGTTTGATTAACTCAAGTTAATCAAGTTTTATTAAATGAGATTGCTTCAAGTGTTACATGCTACTAGCTGGCTCCATCACATTTAATCATTTACTTCTGTTTCCATTTTCACCATGTTTGCACAAGCTGGTAAGTTACTTATTAATTTTCCATTTCAGCACAGAGGAATTCTTAAACTACTTTCTATTTGTTTTGAGAGGACAAGTATAGGCTACTTATAATTTAAGTTCAATGTCTTCCACTTTTTAAGCCTTGTTCTACTTCCTGTTTTGAATGTTTAAAGTAAACTCCTTCCAATATTGCAAATAATACTTCTAGATAAGATGTTTCTTTTTATCAGATACAAAAGTTGTAAATATTATTCAAAATATTTTTACACTGTGAGTACATGTAACATACGTGAAGTTAATTATAAGCAAAATCCTACTAATGTATCTGAAAGTTGGAATATTACTTCTACACACCATATATTAACATGCATTGCCAAGACAAGCAGTATTCTGGAACCTACCCATGTACAAAACCTGCAGTGCACAGAACTACTAAAATCTGATTCACAAAAGATAAGGACATGGTGTATTGGGCCTAGAAGCACACAGCAAGCATTTTTCTCTCTCGGTTAAGTGTTTTCACTCATAAATATCGTCTCTAGAAAAAAGCTCTGCCTTTGGGCTTCCCCGTGTCCTTGGGCAACTAATTGCTGTAGTATAACTTCCATGTGTGTGTGACTGCAATTATCTCAGACTGTTTTGAGATTGGATGAAAACCAAATAAAAAGATTATCATCATTATAATTGTTTGGCCATAAGTCCTCTTGCAAGGAGATGACTTGTGTGAGACCTGTCCACTTGGAGGACAAAGAGGAAACAAGAGATAGGCAACCCCTTTGTCACGACCTTACTCGGAACAGCCAGCAGGGGGGGACAGGTTAAAGGAGCAGAGCCAAACGCAGTGCAAGGCAAGCGTCAAAACTAAAGGGCTTCAGCAGAAGAGCAAAGCAGGAGCTGAACAAGAGATCAAGGAGGGAGGAAAAGAAAAAGGACAGTGAACTAAAAACACAGAACCTGCAAGAGAGTGGTTTGGAAAAAGCCAACAATTGAGATTCAATTATTCCTGACCAGTGGTGAGATGTATCTTACAGAAAATTTAATCTTGGCAACTATAAAAAAAAATGAAATACTAGTTACTGTATGCTATAAAATCTAAATATTCTAAAAGCGTGGCTTGGACTGTTTTTTTATTAATTTTTGCAGTTATATCTGGTAAGCATTAAGTTTTAACCTTATTAAGTTTTTTTTTTTCCTTCAGTATACATGGAAAATAATTCTTACCTTGTAGGGACAAAATCTTGCAGCCAGAAATAGGAGATCAACGTTGACAGTATAATAGAGAGAGAAGTTGCAAATCCCTTTAAAATGTTGTCCGCATATTTTATAACAGCAGCAATCACCAGCCCTCCAAGTGCCTGAAAAAATATTGAGGTTTGGATTTGCAGCCTGACAATTCCACTGAGAGCACGTATTTTAACAACAGACGCTTACTTTAGGAAAAGCTTTTGTCTGTGTTTAGGAGCATTACATTTATTTTATGTTACTGTTGAAGATAAATATTTGAGGAGTCCTTCTTTCCCCATTAAAGAAATTGTTGATTGTATTACCATCTTTAAATTAATGGAAATGCTTGTACTATACATTTTTAGCCACAGGACGAAGGGTGTATATATATACACTATTTTTTTTAAAGATTGCAAAAGAAATAATGCTTACATGCTTTTATGTTTCACAATACTTAGTCATATACTTGCTATATATTTTCCAGGTTTTTATTTAGAGGTTTATTCTAATAGTGATAGATCAGGCTTTTGATGATAGAATTCTCAATGGCTTCAATTATACCCATTAGTTTTCCCCGTCATTTATAGAAAAGTAAATCCCAAGCACCTTCACAAAAACATGGGATGCAAGGTTATCTCACCTGTAGAACAACAACTATCCAAGTAAGTTTATTGTATCCTTGAAAAAATCCATTCTTTGACAGTTGTTCTCCATCATAAATGTATACACCCATCATTCCAAATATGCTACCAAAAAATCCTGAAAGTACAAGATTGATTTAAAAGCTTTAAATCAAAAACCATGCAAACAGGTTCCTTGTCCTCAAGGACTGCTTACATATATCTAATTTTAAAAACAGGACTGCCACTTGCAATACCATTACATTCAAATGCAATCAGTGTTCAGATAGATATTCTCTTTTAAAAGCTATTTTCTACACTTATAACAAGTTTTGTCTATTTCCATTAGGACATTCTGATATACTTATCTTCCACCGCTTTCTACAGGAATGGGGTGATTGCTTTCTACTGGAATGGGATGGTGTATAGCAAAATTCCCTTAAACACAATTTCAGTTTTCCTGAAACTAGTCATAACTGAAGGCTGAAGTCACACTATAACCTGGAGAGAAAAACAAGGAAAACTTTCAGTGGAGGAGACGGTCACTGACCCAGCAAGAGCAGGACTTGTCAGTTTGACAATTTATACAAGAATCTTGGAAGTGGGGTTCTTCTGAAACAGTCTCAAACACAATGAATGTTTATTAGTAGAGACATAATGTCAAAAGAAGAAATTGAGATGAGATTAAAAAGTTTATGATTTGATGAGAATAGTGTTCTTCTATCAGGTGGGAAATTTTCCTAGTCCCCCCAGGCATGGTAGTAGTGTAAGCTCCTTCTCTGGGACTGACATATGCTCTAGTCCTAAGCAGGAAAGGGGAACATTTTTTCCATTCCATTTCTGTGAAAAGTTGATCTCTATCTTCACCACATTTCTTTGCATCTGAAAAGGGTGGCATTGTTTTGACCAAAACAAAACCTTCCACGTGACAAGAAATAATTCTTTTTGTAGACATAACTAAAAACGTAGGTTTCATTTAGATTAAGCCAATTACTTCCATTTTCCAATTGATTTGCTAAAATGAATAAATAAAATAAACTATTCACACATCCCTAATATGATACTGGTATCATATCATACCATTTTTCAAAAATTCTTCAAATACCTTTTTCAATTTTTTCTATAGTGCTAATAATTCTCTACAGATATAAAAATGCCAACCAGGTTGGACATACAGTTTTTATTATTTGTGTTTTAATAAAAGCTCTATGTGAAAGCTCTTCCTTATGACCAACTTGCACCTGAAAGATACAGTATCTTCTGTGGGCAACTATCTTGCACTTGCAGAAGGGATACACTAACATATTTTTGAAATTGTGGTTTCATGTTTTAAATATTTTCTAAAAGCTGTATCAGGAAACTCTCTATGAAATACGACAACATTAATTTCATTTTTGAACTGAAAACCACCTTAATAATAAACAAATTCTACTGATTTTCATATTGAGGGAAATTCAGCTCACTGAAAAAATAAATACAAAAAAATCAGGTGATTCAATTTTCACTATTATCACACACATTGCAATGCCCCTGCAATAAGCAGGGACATCTTCAACTACATCAGGTTGCTCAGAGCCCCATCCAAACTGACCTTGAATGTCTCCAGGAATGGGGCATCTACCACCTCCCTGGGCAACCTGTGCCAGTGTTTCACTACCCTCACAGTAAAGAATTTCTTCCTATTATCTGGACTAAATCTACCTTCTTTTAGTTTAAAATCATTACCCCTTGTCCTATCGAAACAGGTCCTGCTAAAGAAGCAAAAGGATATTGCTTAAGTCATATTTCCAACCTTATAAACACGGGCAAGATTGCTTTGAAGTGAGAGAAAACTCATTCAGGAAAATGGATCAACTCTGGGGCCATTTTAATATCCAAGGTCTAGAAGACCCAGAACTACTTCAGTAGCCTACTGCAAAAAGAATCCTGCATAAGATAACATTCTTTAGAAAATTTTAAATACAAATTCAATTGACAGATTCTGTACAAACTTACAGACACTTTATAAGCAAGTTAAATCAACTAGGTTGAGATCAGAAAGCAACTGCTAGAATTCCATCTAGCAGAGTCCATACCTTTGGTTTTAAAAGTACATTTATGCAGAACACTAAATTGTTAGTGATATTTTTTATTTTTACATTTTTTACATATTTATCCTAATTCTTCAAAATGCAGTATCTCTAAGAGATGACCAAAATTAAACTTACCAAGCTGAATGTTTCTGATCCACACAGACTGCTTAGTTTCCTTTAAAATTTTCTCAAAATAAACCCCAGCAAATCCACTAGAAAAGCACGCTATAAGAACTGCGATCAGGCCTACAAATTGAGATCCTGCTGAATGTTCCTTAGCTGCTGTTGCTTGAGAGTCTGAAGGCCACTGGATATAAAAACAGTTATACAACATTCACTGATAAAAATCAAGTCATGACCATCTATAAAATGCAAATTTGTTTTCTAGCAACAGTAACAGTTGCTAAATGCAGACAATCACATGCTTGTAAAGTTCTGTATTTTGCACCATAAATACTTTTAAAAGACTGAAAAGCCTAAATTTTTCTTTCTATATATTTGTAAGGAGTAAAATTGTGCCTGAACTGGGAGAATACCCACCAATTTAAACAGGTCCAGAATTTATTATAAGCCATAACTGCTTCTCTATTCCAGCATGACTTGTGGTCATTCAGTCACCAACTCTTGCCACCCAACATTTAGTTATTTTACAAATATAAGCACACTCAGAAAACCCCTTACACCAGCTGCCTTTAAGATGGCATGAACTGCCTTTTGCATGTGCCCCTCTTCAGTGATTATGCAAAGGACTAACACAAGCTGAAATTTATTAAGCTAAAGGCTGCAATGTATCTAATGCTAACAGAATAAAATGTAATGCCCTAGACAAAAACATACTGAAGAGTCTGTTAATTATCCAAATGTTTTGTTCTCATTTATTAAATTTGAAAACTCAAATCAAATTTAATCCTCAGAGTTGTTTCACATATTTAAGTTTTAAAATAAAGATTTCAAGATACACTAAAATCTGCTAAAAATTCCTAGAATATTTTCTTATCCCATGATCCTGCCCTCTGAAAACTACAAGCTACTGTGCCTGCACTATTTAGAAGAGAGGCCAAGTTTGCCTCTTGAAAAAATTCAAGTAAATTTGCCATGCTGAAACCATATCATAAGGTGAGCAGCAGAACTTTGCTGTACAGAAGATCTGTGAACTCCTAATGTCTGAAGAAGTGTGCTAATAAGTACTGCTATGACTGTTATTTGCAGGTTGCTCCAGAGGCTCTGTTACATTCTACAGGAGAACACCGAGACACGAGGGAAGTGTTATCTTCTGTGTTTCAACCATTTCTGGTGTCATCTAGCCCTGGCCAGTTGTGATTCATAGTTCCTGACAATACTCACATGCAGCTGTAGAATCAGAAAGTTGTAAAACCAGTATGGAAATGTAAGTTCCTTGAATAAACACATTAAATAAACACAAACCACCTGTTAAAATTTACCTGCACAAATGCCACTCCTGTCATCAGTATTACTAATGAAAGCCATTGGTATACACCCAATTTCTTGCTCAACATGGACACAGAAAATAACGCTGTGGTAAGAATTTTCAGTTGATACGTAACCTAGAAGAACCCAGACACAGTTACTATCATGTAACTCATGTGGTATTTTGAAACTTACAGAGAAATCCAAATGTACAATACCTGGTATGTGGCTGCATCTAGGTTTGACAATGCTACATAGAGCAAGTTATTCTGAAGTGTATAAATTCCTGAAGGAATAGCAAGTTTAAGAGTTTCCATGGGTTTATTAAGGATTTCATCATGTAGCACTCTGTTCAGAGTCCGTAAATTGCACTCTGCCCAAAGAAACAATAAAAGAAAGAGACATTCACTCAAAGGAGAGGAAAAAACCCACAAACCCAAACATAGCTATCACCGCTATCAAGACCTCAAAATACTGCTTGTTTGACTTTCATGAGCCCCATATATGTAAAAAAAAGACACTGTGTTTTCCTAGAGTAATAGAACTAGAACAATTATTCAAACTATTTTAAGCAAAACTTACTGAAACTATATCAATATTTGAAGATGATACATTAAAGAGTATCACCTAAAAATGCACATGGTGAAGCTTACAGAGTCATCAATATTTATGCATATACAATATTTTTAAGTTGTTGAAGATCAAATATATGTGTTAATAATTCAGTATAAAATCTACAAAATAAGAACTTGAGAAAATCTGACTATACCAGTCTGTTTTTATTGAGCTTAAAACTGTGCTTATTCCTGTACTAATGAAATCGCTTCCTCCCTTCTGCCATCTCCTGTTTAATATAGGCTTCTAAATCATCATTCATGCTTTGGACACACTTAAAGCTTTCCATTTTTTCCTATTTCTACATATGAATTTATTAAAATGCCTGAGAAAACACAAGCTTCAAGCTGTTAGTAGAAAAATTATCTTTGCACTCCTCAGTATCCACATTCTTTAAAGAAAACTCTCTTCAACAAATATACAAATGTGTTGAGGAGTGAAGTATGATTAGTGTCTTTCCAAGACTATTTCTTACATGAGAAGGGAAATGCTTTGTTGCACACCTGTACTCACATGGCTGATTTGCAGTTGCCACTACAATACAGCATATTGATTAGGAAAATTACTTGGTGCAAAATTTGACACATACTGCTGTCTTTGTAGACCAATAGAACACAGGCCAAAATCTTCAGAAGTTCAGCAATAACTACTGCAGTAGAGGATAAGTAACGAGGTCCTTCTTCTTTCAGCGTCCGAGAATAGCGCATGGTCAAGACTAAACTTGTGGTCTGAAAAACCAGGATGCCCAAGGAAAGGTATTTTAAATTGGTAGACATTTCTTCACTTTTTTCTTCCTGTAATAGGAAAAAAACAAAACAAAACACAAACCCAGGCTTAAAAGCTAATATTGCAAATAGATATTTCCCTTAGGAATCAGCATATTAAAAATGTTGCCCAGTGAGCTCAACCAAAGGAAAACAACAAACCTAATCTGATATTTAAAAAGAAAAAGGAGGTTAACAGTTTAAAGTTTTTCAAATACTTGATTACAAATGGAGGATATCAGAATATTAGAAGAAATGATAACTAATAGAGAAATGAAATATTTCTTATCTGTAAGAATAATAAAGTAAAATCACAGAATCCTCTAGATTGGAAGGGACCTTCAAGATCATCTTGTCCAACCATCAACCTAACTCTG
>JAOXJM010000004.1:13515268-13546395 GCA_026413425.1 Tringa solitaria
TCCAATGCTTGATAACCCTTTCAGTGAAAAAAATTTTCCTAATATCCAGCCTGAAAATAAGGATTATTAACTGATAATCAGCTTCCCAGTAACAGATGTCACAAAAGAAATCTCCCAAGTTAAATCAATCATGGATTTCTTTATGTAGGTGAAGCCTCAGAAGGTATTTTCAAAGTGAAAAGGCCCCACGCTCTGGTACTGCTGAATGCCCAGCCCTGCTGCAATGAGTTACTCCTAGAATGAAGGGATCTTCTCATTCTTCCACCTCTCCAAAGTTTTACAGATCACAGTTTCTGCCTTGTCCAATGACACAGTGCCAGTATAAAAGAATTATATATTTGGGCTGCTTTAAATGACAGTGAGAGGTATGCCTGATGCCAAAGGAAAAGGAGAGTTGTGCGAAAGTAGGGTTAGATAGGAAGACGTGGGATGGAGAAGCTGCAGGGGAGACAGCACTAAACCTGTCCTACCGATTATCCTGCTCAGAAGAAATCAGTTGAATAAAGCTGTATCACTCTTATCTTTACCATGAACTTCCATTAAGCTGCCATGGTTTTCTTCGCCCTTTGTCACAATTAAAACATTCACCTAGTACAGGATACCATCAGAGAAAGCAATTCTCATTTTACAAGCATAATATGTTACAAGGAAATGAAAAATACATCACTGCTACTCAGAATATCATATATTTTTCTCCTATTCTTCATATTAAGTATGAAGAATTTCCATATACACAGAAATTAATGCTCTCTATAAGAAATGAACTACTACTGCCTTCACTGCCCACATATTCAAAACCAGCAGTGTTTTATAATGCCGAAGCAAAATCAAACCAGTAAAAGTTAACAAACATGTTTTCAAGTAAAAGAAAAACAGTAACAAGCCAAGACAACAAACGTGGTTCTCACTTTTAGAAGTCTAGAGATGGCATAAGCAGTACTTATTGGATGCATATGCCAGAGCTGCCCCTATGCATATTTTACACCAACATACAGACAAGTTTTGACTCATTAACTATCTAGTTTTGTACACGCTGCTGAAGGATGTGCTGGTGCCTCTAAATGTTTGTAGATTAAACTGAAGCTGTTTCTTGCTGACTGCATTTCTCTAGCTCAAGATGCATTTCATAACAATTTTTACGCTATTTTTTCAGAAATCTAAAGAGCTGTGCTATTCAAATATTTCTGACACGCCTTTATCTTGTCTCTAAGCATTAATAGATTTTCTCCAGTCAGGTATAAGAAGTCAAATTAACATCTATATGACATGGATACTTAAGAGACATTGCAGTGGCCTGCAAAAAAATATGAACCGTGAACAGCCACAGAGATATGAAATACATACTTATATCCTACATAATAAAATTGTTTACCTCAAGAATCATATGGATGTAAAAATACTTTTAAAAGGCTTTTGGAAAAGGAGGAAGAGAAAGATGCCAGGATGCAGAAACCAAGGAAGAAATACACCAGGATTTCTTTAGGGAATTTTAATAGAAGATACTTTTGTATGAACTATGATCTCATTTAACTTGCTGGAGAGACAAATACTAAAGCTGCAATTGTAACAGACAACATAAACCAGACAGAAACGTAAAGCATGAAGGAGAAGAAAGCTGTAGACAAGGTTCAAGATTTACTAACTTTTTCCACAAGTTCTGCTGAAATAACCCTTTATATGAGGATGTTAGCTGTGGACTTACGCACCCTCAACAACAAAATGGAGAAGATCAGCTAGTCACAGGAACATCTTTGAAGAACAGATTTGCTGTAGCTGAGAACAAGGAGGAGACAGAGAAGAACAGCTGCTGTGAAGGGATGAAGAGGGGATATGCAAGGTCAGAGATCATACTCTGGAGAAATAGCAGCAGCATAGAGAAGACAGAGGAAGAAAAAGGGAAAGAAAAAAAGAAAAAAATACAGAGAGACAAATACAGAAATTAACTTTATGAAAAGGTCTGCCTGCGCTACTGGAGAAAACTGACACTGCAGAACATATTTATGTGAACCAACTTACACAAACAATTTTTTCCACCATTTTCATCTATCTCATTTTTTAGTATTGAGACCTGACAATCTGGGAACACAAAGAGCAATATACAGTTAAGATGAACAACACCAAATTTCATGAAGGCACACTTACAGATAAATAAGTTTTTAAACTTTTGGGGCTTCAGTTTTCAAAATGCTTCTGAACAAAATACAGATAATGGGAACATACATCTCTCCTGAACTCATTTCTGTATTCTGTGAGCCTGTGAAGTGACAAAGGGTATTACAAATGTTCAAAATTCTCAGAGATCAATTCCTGAACCTTCAAAATAGGTCACAATATCAGAAAATAATGTTCACATTACTTTCTTGCTGAAATACAACCATCTATTTACTAAGCAGCTTGAAACGTAATTTTAGAAGTAAGTCACCAATACTTTGTTTATGAGCAAGTATTGGAGCATTCAGCATGAAGACATACCAACAAGCGCAAGAGCCTAATAAACCCACCAGCAAAGCTGTAAGGAATACATACCACAATACCTTCTTGAACTACAGTCTTGGCATGAGTAATCATGATAAAAAAGGGAACCTTGCTAGACAATGTGTCTCAAAAAGGTGCCAGTAGCAAAAAATATTTCTTTATCGCAATTCAATAATGTAGTTTCAGACTTTCCAAAATCCACACAAAATTAACTTTAAGCATCCAGTGGGATAGCTGTCAGTGGTCAGCAAGACAGGCTTATAGAGAATAAGCGTGTGAAGTTTCACACTGTACTTGCAAACAGTTGGTTCTCAGACCAGGAACTACAAAGTCCTGAAACTTACTATGTCAATAAAATAACCACCCTTTAATGAGCACACATAATGTCTTATCAGCCCGCCCTCCTCACCACTCTTTCTTTCTTTTAAAGGAGCTGCATATCAGTTCATAGAACTCGATGTAAACTGGGGACAGGGAAGAGGAGCCAAGTACTGACCTTCAGACAGTTTAATTGTCTTTAGCTGCAATTTCACAGCAGGTTTAGATTTACAGATTCCTACTGGAGGTGTAACCCTTCTAGACATGATCTCCTGCTACCCTCACCGTAACAGACTGTGCAGTTATATACTAAATGAACTATTGTCTTCATTAACAACCCACACTTTGATTGTCTTAAACCAATAACAAAATGAAAATTCCCAGTGCATTTCCTGTACAGAGTTACAACTAGGCTTAGATTTCTTACTTGGCTTTGGACAGACTACTTAGTACTCTGCAGGATGCATCTGTTCCAAAAATCAAATTTAGGTTTGCTAATTCAAAGACTATAAGTTGAGTGGTCACATTAATTCAGTGACTTTTGAACTGTATCTTACAGTGCTAAGTACCTGCAACTCATTGACTGTAATGGAGCCTGTCACATCTGTTAACTTAGTGACCAGGCTCATCGTTCTTCTCTTTTATTAGTTAGGTTAAAAAGAAAAGTAAATCACTGATGTGTAGTTCATTCAGTATACCATGTAAACACACCTACAGCCAGCAATATGGAAGGCAAGGAAAGAAATTAAAGGCAGGACTATATAGGAAGTCAACATGCAGGAAGCCACGATGGTATTTACAGCCATGATGGTATATACAGCCATGATAAAATGCAGATGGGTACTGCATGAAGAGCTGTTCTCCTTAAAGGAAGGGAACCCATGAAAGGTTTTACAGACTCAGAAAACAAGACAAGACAATCTATATGGGAAGTAATACATTCAGCTCAAAGTATCATACTGTGCAAATCTGTTCAATGGAAGTGGAAAATCATAGAACCATTTAGGTTGGAAAAGACCTTTAAGATCATTTAGTCCAATCCTTAACCTAACACTGCCAAGTCCACCACTAAACCATGTCCCTAAGTGCCACATCTGCACATCTTTTAAATACCTGCAGGGATGGTGACTCAACCACCTCCTTGGGCAGCCTTTTCCAATGCATGATGGCCCGTTCAGTGAAGAGATTTTTCTAAATATCCAACTGAAACCTCCCCTGACGCAACCAGAGTCCATTTCCTCTTGTCATGTTGCCTGTCACTCAGGAAAAGAGACGGACACCCACCTTGCTACAGCCTCTTTTCAGGTAGTGGTAGAGAGTGATAAGGTGTCTCCTCAGCCTCTTTTTCTCCAGACTAAACAACCTCACTTCACACATTTCCATTTCATAATATTCATTCATACAAAATGAATAAATTTCTGACTTGCAGATTTTCATCCCCTTTAGTAATTTCTCCACCACAGGCTAAAATGTCATATTTTACATTTTATTTTTATATCGCCCCTACACTTTCCTTCCTAAAATACCAGTAAATTCTAATGTTTGCAGATCAAATACGTTAGACCAAAAGGAACATAATCAATTTGACTTAATGAACAGTAATCATACCATAAATATTTTCCTCTATCTATTCTTAACAAAACTCACTAATATTAATCAGGACTTACTACATGAGCAACAAGACCATTACAGGACTTTCCTTAACTTTAAGATTTTGTCTTTTGAAGATCTGATGCTATAAACTTTTGAGCTTCTCAGCTGTTAAATATCTACAGTAACATAATTTTGTGCAAATTTAAGGATTAGTTTATGAATTTATCCTATTTTTGAGTTTGTAGAAGATCTCAAAATCTGACAGAATTACTTTTGTTTGAGGTATCTAAAACACTAAAAAAGACAACTCTAGAAGGAAACATGACTAATTTATTTTAAATACTTTTTAGTTAAACTACAGAGACTACAGCTATACAGCATATTACGGAGATCCTTCCAGCAAGCATGGCCCAACACCATCTGCAAGAACGAAACAGCTGGGGCACCTCCACAGATCCAGGCACTCCCAAAATTTCACACTATGCTGATACAAATACATTAAGATAAAGTGAGCACTGTTGGGGAACTGTTAAGCCTCAACTTTGTCTAACATCAAATACCCAGTTGATTTGCACCTTCTAGATTCACTGAAATTTTAAGGTTAGGATGCCTTACATTTTCACATATTATTTTATAAATAACAAAGATGATAGTTCATGCATAAATGATTCAAACTTTGTTTATTTGACTGTGCATTTCTTCGTCATCAGTTACACTGAAAGTTCTTTCAGTATCCCAAACTATCCAGTATTCTGCATCGTATTTCATTAGTTCAGCCTGAATTACTATGGAAGCTTTTCTTATAGTCACTGCAGCTGCATCACTATATTAATTAAATTTAATTTTCCTTAATTTTCTGAAACTTTAAGAGAATATCTGATAAAACTTTAACCCCATCCAAAAAACCTCAAGCATCCAACACTATCTCAAGAAGTCTCTCACACAACAACAAAAAAATTAACAATTAATTCCAATATGACACATAACAAAAAAGCAGACTAAATTCACAGATTAAAATAACAAAATGCTGTGATTTGACAGAGCAATCCTCAGTAAAAGTCATGCATGCAATTATTTTGTATTTTAACTACTAGGTAACGGATGTGACCGGCTACATCACAGTCAATGAGTTGGGGGCATTTAGTACCTCTCACTCTAACATACAATTAAAACGACACTTAAGATAGTTTTGGGGTACCTGTGGTCATGATGTCAATAAATCAAGGTCTCATTTACCACTGACACCTGTTTAGAACAAGTCCACACAGATAAAATGAGAGGAATTCATGACAGAGGGAAGGTAATATGTACTGTGATTGAGGCTCCCATCCTGCAATTTCCACCTCACTGGCAGAGCCTAGGATTCTGCACTGGCACAAAAGCAAAGGCCTTCCTAGGTGATGGCTTAAGGATGCACCGTACTGAGGGCGAATGCATACAGAGTAACAGAAAATTGTGAAATAAGGCCTTTCCAACAGGCCACAGAGTTAATATTTGTATTACTTTTTACCCCTTTACCAAAAGACTTGACATGAAAATAACTTCTACTGGCAACTATTTCTATATTCCTCCCTACTCTGTCACAAAGAAAGTTAAATTTTAAAAAAATAAATAATCATTACTACTATTATGCTTCCAGCCTTCACAGTGACAGCATTATGTGAATTACATTCCTTCCAGCTTCACTGTGAAATGTGTTCACTCCTGATGGTCTTTTAGAATAAGAAGCCAAGTTATAGGAGCTATTGCTAGCTCTTATTGCATTTTATGATCAACAAGTTTAAGACTGCTTAACCAAAAGGCACTTCCACATTAGCTAAAATACAAAGCCAAACATAAGCAGACAACCAGCCTCTTAAAACTGCAAAAGGTCAAGTTTAAGAATGAGAAACAGAGAGTAAAGTAAGGCATACTATTTCATTCCAGTGGAACAGGTATGCACACAGTTCCTGGGCATTTGCTTTGAAATCAAGTCAGATTAAGGACACAAGATAGTGTTCTTGTATTTCTTAAGTGAAATGTGAACCCAGTTCTGATGCTACGCCTGTACAAATATAAGCACAATTGGAAGGTGGAGCAAGAGCTACCTCACAAAACTTGAAGAATCTATTTTTATAACACTTCCTTCTGTGTTTTAAAATGTCATAATCTTTTCCATCTTCATCATACTTGATACAGGTTTCTTCTCTGTTCCCTCCCATAAACCATCTATACTTGTCAGATGTTTCTCCCCCAAATACACGACACTTTTCAACTAAACCACTGCAAATCATTCCATCATTTAAAAACTTACCTTGCTCTTTTTTTTGTTTTTCAGTTTGTTACTCATTCTTCTTGCTGAATACATTATAATGTGGATTAAGTACACTATGGAAAAAAAAAAGCTATGTTTTTCTTAGAGCTTGTATTCTTCTTCAGAAGTATTATTAAAAGCAAATCCTCTAGCAAATTGTTTTCCTTACTCTTCTAGCAGAAACTGAGCAACAAAGATTTTTTTCACATGAAGATTTCCTGCAGGCAGTATTTCCAATTTCTCCATTTACATTAAAAAATTGCTAACTGGTGAAAAAAATTAAAAACATCACTGTATTCAAATATTATTTTCATAACAAGGATATCAAGCACAATGCAGTAGAACACTGGTGGACCTTGCTCCTGCAACATCATCTAGCTCCCCAGTCACAATCCTATCTTGGCCTTTTTAAAGTAACACAGATGCTTTTTAACATTGGCAACTGCACTTATGCACAGACCAGTTACACATTACATTGTAACTGCTAAAGATCAACCAATAAATTCTTCTCAACTTTGCTCCAAAAACCTAGGCTTTTGCCAAGGATAGTGGAGGCTGTATCAGTAATTCACTCAACCAGGAAATTCCACCATTGCCAAGTCTAACAAAGGGAATGCAATTACATATTAACTAACACCTAATTTCAGACAATGCTATAGATTGTAAGAAGACTTTACCCAAGTCTCAACCAGTCTGACAGAAAATCTAGCAGAAAGTGAACTTAATGCTGCTGAGGTTCTTTATGATCTCACAAAGTTGTGGGTTTTTTTTCTTTTGTGGGGAAAAAAAATATCACTATTCTAATCTGGTAGGAATGTGTCAGGCAGGAAACGTTGGGCATTGTGAATCTTAAATGTAAAATTTGTCACTAAATACTCTTTAAGGCCCCTCCTATCCACCCCACCCTTAAACCTTTGCACCAAACCTAAGAATACAAAGATAAGATTTGTTTGATTGATGAGAATTTGCTTTGATGAATATTAAAGAAAACACATATTGAGTATAAATATTCAGTATTCAGGAAATTCAGGTGCTCATTGAGCTGAATCTAATACCGGTATTTCTTGTAAGGTAAAGACTTCAACTATGTGCACAGTAGTACAATAGCTTTATATTGACATAACATCCACGTAACTCTGCCTGCCAGCATGGAAATTTAATATCACCCTAACTGAGGCCTTAACTGCCTCTCTCTTTTGCAAACAGTACATACACTGTGTTCATTGTATAGATCACTGTATCGAAAGATCCTAGTAGTCACATTCAGCTTCCGTAAGGGAGGAGGCATTCAGTTCTGTTTCACCTCAAATGCCCATCCCTCCTCAAGCATACAGGAGTGCAACACCGTGAACTGAAGCACTGCCTGAATGCAACTCCTGCAGATGTATCAAGACCATGGAGGAGCTCGATTTAAGATGCTGAAAGACTAAACACTGAAAATGGCTGAGGTTCAGCTACAGCTTACACTTGTGCTATTTATGAATTACTAATCAAGTCTGGGTGCTCAAGGCAATGCAGCCACCCTTAGTCAAGGTGACCTAGTTTGAGCAGAAAACACAGACCAGATAACTACAGTGAAAATAAATCTGTAGACACTTATTGCAGAAAGCTAGTAATTACAAATAAAATTAGACATCTGAACGGTATACTCCAGGGGTATAAGACAAGAAGGTTCAAAAATTCAAGGAGAAAATGCTGAACTCCTAACCATCTTACACTACTATACTAGATCCTAAAAGGTCCAGATCTTAATAACTCCTCCACCCCTCTAGAGACATCCTCTGTTGATGTGATCCAGCTGTGCAGCCTCCTGAGTTTCAATGAAGGCACCGAGCCTGCACAAGCAGTATGCATATGGGTATGAACTGAGGGAATTGGTGAAGAATAAGGACAGGTGGCAAGCAATTCAAGATTAATAAGAGAGGAATAACTATATTTAGCAAGACTGTCCCAAAGATCAAGATTGTGCTGCCCTCACTTAACACTGTCAAATCTGGAACTGCTTAAGCAGATACATGTGATTTGATTTCCTTAGGTACCTGGTTCAGATGATCCCTGCCTTTTTGTTGTTATTGCAAACAGCAGCCTAACGAGCATAAGGAATTAGGCTGTGTAGGCAGCCTGTAGCATTGTTAAAGACATAGAATCACTCCTAACAATACATTGCTTCAAATAAAGCAAATTTATACTTTCTACCACCATAGCCTTTCCCAAAAACAGTATTTTTGCTACACATTCTACTTCTAGAAACCAGAACATCATGAATCCCAAACCAATGGACCCTTATCTCCCATAAATGTAATTTTCAATCACAAATTTTCACGATGTCTAACAGTGTACAACGGAATCATGAGGTAGTTTCTATAGGAAGAGGCTATTGTTCCCAACATTGGACAATTTTAAGATTCAAGTGGACAGGGTGCTGGGCCATCTTGTCTAGACTGTGCTTTTGCCAAGAAAGATTGGATCAGATGATCCTTGAGGTCCCTTCCAACCTGCTATTCTATGATTGTAAATAAGTTTCTCCACAACTAACGCCTCCCTCAAACTCACCCTGCAGCTTCTAAAGAAACTTGATGCTGCTTATTCTTTTATAAGAAAAGCATGCATCACAGAACTAGAGTCTGCTTTAGCAAACTGCCCATACAGCAACAGCTTCTGTGGAGCAGGTCCTGTGTACTAACTTAATAATGAGCTTAACAGGTCCAGGATCAACTCAGTCCATATACAAAGAGTTCAGATGAGTCAAGTGCAGTACCTATGGAGAAAGGCAACTCCACAGATTTTGGGAAAAGCAGTCAGTCATCTAGTGTTCATTCTAAACCCCGTTTTGTTAGCCTAAATGTATGTTCTTTGAAAAGCGACGGTTGCCTTAGATCCCAACCCTCCTGTGTAGAGAACACTGTGGCAGACAAGCTTCCCTCTGTGGTGCTCATTCAGTTTTTGAAAGGTTTGCTGCAAAAGTTCTTTATGTCCCAAATAACATATCCCTCCATTGCAGAAAGCAGTCTCAGTCTTCTCCACCCAATCATTCCTCAAAAATCTTTTGTCTGGTATCCAAGCCTTCCTCACTCTGATTTAAAATATAGTTTATAGGATTCAATGAAACAAAAGACCTTGGAGTACCTTTTGGTATTTATTTTTTACCTTCCAGTCTATTCCATAATACGCATTATCTCATTGTGTTCATTATCCCTGCATCTTCTGGCTTTCTGATTTAACCCATAAGCTTTGTACTGCTAGAGTGTTTCTTACATCAAAAACTCAGGATGAAATTGTGATGCCATGAAAATACTCATGAAGTGTGCGTTTCTAACTTCACATACAGCATCACATCAAGCTTAGTGAGCACATTCTCAGCAGAGCACCAGCCACACCTACACCTAGAAGAAACCCAGCAAGTGAGCCACAGCCTCAGCAATGACACAAATGCTGACCAGATCCGTATCTCTTGCCAACTTCACAGATAGCTGCATCCCCACGGTAACTTCTCCTTCTCCCTTCCCCGCCCTCCCTCCCTCTTCCTCAGACCGTTCCAATTACAGACATTTCTCTCAGTATCTCCTCAATCCCACTCTCCCCCTCCCCAGGCTGCTCCCACAGACCTGCTTCCCACTCCATCCACCAACCCCACACGTCTCCCCCTCCCACACCCAGGGCCTCCCTCAGGTTTCCTCCCTCATCCATAACCCTTGCACCGCTCCCTCCGGGGCGGCCTCAGCCGGGCTCTGCTCCTCCCGCTCCCAACCCGGGCCTCCCACCTGCAGCACCCTGCCGCCGGCCCAGCTCGCCCCTCGCTGCCGGCTCCGCTCGGTGTTTCCGGGTGCCGCGGTCCCGTCCCGCAAAGGCTCCGGCTGCAGCCGTGGCCCCGCCCGCTCCGTTCCCAGGGCCGCGGCAAAGCAGCGCGCCCCCGCCCGTCACCGGCTCCGGAGGGCAGCGCAGCGATATCTACAGGGCTGTGGGGTGAATACTCGGTGGCCGGAGCGGCGGCGGCCGGATCAGGAGGGATCCCGTTCCAAACGCAGCGTTACCCGCCCGTGCCGCCGCCTCCCGCTGCCGCCGCCATTGGCGCCGCGGCTCGGGCCGCCTCGGCGGCCGTTGAGGGGGGGGGGCGGCGCGAGGGGCCGCGTGCGGGGCCGGCGCCACCCCAGCGGTCGCCGTGCAGGGAGCGCGGTTCCCTCAGGGCGACAGGGCGCGTTTCGCCGAAAAAAAAAAGTCTTTTAATAGGGGTATTCCTGCAGCGAACGACACGAGTATTTGGTATGAAATCCATGGTAAATTTATTAGAGCTGTGCAAGGCTAGTTCGAATTAAGATACGGACCTCTCACAGAGAACCATTCCAAAGAAAAATATTGCGTGGCAAATTTTGAAGATCGTATTTAGGCAAAACTCCTTTATGCTTCAATTACAGCCTCAGATATTTAGGTTGATTTACTGACGGTTGGCAAAGGACCCTATGTCCTGCCCAGTGTGTCACATGAGAGAGAAAAATGGGTGAAATCCTGGCCTGCTGACACTGGCAGCAGAACGTGAATGGCCATTTATTTCATCAATTACAATTGTAGAGCATGGGAGAGAAGCACACTGCTAATAAATGCAGTTTTAACACTAGGCACATGTTCAATGAAACATTGATTAGTAGAATGCTTTAGGAGAACACACATTGTTAACACCAAGGGAAGTCAGTCCATGGCCAAGGCTGCTGGAGAGTGGACGCAGTGCCACTAGCAATGGTCTCTGCACGAGCAGATGGCAGCTCTGGCAGCTCCCAAAGATTTTGCTGCAAGATGTGAAGCTGCTCCTGAACTCAAAAATGGGGCATGGTCTTTCTGTGACCACATCTACTGTACCTGCTTGCAAGATGTCAGCATCGTTCTTGAAATTGAACTTGTAGGTGTGTAGGGTACCACAGGTTAGACTAAAGACTTGAGAAAAGGAGCCAAGATACTATCAGTTATATGAACTTAATTAAATTTCCATTCCTTCCCAAGGGAAAATGTGTTGTTTTTCAGCAGCTTTTACACTATCAGCCTCACCTGGGGTGCGTTACGTCATGTGCTTCTCTACAGAACTTTAGGTATCTGCAGTGGCTTTGAACAGAGTTCAGTATTTCTTTGCTCGGAGCTGTTTGGCTTCTCTAATGAACAAACTTTAATTAATCCACAAAAATTTCAGTCCTGTGGAATATTTTATTTTGCTTTGCAACCTCCATATTGAACTTGCATTTGATCACAGTAAACTAAAACCAATACTCGGATATTATTTTAGCATCTTTTCTTCTGTCCCATGGAGGACTGCTTATCAAATGTTTACGTTAGCCTTGTTTTATGCAAAGATGCCCAGGCACGGTGCTCAGTTTGCATGTACAACAATTTGTTTGACCTCCTCCACTTTGGTTAATAACCGAGTATTTTCTAAGTATTTGTTGCACCAATCAGAATTCAGGTGGGTGTTCATCACATTCCCCATTGGAAATAAAACCAAAAATAAATCATATAGGTAGGGTACAATATGCTCTCTTAAAATGATGCCTAAAACACTGACAAAACTAATGATATCTACTAATGACTAAAACCAAAGGTAAACTAACGAGAGGCATGACATTACTATCTAGACATACAACGTAACAGCCAAGTAGCATCTGCCAATAAGGGTATTTTTTTTTCTTACATCAAGTAATTAATCTAATATTACTGAATATAATCCACGTCTAGGATGCCAAGCAACTCTTCAGGAGTTCATATAGACCATTTTGATGTAGCAGCAGCGAGAGCAAAGGCACTCAAAACACTGAATAGCAGCAGGAGTTGGGGAGTGGAGTGTTTCCCAGCAGAGCTCTGTGAAAAAAAAAGAAAAAGAGAGAAACTTGATAAACAAAATTCAAAATAGTTCAATTTATTACTGTTATAAAAGCATAGAAAGTTTCAGAGAAATCTTTTCCTATTAGCCCCTTTTGTCATGTAGACATTTCTGGTGTTTACAGGTCATGTGCCACACCTATAGTATACGTAAATTAACAGGTGTTCAGTTTTCAAGTTTTCCTCATTTCTGTTGACACTATTACCCTTTATTATGTTGCACATGTATTCTCAAACATTTATTCATATATAGGAAATCTGACAGATACCTCACAGTATAAGCAATACTTTCAGTTTCCTACAGTATGTATAAAAAGAAACCAGTAGAAACTACAAAGAGGAAAAGTGCTTACCACTTGACTGCCACCCGAGGAAGGTGAATTCTGAAAACAAACAAACAAATAAATCTAGAAGTGTTCCCACACAATGGTTTTGAACACAGTTTTGCCTGTGATCAACAGAATTTCAATAGCATAACTCATAGCACAGGTTTAAGTTGTTCGAGAGGAAGGTAGCTTTACATAGATAAAGTAAATAGTTTTAGTTACATACTCTATCTCACCTTTGAAAATTTCAGCTATAATTAATGAAAGGGAAAAGCCTATTTTTCTCTTATTCTACTAACATATTCCATACAGAGTTTTCCATCCCTATAGTTGAAAGGGGATGTTAAAAGCTGATGAGTACTGGGAAAAACAGAAAAAAAAAATGCAAAACCAGGTAACTTGCCAGTAAAAAACGCAAGAATCTAGATTTATTAAAAAAAAAAAAAAAAGACAAGATTAACTGAGCCGAGCTTATAAAAATCTACACAGAGAACAGGAGTTTAAAAATAGAGGACAGCTGAGTGTAACAAGGCCACTAACTGGTATGTGAAGCAAGACAGATTCAGATTTAAAATGTAACATAATGAAATGGCTTTCCCAGGCTGAGATCATATTTTCCACAGTGTTTTTTTTAAGTATGCTCTAACACAAATGGAAGCAATACAGAATGTTCTCTTCAGACCAAATCATCCCAAAATTGCTCTAGAAACCACCCGGCTTCTTTGTTTACTAAGAAAAGAAGATGAAAATTCTGTATTGAAAATATTCTTACCGGTTTCCCAGAATAAGTGCTTCCTGAGGCAGAGCCGCCCTGTAAAACAGTTATAAATAACTTATTTTTGTTGTACGAGACTCTTAGTGAATTGTGTCCAAAGAGCAGAAAGTGGTCTTGAAAATGCCCTAGATATTAGTAGTTTTGATACTGACACTGATTTTATGTTTTTCCTTGCACTTTTTTTCCTATTTTAATTGAATCATCTCAAGTAAGCACAGCTATGTCCTCTGTATTCCATGAACAATTTCAGAGGATTTTGAAAGCAATGTATCATTGACTGAACTACAAAGTTTGAAACTGAAACAGTTATTCTGATATTTAAATACAACATTCTTAACAGAATGATCCAAGCACATTCCTATGAGTAAGTAACAGAGTATATAAAAACTTTGTGATGGGAGGAATGAATTTGAACAAAATATTCCAATTTTTATTGGTCGTTTTTCTCAGACATTTACCATTGTAGCAAAATTTTAAATTTTACCCTCATTATTGTTACCTATTTAAATACCAATATCCACATTTCTACCTTGGTTGTAGAATCCTGAAAGAAAAATATCCTTACTGGCTTTCCTTGTTGACTGCCTCCTGAGGAAGATGAACCCTGAAAAAAGATACCCGTTTTCCAATCTAAGCCTATTAGTACTTCAGCATATTCTTGTTATTTGGAATAAAGGACCACAGGAGAATGAACACTATTTTGTGTCCAGTCATCCAAAAATCACAGGGAAAAGCTTCTCTGAAATACAAATATTTAACATTTTTCTATTACAACCATTCTTTTGAATGATGTATTAGTCAGAGAATTTAAGTTCTCAAGAAGAAAGAGCTGTTTTGTAGTTATAATGTGTTTATTATACAGAAAGGAAAAAATAATAAGGTCCAATTAAACTTTAATTCACCTGGAATCAGTCTACAGTTAGATGGGGGGGTGGGATATATATATTGAAAAATTAGATGTTCTACAAGAGTCTTACTCAGTTTTCTGGCAAAGTTGCTCTTCTTATTTGAGTGGCATTGCCAAACAGAACTCTTACAAGCTCTGACTCTTTCAGAAACGCCATCAAATATGGCACACACCGTGTCTCACTTTTATGATTCACGAATAAGAAAATGTAACATTTGTGCCCACTTTTTAATAACGGGTGGATACATCTTATTTCCTGTAAGAGATAAACTAAAACATTGTGTGTGCCTATTTATACTGCCTGCCATTGAATGACAGCAAGAGCAAGGTTTACATTACATAGTAAAAAAGTGGTCTGATATGGGACAAGATGGAAAGACGCGTAGCTAAATGTCAACTATTAATGTCTTCAAAAAGAAAACAAAAACATATTCTTCAAAGCAGAAGCTTCTCTTCTACCCAGAAATACTTAAGACAAATGGATATAAAATCTATGAAAAAAGAGTGAGCCCTGAACACAAAGTGTTCAATTACTATGAATTCGAACAGAAATAACTGTTCAGAAGTCCCCTACAAAAAAAGTAATGAAGATCCTGTAATCTCATTCTGTGATTACTAGAACCAATCCAGAGACTGACTAGAAGTTCAGTTACAGAATAAAATGCTGGCTGAAAACTGTGGAACAGTGTGAAAATAAATATTTGCATTTGTTGAGATAAGTAAATCATGTGACACTCTTTGCATATTTAAGTAATTCTCAGAAAGATGTCTAGTCCAAACTAACTGCATATAAACAGATGTAGAAGAAAAAAGAAAAGTAAACTTGAAATTTTTTTTACTTACTGGTTTACCATATTGTCTGCCTCCAGAAGGATATGAGCCCTGTAAGAAATCAAACATCTATTAATTGAATGAAAAAAAAATTCTATTACTATCTTGAGACAATTTGTGCATTACTTAGGACAAACTTATTTGGGTGTTGTTTGAAAAAAAAGTAACTGGGGTGCCTAAAACTTAAGCTATCTACTGCACATGTAAACTATGGCACTTTGTTACTCTGAATCAAGAACCCAGTGTTATGAAATACAGTATAGCAATTACAGTTTTACACAGTAGTAATTCTGTGTAAGAATTACTGTTGGAATTGTAACAAATTCTTTTATTCAGCTTGCTGAAACAGCTTTAATTGCTATTACCTCAATTATCTAAGCTCAGTAAAAGGGCCAAATGAATGCATCTTTCAGCATCAAGTAACTGACCCGATCCAGACAGTACAGGGAAAGAGTCAGGAGTGATGGAAGGTGAAGAGAGTATACTCACCTGCCCACCATACTGGCTGCTTCCTGAAGATCCCTATTAAAAAAAAAAAAAAAAGAAAAAAAATCACAGGAAACTTAAGTACTTAAACTTTGGCAAACTAACAGCAGTTACTTTTTTTTTTTTCCCCTCCTGTGCAGAATGAAACACCACAGAAGCACTTTTTGACAGGAGATCTCAGTAAATAAGGTGCAGTGAAAGACTTCTGAATTAATTCCTCTAAGTTCCCTAACAGTTCAAAGTAGTAAATTTGGCAAACAATCACAAAACACCTGCTAAGACTATTCTTTGACATAAATATACAGATATAAAGTGTCTTTAAATATGGCTCTGTTCAAGACAAAAAAAACCCTGCTTTATTTATGATTTTCTGAGAGGTCAAACATGTTCAGAGAGCATCAAGTGTACTATTGTAAGAGCATCCTTATTATTCCAAATGAGCCATTTGGGAAAACAATTGGTTTGCAGCTTTTAAAATCCTTGCCATGCTACTATATGCGATTTTCTTAATAAGAGTGATACTGAACTCAAATGCTTGACAATGGAGTAAAAAGAAATTTAATTACTTTTTAGTATAGCAGAGTAAAACACTGCGAAGAGAGTAATACCAATGAAAAATATATTCCACCTTCTTATTAGATAGCCATCAATTACGTCTGGGCTAGTAAGATTTCGTGATCAGTGACAAACTAAGTCTACAAAAGGTACATAGGGAGCTGCTTACAGTAAGAGACTCGAACTGCAGCTGAAGATGGGGAAAGTAGTATTATTATGGGTAACACATCAGAATTTATATTTTCTAAGCAATATCTTTCGGTACATTTTGAACCAAATTTCCAAGTATTTAATCTAAACAAACACCAAAAAAAGGGATAATTTCAATATAATTGAAAAAATAACACAGAAAATAGATTTTGAACTGGTGTCATAGCAATGTCAAACTGAAACATAAAAGTGGTTAATTAAAATTATCAATTAAAATTATCACTTGAGATAAGAGGTGTTCTGACGTAAAAAACCTAAAGTTATGATCTGTGTAGTTTCATTAAATGAAGTTTGCCCATGCTACTCCATTTTAATTACTGAGAAATGTTCCCTGTTTTCAGATATTTATTCAGAGTAAAATGACAGTGAAAAACTGACTGGCAGTATATACACTGCATCATATTTTTAATTTCATAAACAGCAAGTAGGAAGAAGATCTTGAAAACAAAGAAAAGTTACTTGCCTGTCCCCCATACTGACTGCTTCCAGAATAAGATGAACCCTGTAAAAAGAACGTGGAATTTTTCTAAGTAATTTTATTAAATACCATCTGGTATCAAAACCCCCCTATACCTAATCTAAACTCTCATGAAGAGAAGAACTGGAAGAGCTTTAAACAATTATTAATGCAGTGGCAAATGGCTACTTATCCATACATCATATTAGTGGTTTATGCAGTAAGATGAATCCTGTGAATTATTCTTCAGTACTTTTGTGAGGTAAAAAAGCTGCTATAACTACAAAGTAAAATCTTGACTCTAGTATATAGAAAGATCAAGAGTAATTCAATAAAAGCCACATGAACTTTCTGAAGTTATTGTCCCTATTTCTGTGACTAAACTGAACTCAATATTTAATGACTTCTGGGCAAATATGGCAACTGAGCCATGCTTATTCCTGAGGAGATAATCTGTGTACTTATTAAAGACAAATTGCCTACCTGTCCACCACCATGGTAGCTGTTTCCTCCAAAAGAGCCCTGTATTCAAGAAAAATAGCAATGCTTACTCTGTGGGGTTTTTGGGTTTTGATTTTTTTTTTTGAAGTATTTACAAAAGTATAGAGAATACACTAATTGGACAGAAAAATTTTTTTAATATGTTCCTCTGCTCCCACTTGGAAGCATTTGGGGTGAAGATTTTAAATCTAAGTTTCACTCATTCAATCATACTGATAATAACCATCATAAGAAAAGCACTATTACACAGCAGATAAACTATGAGATATTTGGGAAACAGGTTCTTAGAAAAGTCCCTGGCCTCTCTTATAAACCAAGAGAAATTAAATGCTTTGAAGCAGTTTTTCATGTCTGGATGTTTTACAGAATTAGGACTAGTCTTCCTTTAATACAGATAGTGGAGAATATTACTACTTGTTTAATCCACGGTGGGGAAATTGCAATTTATTTCCTATGTATTTCTTTTAAAATAGAAATGCATCTGGGTAGCTAGTTTTGAATGCTATACTACAGTTGCAAGTCACTTAATGTTTTTGTCCTTAGCAGGTTCAAAAATTCTCATTTTGGCAGAATGTGAAAAAAAACTTTAATCATACATATAAATTCACAGACAAAAACTATTTCAAGAAATGTAGTTCCTTGGGGAATTTTCCAGTACGTGTACACACTATGCAAAATAGACAAAGACAAAGAGTACTTACTGGACTTCCACCAGGGCACACACATCCACCCTGTAAAAAACACAACCAAACTTATTTTCTTGAATCTATGACTGGAAGAGACCTCTGAATTAGTAAATAAAACTCACATGCTGCTACTGCAAGAAAATAGAGTATAAAATCCTGCCCATAGACTCACCAAGCTCCATCTGAAAAGCAGGGTTTTTTGTCTCTCCGCTGTCCTTTCATGTTAGCTGTGTGGTTACTGATCACATTTTTAAATATAGTCTTCTATTTTCTCACTTTAAACTTACAGAAAAAACTTTACTCACCAAAAAGATAAGTAAAAAAATTCTGAGTAGTACTATTGAAAATACTTTGGGTTTTCTTTTTTTCCTAAAGAGGCCAGAACACCTGGAGTACATGCAGTATTCTTTCATGCTACAGGTGCTATAGGAAACAGTAAAGATGACTTCCAGTGGAGGCCTACTAGGTGATTTCTACTCTGATAAAACTGAGAGGTGGCCAGGGGTTCACCATTCAGTGTCTCACTTTCCACATTCAATCTTCATGGAATGTGTAACAAGAAAAACGTTTAGCACCAAGGCAAGTACAAAAGCTCAACTACAGCTGCCTTTCAGACAGTTACTACTGGCTACTATGACCTGTGGGATGTCTGAATGGCAAGGGAAAAGAAAAGAACATGTTGCTGAGGCTTTGGGCAAAAAGGACAGTGGTGAAGGAAAACAGTTCTGGTGAAGGAAAGATACACAAAGCAAATTGTGAGTGCCTGACACTCACAAAATTGAATGGTGTGGATAAAAAAACCCCGTACCTGTCCACCAGACTGTCTGCTTCCTGAAGAATAGCCCTGGAAAAAACAATGAGTAACTAATTATTTCTGTGTTACTGAGTAATATTCTCACTTTTTCTCTATGGTCATTAGTCATTCAAATTGCTTCTGTTCAAACACAACAACAAAAATGGGCTTCTTAGAACCATGATCTGTATAAGGAAGTATTTCCATGCGGTCACACAGGCTCCTGTATAATTTGCTCATATCATGATCTGACATACCAGACAGACACAAACTTAGCAATCCTCACTCAGTTTGGCTAAAAACTGTACTTTTTCAGAATGTTCCTTTTTTTTTTTTTCCCCCCCAAAATACAGGTCAGTTTTCCTAATGAACTGCGTACCAAAACTGCAAATACTATGGAAGTAGAAATTTTACCTGTCCACTATACTGGCTGCTTCCTGAGGCTATACCCTAAAGAAATAAGAAAGCATTTATATTTGTTGCACATTCTTTAACTTATGACCTGTGACAGAAAAACACACTTTTATTTGTCTTCATGGATTTAAGTGTCACAGGAATGTGAATACTTCCTGTATAACCGTACTAAAATCTATTGGTCTTTACAATGGCTACTGTTTAAACAGAACAATAAAGTTTAAATCAAAGTCAGCTTCAGGTAGGTGTGAGTAGCGCCGCTGCACTGGGCTGTGTGCTCAGGGCAGCCTCCTATGTTTTACTTTCCTGAGTGGGCTGACACAGCAGAAAGTCATATATTCATCTGTTCTGCCTAAACACTGTTTTGCTGTAAGCCACCCTTTTATAAAATACTCTGTTTTTCACAAAACAGAAAAAGAGAGAAAGGTGAACAATGGAAAAAACAACCCATAAATAGAAAAACAATTCTCACCTGTCCTCCATAATGGCTGCCACCTGAGAAAGATGGACCCTGAAGCAAAGGTGTCAATTATTTCTCTACAAAAAGCTTCTTTAAGGGTATTTGAAAGAAAGACTATTTTCTTTCTCTGTTGTATAATGTACAAAGATTACAGAAAGATGAACACTCAACCTATTCCTTTATGTGTTCTGTGCAATCCAGGGATGGTCTGTAACATATGAATCTTCCGTGATACTGATCATGAACTATTAGGAATATATACCTCGTTTCAGGAGACTATGTTTGGACTGAAAATGTCTTTCTCCACTAACTCTCTCTTCAATAACTCTGACAATAACAGTTTTCAGAAGGGTTTGTTTGTTGGGGATTTCAGTCCATAATAAAGACTATACCACAAGGCAGCACTAGGAAGCCTCTTCATCATCTTTCACTTTACAAGGGCATGCAACACCTGACCTTCTCTCCTGTTGCCCTCCTGAGACATATTGCTTCTCTGATGTCAACTCTTATATTGCATTTTGCTGAAGGTGAGGTATTCCACAGGTTAAGGTAGAGGGGGGAATGCAATCTGCTTCCAGCTACTCCTTACTGTTAGAGCTAAGAAACTGACAGCAGCAGAAGGGAAATAGGTCCAGAATGAGAAGGGCAGGTTGGAGAGTAGAACAAGGCCAGAACTGCATTTACTGTGATACAACAGAAATACTGGCCCTTCATAGTTTTTGTATTGTTTCAGATCATGTCTTCAGACACCTGATCATCTACTACCAGATTAAAAGAGTTTACTCAAAACATTATTTTTTCAGTCAACAGAGAAATACAGAGTTTTGATGTAGAAGCTGGGTGATAGGATAAGGACTACAAAGGAGAAGATTCTCACCTGTCCTCCATACTGGCTGCCTCCTGAAGAAGGTGAACCCTGAAGAAAATAAAATAAATGATCTCTACATCCATGTCATAGCACTCCTTTAAACCATATCGCATGTGAAGGAGAAGCACCTAATTTCTTTCAGTGCAAAACTGAGCAGACTGAACCAGTCTGTGCAAAAAGGAGTGAGACTTATGTGCCTTCACCATGATGCATCAGACATCACATCTCCTAAAAACTCTCCTGTGGCATTGTATCATATACATTTATAACTACTATATACCTAGCAATAAACTGAAGAAGACATGGGAAAAAAAATTAAATCCATCTCTTTAAAATGTTCTTTTACATAGAGAATTACCAAATCTCTTGGATAAAGTAGTAAACACTACAAGGGAAGTATTCTCACCTGTCCACCATACTGGCTGCCTCCTGAGGAAGGTGAACCCTGAACATCAACAAAAAAAGAAACTGAAACTTCTTTACACCCATTTCATAGAGTCAAAGAATCATTTCATAAAGCTTTAAAAATTTTGGTCAGCTTCATGAAGTACTAATTTATTTCAGAAAGACATGATCTCTAGTCCTGCAAATTTAATGAGCCCATTAAGTCAACCATGTATTTCGCATTCTATTTTTTCTTAGTCTTAAATAATGGTTTTCATCTGAACTTGTTTTGTTAAATCACAGTAGCACCACAACACTATGGAGAAAGATTTACTGATAAGATTTTAGACTAAGATAAATAAAGCTAAGGTAGACAGCCAGGTAGAAAATGAATATACTACAAGCTTGCATAGGTCAAAACTACAAAATGGGGACTTTTAATGCTTACTTGTCCACCATAATGGCTGCCTCCGTAAGAAGATGGCCCCTGGAAAAATATTGAAAATCAGTTATTTCTGCATATCTTATTCATGGTGACAAGCAGCAAAGACATTTGCATTTTGTTATTTGACTGGTTTTTTGTAATCTTCCAAGAATAAACTCTATATTTTTGTCTCCCTTGAATTCACAATATTACTACAGGAAATAGATCACTATAAAGTATTTTGAGATAATAAATTCATATAGCCATCTGGATAATCCTTTACTTGGTAAGAGTCAAATAATGGTAAAGCAAATGTACCATGTAAAATATTAAAAGTAAGAGCTTACGTGTCCACCATATTGGCTAGCTCCAGAGGAATATGAATCCTGTAAAGAATACCAAATAAGTGAATTACCTGCTGTAGGATTCCCTTAAATCAAAACATGGGTTTCCCAAAACAACAGGAGCAAGCGAGCAACGTAAGAGTGAAGACAGGTGAGCAGGGCTTTTAGTATGCTTTAACAACTAGAGGTCAAGCCTTACAAGGTAACTTGGGGAAATACCTGAATTCTTAAGTAAGGATGTAAGGCAAAAAAACCTGCTTGCTTTGTGTGACTTGTTGGGAAGGTTAGAGCAGCATTCTTTCAAGTTCTTTTTTCTGCTCATTTCTGTAGAATGGCATTTCTTTATTTGGAAAGCTGAATCCTGGGCTAAAGTTAGCAATAAAAGACTGGCTACCTAACAGGACTCTAAAAACCAAACTAAGCAAGTTTACTGAAACCTCATACAAGAAGTTGTCTCTTTAAAGAGGGGAGATTTGATTTGTTTTTCTTCTTCATGAAATTAGGTCCACTAGAAATCAAGAATGCTACATTTTGATTCATTCTTCCCCAACACCTATTTTTTGTGTGAGCTTCTTTACACAAATTTCACAGAAACAAGGGCATTATTTGCTAAAAAAAGCCATCATATATAATTTTTAGGACATATCAAACCCAATGATGAATTTCATTTACTGAGGTTTTGCTCTTTAACATAGTTCCTGTATGAAAACTGAATTTTAATTCAGTTTGTGAATAACCATTGTTTTCAAAAGTGGCAAGGTGCCTCTCCTTTTGGAATGAGTGCTTACTTGGCTACTGTACTGGCTGCCTCCAGATGATGATGAGCCCTGACAGTGGAAAAAAAGAAAAGAAACCAGTTATTTTCCTCTAACAGAACTATTTTAAAGCAAAACTTCTTGAAGGACAGCAGTATATAAATTTCTATTTTAACATTTTTCTTTGGGCTTTAAATCCACTCAAAATGTAAAGTCTACCCTTCCCTACTTTGTTAATACATCTAAAATTTAGTATGCACCTGTCTACCAGAATGGCTGCCTCCAGAGCCTTTTCAGAAAGGAAATAGCAGTTATTTCACTTCAAAGGATCTGACTGGATAGGCAGCTTACTTCTTTCAGTTTAAAATCAGCACACTGAAGAATAATATCCTCACAAAAAACTTTTAATATTAATTCTTGCAGAGTATTGCAGACCTTTTGAGTACTCTGAGCTTCCACAAGATCTGCTAGGCTCATACAGAAATGAAACTGTTTTGTGTTTAGTATGTAATGTCAAGCATCTATCAGAAATATGTCCTCCATAACGAATCTGAACTGTGTAAATGACTTATTAATTGCCCTATAAAGAAGATAAAGACCATGTTCTGAGGTAGACTGCAACATATAGTTGGGGGAGAACTAAGATCTACATTCAGTATGCAAAATCCACTCTCCCATGATGAGGTACTGGATGCATCTACGCATTAAAGTACAGATCAGGAGTGTGACTTTGAGACAAAACTCCTGATAGTCACCTCACTCACTGTAATTTGTTTAGACACCTTTCAGATTAAACAAAATTGTAGAATGCTCTCCAGGGGCACACTTAATTCATTCAAGTAATAAGCAGACTTTTGGTCCATGGGATCAGATCAGACAAAACCAAACCCAGTGGTTCATCAGCACTGTTTGTTGCACTCTACAGAGCTGTAGAGCTCGTGAACATTAAAAGTGTTCATGACGATGAACATTGCTTACATTTGCAGAGGAATCACTTCTGGCTAAGGCAGGAGATCCACCCTGTAAGGGAGGCAAAAAAAAGAAAAGAAATAAAAGAAAAATTAGACTTTGTTTTTATCAGAAACTAAAAATGAAACAAAACTTTAGAATGCTCATTCTATGGTATTTTAAAGGAAGAATATAACTGTCTGAAATTAAATTACACTTACACTTCACTTACTTTTCTTAATTTGCAGAGATAGCAAATAATGTTTTTTGGCCTGGAAGACCATAACTCACGAAGTATCATTTTGTATTTATCTACCCATGACACAAAAAAAGAACGCTACCCAAGGTGCAGGAATATCCTTTACATACTACATGTTGATTGACATCATGTGATTTGCTTTGAAAAGCATGTATCACCCTATTTCACAGTCTAACAATTTCACATGGACTTAAAAGCAAAAACGAGAAGTGGCTCAGTTTGTGTTTTTTGTTTAATTTAGTAAACATTGATTTCTGAGACAGCTTTTATGGTTAGCCATTTTGCAGACAATATTACTTTAGCTTCCCTTCGTGATAGATCTTTTGGGAATTAATTCTGCTATTTAATACAATCAGTTTTTTTATGTTTTGAGAAGAAATACACATGCCTGTAAATACTGTATGGTAACTGAAAGTCACTGCTCAGAGAATACACTTTGCTGCCAACTTTGGGGGTTCCTGGCTTGTATCAGAAATAGTGTGATCAGCAGGAGTAGGGAAGTGATCATCCCTCTGTACTTGACACTGGTCGCTGGTGAGGCTGCACCTCAAGTACTGTGTTCAGTTTGGGCCCCACACTACAAGAAAGACATGGAGATGCTGCAGCGTGTCCAGAGAAGGTCAACAAAGCTGGTGAGGGGTCCAGAGCACAAGACTTATGAGAAGCTGAGGGAACTGGGGTTCTTTAGCCTGGAGAAATGGAGGCTGAGGGGAGACCTTACCGCTCTCTAGCACTACCTGAAAGGAGTTTGTAGAGAGGTGAGGGTCAGTCTCTTTTCCTAAGTAGCAGGCAACAGGACAAGAGGAAACGGCCTCAAATTATGTCAGGGGGCGTTTTGAATGGATATTAGGAAAAATTTCTTCAGCAAAAGAATTATCAAGCATTAGAAGGGGCTGCCCAGGGAAATGATTGAGTCACTAATCCTGGAGGTATTTAAAAGACATGTAGATATGAAGCTTAGGGACATGGTTTAGTGGTGGGCTTGGCAGTGTTAGATTTATGGTTGGACTCAATCTTAAAGCTCTTTTCCAACCTAAATGATTCTATGATTCTGTAATTCTGAATGATATTGGCATAATGAGAAGTACCTCCTACCATGTCAGTAATATGTAAATCACCAAAGGAACAATGAATATAAAATTAAAAGTACATTCAAATAAGTTAGAAATAAATAGGACCACAGATAATTTTCGAGTTAAATAATTTAGTAAAAGAAAATGTGTAAAGAAAAAATAACACTTACAGAACTTCCTCCAGAACAATCACATCCACCCTGTAAAGATTGCAACAAATATTTAAGATATCACGAGCAAGGGAATGAAAGGGACTTCAGTTACAACTCAGATCACTTTTTCTACCATCCCAGGTATGCAAGCCATGAAGTTATAAGTGCCCAACTTCTAGAAATTAGTCTATTTTTTTGTTCTCTTCATCCTATGCAACTATTCCCGCACTTATTGCTCTGACGAGGCAAAAACCTTCTAATTTTGTTATCTACAATCTTTAGCTTAAAAACTTTACTCATCAAATGGACAAGTAACAAAATTCTGAGTAGCACTATAGAAAACAATTTTCTTCCCTCTCCCCCCTGCCAGACAACTTGGAATACATGCAGTATTCTTTCATGCTACAGGTGTTACAGAAAACAGGTGATTTCTACTCTGATAAAACTAACTGAGACATGGCCAGAGATGGCCACTTTCAATCTGCACAAAACGTGTAAGAAAAATGTTTAGCACCAACGCAGGTACAAAAGCTCAACTACAGCTGCCATTCAGACAGTTACTACTGACTGCTACGACCTGTGGGGTGTCTGAATGACATGGATAAAGAAAAGAACATGTTGCTGAGGCTTTGGGCAAAAAGGACAGTGGTGAAGGAAAACAGTTCTTGTGAGGGAAAGATACACAAAGTAAATTGTGAGTGCCTGACATTAACACAACTGAATGGTGTGTGTAAAGAAAAGCGTACCTGTCCACCAGACTGGCTGCCTCCTGAAGAAGTTGAACCCTGTAAATGTTATATTTTCATTTAAAGGATTTTCTTTAAGTTTGACATGTATATATTTGATTACAATGTATTGTCTTTTGCTCTCTAAACTATGTTTGAAAAGATCTATCTGGTTAGGAACACGATTTTATATATAGAAAAATTAATGAGGATAACCCCTCCTCACCCTCCAGGTAGTCTGAGAACTTAGGTATTACCAAACTGGTAATATTTTCTTGAAATATATATATTGGAGAAAAATAAAACAAACCACACAAAAAAATAATACTGAAGAAAAATTTTCTACCTGACCACCGTACTGGTTGCTTCCGGATGAGGATGAGTCCTAAAAAACAAATAAAAATAACTTAATTTATATTAAAAAAATTATAACTAATTACTATTATAAAAGTAAAAATTAATACAAAATATTTATTACTTTCATTTGTTTCCTGGTGTTAGAACATCAGTTAGTACATGAATTGTGTTTTGCTCACTCTGCTTACACTTGGACTTTTATGTAGAGATATGTAAGGAAAACATGTTTGAGTACCCAGTGAGTCTTGCTCCCAGATGACAAAATTGCTGTAATACAATAGGAGGATCAAGCTTTTTTATAACAGATAGTTCAGGTCAAAAAATATAAAGAGTTAGTATTTACCTGTCCACTGGAGTAGCCACCACTTTGAAAAGATGATCCCTGCAAAAAGTAGACCAAATGTATTTTTGTTAAAAATGGCTTCTGGAACTGCAACTATGTTGTTGAATAGACATACGCACATTTTTAAACAAATTGTTTGGGTTTTCACAACAGTTTGGGTTTTCACAACAGTTTGCCATTTAGTTTCACAAGACGTGATGGCAAATGTAATGAGAAATTCTAGGAGATAAACAGTTGCATATAATTTACTCATCAGGATATTTTTTTAAATAATTTTTTTAAATAATTTTTTAAATAGAACAGCCATTTTGGAAGGGAACTGCAAATAATGAATAAAATAGATGCTTACATGTCCACCTGACTGGCTGCCTCCTGGGGAATAAAAATCCTGGAAAAATGTATTGAAATTACATGAAAAAAAACCAAAAACTTCCTTTCTTTTGGAAAGTATGGAAAGATCAGGATGGAAGCTGAACAGTATTTCTCCACATTCCTTAATTTTCTCTTATGGATTGTTCAAGAACAAGAAAAAATGTCTTCCTCTATAAAACAGCACATGCCCCTTTTTGCCTGTTGATAATTGTGGTTTTGGTGAAAGATATTATTTTGGATATAATGATTAAAAGTTCTTATATCTCCGACAAAATAATTTCTCAGTCTGTGTCATTTAACTCTCATTAAAATAAGTAAAATGACAGGAAAATGGAACCACTCATATCGAAGTGTTTTGCAGTCAGGCAGTGAGCGAAAAAGCACAGGAATCTGAACAAGTAAATTGTGGTACCTTGTTTGTGACTTTGAGATTCAAGAGCACACTGCAGCACACACGCAGCGTGAGTTGGGATTTCTAGTAGTACTTTAACACTTTAGTCATATTGTCATTCCCTCTGTGCTCAAAGACTTTCTATCCCACACTGGAAGATGCCACACCACCAATTTAGGTGGCTAGCAGTTGCCAAGCGCTGGGGCAGACACCCTGGCAACATGTAAGGAAGGAGTGCTTACCCGTTCACTCTGCCGGCTGTCAGATGGTGAGGTGGAATCCTAAAAAATATTAGAAGCTTGTTATTCCATGGCAAATATTTCTATTATTTTCTAACCAAGGGTGGAAGGCAAAGAAAACTACTGCTTGTTTGCATAACTTGTTGGGAAGGTTAAAGATGCAGGCTGTAGCATAAGCAGAATTCTTTCAAGTTCGTTCTTTGCTCCTTTCTGGAGAATGGCATTTCTATATTTGGAAAGATGAATCCTGATGTAGTGTAATAAATGAATGAGATCACATCTCCATGTTATTTCCTCTTAGAATGCTATAGGGGAAAACATCAGCACTTTAAAAGCCATCTTGGTTCTTGTAAGATCTCAGTGGTACCCATCACTGTTGTTTATACCTTAGTTTTTTTCAGAGGGCCTCAGGGCCCTCTGTAGTATCATATTTTAGCTTTGCTGGATATCCACAAGAAGATTTTGATACGGAAACTGTGTGTAAACTAATGACACACTGTACTGGTGGCTGAAGCGCACAGCTGAATTTATAAAAATTTGAGAACAATTTTCTACTAACCAGGACACTGGAAAACATATTTCTTAGAAATCCAGTTAAAGTATAATCAATCACTCAAGACTCTGAGAAAATGAGACATTAAACTTTGAAAGTTTTATAAACAGCTTCACCAGAATAAATAGGAAATATATTTTAGTCAGGAGGAAAGGCATGTTCTTAAACAGAAAAGCAAGTAGTTCTCACCACACACTACATAAAACCAGACCATTCCTATGAAATATATAGATGAAGGAACTTGAATCTTAGATGTCTGGCATTGGAAAAACACAAATGAAGTGTACTGTGAATTGGAGATAGAAAGAGAGAGAACTAGTCTGTACAGTATTGATAAGGGAAGTTATATTGTAGAAAAAGAATAAAGTGAGATAATGATTAAGGGTTAAGTATGATGTGTTTTCTCAAAAAGACAAGGAAAAGTTGAGTTTTAAAATAAATCTGCATTTTAAGAGCAATTAAGCTTGAAAATGGGAATTATTATGAGAGTCCAGAACAGTAAAAATATATGGAATATACTACTAAGGAAATAAGTCACAGAAAATAAGCCTTGAGAACAAGAATGGCTGATCTGACATATTGATAGTACTGTTCTTGTACTTCAATTAGTGTTATTGAATTAATTTAACTCAGTGAAAAAGTAGCCAAATTAAATTGCTGGAAGTAAGATGTATCTGGTTGCTTTGCATCCCATGAGCATATACTAAGTTTCAATGGAAATTGTGAACTAAAGGAAAATGGTTTCCTTTGTAAATGCTGCTTCCATAATAATTTATTCACAAAATGTATGATTGTTATAATTCAGAACTGTTGTAACTATAACTTTAAGTCTTTATCATACCATAGCACAATAATGTGACATAATTTAAAACTACATTTTCCTTTATCTATAGAAACAACATAATTTCAAATAAATTGTTGTTATTGCAGAAAATTACTCAACACCACAGATGATTAGAATGTACTGTGAAGGAGCTTTTGAAGATAAGATGATAAGATAAAGTCCATGTAAGCACATAGTTTAAAAGGTAGTATATTCTGGTACTGATATACTTAAGAAGAAATGCTTACGCTGCCATTAGCTCCACCGCCTCCTATGGGAGGTGAATCCTGTAAAATAATGAAAAAACATTTATTTTCATATCAAATGAATATAAAAATAACCAGCCACTTAGAACCTCCAATTTTTTGTAAACCAGGGAATGTGCAAGAAAAGGTACATAACTTCACCTGTTGCTTAAGCAGAAGAGGTTAAAAAAAATATTCCAAAATTAACAATTCTTTACATTCAAAAATCCCATTATCTATGCTTACTTTCTAAATCTTGCACCAGAGGTAACAACATGACACAATTTTCTTTGCAAAACCAATCTGAATTATATGCCTTACTATTTTTAATAAATAAATCAATATGACTTCAGCTGGTTTTAAATGTATTGCTGAACAAAGTGATCCCTACAGAATGATCCCACAATGACATTCCCCATCAACAAATGCAGACTCCAAATACAGTATGTGCACTGCCCTAGACTTTCAACAGTTTCTGCATAAATAAGGTGTGTAAAGGAAATGTACAAAATATTTTCCTTTTGAATGAGCTAATTCATAAACAATAAAGAAGTTAAAGCATTGAATAGTCACAGTGGCACAATTACTTTATATAGTGCATCACCTTCCCTCCGTTATGGAAACATTTGGAGTTGTAAAAGGGTAAATAAAAATAAAGAGAAACAAAAGGTAAAATAGCATTTCCATGGCCATCACTTAAAACTAATTGAAATATGGAACCCAGTGCACATAAGAAACAAAACAGCAAGCTTAAGCTTTTGATGTATGAGACAAATAATGTTTACCTGACCATAACCTCCAGTACCGCTATATGTGGAAGATCCAGCACCACTGTATGTGGAAGATCCACCCTGTTCAGAAAACATAAATATTTTTCATATTGCCAACAGATTTATTTTTTTTTTTTACACTTAATGTAGGGATCCCCTTCTGGGGAGATTTAAAAAAATATGAATTTTACTTAGTTATCAGAATTGCTACTTAGCAACTCATAGTTCTGTCCCTGTAAAACACTCATTTAACGTTTTTTACTCAACTTTTATTTCCACTTTTGAAGAGACCTTCCTCTTGCAGATAATTCAAAGCTAGCATTTTTGAGGAGAATAAACTTTAACAGTTGGAGGCACCCCACTTTTTACTCCCCTATAAACTTTCAGGCTACTTAGTTAAAAGTACATGCAAATTCACACTGCAAAGAAAAAAAACTACTTTCATTAAAATATAATGAGAGCCAAAATACAGAATATAGCTGTATTTTGCCACGGTATTGGCCCTCAGCACCCTTTATTCAAAGAGAAAAAAAGAGTATTTACCTGACCATAGGACTCGCTGCTGCTGTCATAGGCAGAAGACCCACCCTGTGCAGAAAAAAGAAAGATATTATTATTTTGGTTCCCTCAAGAAAGAGTTTTCCTTCTGAATAGGGCAGTATGGTAGTGAAAAAAAACAGAAGGCTGTTACCTTTACAAATGAGGAAAACCACTTACCTGTCCATAAGATCCACCAGGATAGAAGGAAGATCCTCCCTGTACAGAAAACACAAACATTTACTGTTTTGTACTTGAAATGTTCTCTCAAGGAAGACTTCTCAACTGCTCCTGTGCAGGCACAGTGACCCAAATATTTACCTGGTTACCAGAGTAAGAGCTGTGGGAAGAACCTGGGCCCTCCTGAAAGGAAAACACAGGCCAGCTATTTTCTTGCAGATAAGTATTTTAAATACCAGTGTATCTGGTTCTGTCTTTGCACTCTTTCTCCCAATTCTGACTTAACTTTTAGGTACTTAAACAAAAATCAAGACCAGTATTATTGAAATGGAAGATGTCTTCTGGCAGTAATTTTCTTAGCCTGCAGAAGCTTGAACTGTGCAGATACCTTTCTGCACTGTTCCCTGTCAAACCTCACACCCCTGGGTTACAACAGGGTTAATTTA
>JAOXJM010000004.1:13566286-13577428 GCA_026413425.1 Tringa solitaria
TGGACTCGATGATCTCAGAGGTCCCTTCCAACCACCAGAATTCTGTGATTCTGTGTGATAATTCGTCCTTTTATTTTGATTATTAAAAAAAATTAGAAAAAAAAATGCCTCACAAATAATTTAATAAGTCTCATTTCCATTTCGCCAGATGTCTCTAAAGCTATAAAATAAATGGTTTGTGACTTTGTTTGCTGCACATGTGCACATACAGATATGAATCCTCTAGGAAGATGGAAGGAACCTTTTTTTTCCTTAAAAGGGTCAACTTAATGCTTGATAAAAAGGCTGAATGTGTGAAATCAGAGGTGGTGATGCATCTTGTAGGTAAGAATACTGACATCAAGCTATTCAGTTCAACACAGTTTAGGTAGTTGAATCTAGTCTAGGTACTGAACATACACTTTACTGGATGAGTAACTCTGGCATTCTGCATCAACCAGCAGAGATGAAATTCCAGTACAGTATTGAATCATCTTAGTACTCTGTAGTTACAGAACTTCAGTTGTTCAAGGTCACTAAAGGAAAATGTACAAATGCTGGAAGTTAGGACTCTTACCTGACTAGCTGCTGAATAGCTGCTCTGAGAGGAACCAGAAGGTCCAACCTGTAAAGAAACCAAAATACTATTTAGCATTTTGTAGAAAATTGATTTTGATATATAAGATTTTCAGGAAAGAAAGATCTACTTGGTGGAAAAAAGAAGAACGCACAAAGTTTGTGTGTCTTCATTCCACCAGCTGATATAATTAAAATTATTTCAGAGATCTTTAAAGCCAAATAATCAAACCTATACCAGAATAGCTGGTATAAATTAACATAATTCTGCTGCTTGCAGCCTTTTTTATCTGGCCTCATACACCTGATGTCCATCATTGAGGAGGAGACGTACTCTGTCAAGATCATTAAAATTCGATGAAAACTTTTCACTGATATGAGTATGTAATCACTAGACACTACAAAATGTAGGGCATATTTTCTGTGTGGAAGGAAAGAAAGAAAGAAGAAAAAGGCTTCTTCACTGAGTTGAAAGTCATTTTCAGAAAAAAAATAATCAAATAGTTAAATTTTATATCTAGATCATGATTTGCAAAAGACAATGTTTCAGAGCTGTTGAAATAAGCGATCTTAAAAAGCAAGCAAACACTGTCTAAAAAATGAACACAGGAAAAAGAAAACCTCTATTAGAAAGTTACTCCTGATCAGCTAGAGAGAATCTGCAGGAGGAAATGGTAACAAGGCTGTCAACCATTTAGAAAGTTTGGAATTTTAATCAAACAAGATGAATTGTCAAAAAGAAAAATAGAGTGACGAGAGGGATAAAGATGTGACTAGAAGCAGCTTTTGACTAGATCTGGGCAATTAGCAGTTTGTCAATATCTCTGAAGAAACAATATTTACCATGATGCATCGACCTTGTGGCGTATAAGTCCCTCCACGCTGTAAGAAAGTAGAGGTTCCAGTTACTGTTTATTGGCTGGTGTATAAATACCAAATTATTTTAAACAGGTAATCAACTGAATTCACATACATGGTCTGAGTGAAGAAGTCAGGTGTCTCATTGCTTACAATACCTTACATATTGTAACAATCTGATCTCAGAACTGACATCAACTAATTTAAAATAAAAATACCTTCAAAACTGCATACAAAAATGTAAGCATAAAGGAGATCTAGCTAGGAAAGTAATTTGAATGGTACAATATAATCTTTGTGCTACAACTATGGAACAATTTAAACGGCAGGACAGGAATTCTAAAACTAAGGTAACTGAAAATTGGGAAATTGAAGAAAAATTGCTCTTACCTTGCTGCATTCTACTTCTATCATAAGCTGTGAAAAAAAATGAGAAAATTTACAAATTTTTTACTGGGGAAGAAAAAAGCAGCTTATTATAGGAAACAGGAAATAGATTTGGTGAAGTGAGAGACAAAAGGCTTCACTCTCAGTTAGATCACAAGGCGACGTAAATCAGTGTTTCTACAGTCAAGAACCAATAGGATAGATTTGAACAGCCTTTCTTTACTTTAGATGCCATCATGTTTAAGATGTTTCATATAAGCATAATTCTTGCCCCCAAAATAAACAAACTCATTTCTAAGAATGTGCTACACAGCTATAGCTCTCAGGAACAGGGGCAGCAGTTAAGAACAGCACAATACACCAGAAGTACAGTAGAGTTCTCCTTGCAACTAATTTTCTTTTCTTTGTCTTTATGCTACAGATTGTTTTCATAACTAGATTATTACTTTCCTTATTTCTGTGGGGGGAAAATAATCTTTATTTCATTTTTTCATTAATTTAGTAAGAGGATAGGCAGTTAAATTGATAGTGTTGAAAATATCTAATGATTTTGGCCATCTTAGTTAACAAATACATGACAAAATGTATGTCTGGTATCAAGTCTAAGATATTTTAATTTACTGTACTAATTTCTAGTATGAAAATGCACTCAAAACATACCCTCCTTTTACTTTTTCCAGTCCCATTAACTGACTCAGAATGCATAGGTGTGAGAGTTTTGCTTTGAATTCCAACCCAAAATTTCTCTAGATCTTGTACAACAGTTGCGCTGGAAAGAAAACAAAATAATAATTATTTTTCCATCAAAATATTTCAGTATAAAATACCAATAAACTCTCCTTTTCCTCCCTCCCTCCCCCAAGAAAATCCCCTTGTTTGGATTTTAAGGATATACAGTATAAGTTTGAAAATAACATAATAATTTTTCAGAACACTTTTCCAGTTACTGTTTTATCATCCAACATAATTTTGAAGATAAATGAAATAGATGCTGAGATGGAGCAGAAGAAGAATGGACACTATCTGAAGAAGCACTGACTCCAGTGGGGAGTATAGCTGAAATGTCCACAAAAACTCTCATACGTCTTTCCTGGTCCAACAACCTATATCTGTGATGGTGATCTGATTTTCATGGCATTACTGAGTGCAAGTGATCATGTTTTTAACTTTTTGCTCCTTTTTGTATTCCTCAAGATTTAATGAAGGAAGGCCAAGGTGCCCCTATCATAAATCTACACTTCAAACAATATCAAGCTATCAGATACTTAGATATTTTCCGATTACATCAAGATTGCATTTTGTTAGATCATGTGATATTTTTACAAGTTTTATATATGCAGCAAAAGTAGCATTAAATGTAGGATAAATTTGTCTTCTCATGTTTTCAGCAGTTTGCTCATGGGTCATAAACTTATTTTTAAATTTATCTTACAAGCATTTACTTCAAACTACTATACTCCTGCTGCTCAAAATGTAAAAAATATAATTGAAGAGTCTGAGCTTCACTTATTCAGGGAACTAGTTACATTCATATTGTTGCTCTTGTAATTAGAGGTCAAAGGGTAAACACTGGTTACTCAAAGATCCATTAATAACACCATGCTTAATGGAATTATTTACATATATTATCATCTGTAGGACAGTGTTTAACATTTCATAAATACATCTTGAAATGGAAATCTTGGTATTTAATGGGCACAGTGGGAAGCTATGACAAATTATGAAAAAAACCCATGGTGTGGCAAGACAAGAACATCAGAAACAGCAGCACAGATCCATGTCAAAATAATCCATAGAAATAAATAACATTTCAAGGAAAAAAAAAGTAATTTTTTACATAAATTGAAGATCTTTGACATCACGTGGAGCAATCCATGTTGTTGTAACTTTCTGCTTCACATCTGAATTTGCATGACTTACTGCTGAATTCTGCAATTAAAAAGAAATACATATAATTATATAAGAGGGAAACATGACTTTTACGTATATTATTAGGGGGACATTAGGGGAAATGTCTCTACTACAACAGATCACACCAATAACCTCCTAAAAAGTGTCAGGTAGCTTTTACATTAGATTTCTATTACATATAGAAGATACATGGATTTCTTGAGAAAGTCTAAATTTTTAAACTCTACTGATGAAATAACTTTGCCATATATTTAAAAGGAAACCAAGCTTCAGTAAGTATTCCAAAGACTGAACACATACCGTAACATTATGACATCCCAAGCCTTTAGTGTTTGGATCTGTAATTTTAAAAGTACCAACAGGAACATCTCCTTCTATTTCTCGAGCTTGTAGATTAAATCCTTTAAAACCAACACCTTTAAGTGCTTCTAGAGTCACTGTGAAAACAGACATTTTGAGAAATTTAAGTTTCATATACAACTAAAACCTCTTAAATGTTTAACAACTAATTTCCCTCACTCCAAAGCACAAGACTGCATGTAGAGAAATTACTTAAAACCTTTTACAATTTTTAAATGTTGGAATTTATTACAGTTTTTATTACTTATCAAGAGAATGAAAATAAAGGAAAAAGAATAAATTTGGAGAGGCAATTCTGTGTAAAGTAACAGGAAATACATAATTTACTGACAATTTTAAAAGTAATTATGCTCTACCAAGTGATTACCACTTTCTTATAAGTCTCATTTGCATTCCCAAGAGTATTGGCCAATGGCCCTGCTGACCAAAAGGTTATTTATTTTCTGTCTAATGGCCTATGAAGTCAAAATAGCTACAGGAGAAACAGAATTGTATTTCTTTCTATCTGTGTTTCGAAAGAAAAGACTGACTTCTGCCTGAGGCTGAACTACAGAACCATTTTTTTTAATGTGTTAAAACTGGAAAAACAGACAGTTTGGCTCTCATGTTCTATATTAAATATGAAAAATTAATAACTATAAACTGCTCAATTTCACTCAAATTCTGTTACTAAAGGAGCTCAGAAAAATAAGGAAGAGAACAGTTTCGAGTTTTGTGTATATCCAATTTGAACTTAAATTTCAAGAGGCATAACAAATTTGTTGTGATCTATTATAAACTCGCTCTGCTAATGCCAATATTAGGCACTTTTGTAAATAAAATCAGAATAATGGTTTATGCCCAATGGTATATGTAGTCATTAAAAATAAGGAAAGCTAAACTGGAAGTGACACAGAAGGCAATGCAAGAACCAGTCATACCTTGACAATTTAATATTTCCAAACACCTGCATAATTAGCCTTCCAATTTGTAATCAACTTTCAGTCCTAATTCACTAACTTTTTGCAGGTTTCACAGGAGGGATGACATCCAACACTTGAATGCAGTGTGAAATAAATCACAGATGCAACTGTAAGAGTGCTGGCACATGGCGTGCCAAAGCTGAAACTGCAATATACTCAATGGAAGGGCAACCTAAAGCAGCTCCCTGAGATCAGGTACTGGATACTTATAATTTGAAGCAACAGAAAAGTAGTACTAAAGCAAGAAAAATATGGTTAGGAAAAAAAGACAAAAAAAAAAAAAAGGGCAAGGTTAGTAGCATCTGGGATTCAATGTTTTTGTCATGGTAAATCCCATATAACTTCACAGAACAGTCCACATATACTTAAATCCATGCACAATTTTGCTGACAATACTGTTTTAAATAGCTCTCAGTAATCAAGCAGCCCTCCCAGGCTGTTTGAAGGAGTTATTCACATGTTTTTCCAAGAATGGCAGCTATAGAGATACAGCAAGGGACATGTGGTCAGTTACAGCTCACTTCCACTTCCATGTTTCTTCTAGCAAATGGCTAGAAAAATAATAATTCACAAGCTACTTAAAGTGTGACAGCACCATGAGATGGCATCATAGTGTCGAGAAACAAGGCCTTCAAGGTGTTCCATCCAGAAAGCAATTTTGGATCAGGAAGATAAAAAGGTAGTTTAAACCAAAATAGCTCCACCTCCTGCAATTTGATAAAATCTGGGATGCAACTCTAAGGATGACTCAAAATGTCTCACTCTTGAATTGTCTTATACTGCATCCTGAACTTCTATTTTCCTGTAAGATGACAATATGTGAGCAGCTAATGAGTAGGATCCTTTTGTATTGCAGAGCCTGATACAACAGCAGTTACTCAAATACAAAGGTAAAGAGCAGCTAATTATTGTAAGAGCAACTAAACTACAAAGAGCAACTAATTATTAGTTCAACTAAGCTGCTTCATTTAATTTTAATTTTGTCACAAAAATTACAGCATGAAGCATATTTATTAAAGAGGCAAAAGAAAAAAAAGTGAATATATTTTCAGTTATACAAATACACAAACATATATATAGAAAACATTTCAAATTATTAATATCTCAGGTATAGATGAATGAGACTGAAATTAAAAAATAAATTTAACTAGACTGAGAGGGAAATGGGAATTTTGATGAAGATTGGTATTTCTGAGACACAGATCAAGATTTTATGTCATTCAGATTATTTACCTTGAACTTCATTTCCTGGCTCAAAGTTATCAAAAGATACAGCAATAAGATATGGTGGTACGGATGTCTGTGGTTCAGCTTCATAGTTTGGTAACAGAGAATCACAATCAATTGAGGTATTTGTCTGTGGAAAACCAAGGATTCTGGGCAAAATTATCGCACAGAACAAAAAAACAAAGCAGGAATGTCTCCTCATCTGTGGAACAAAAAGACAATATGGTTTTACAGTTTACAGTAACTTCTTTTTAGTAGTTATCATGTTTGACAAATATCTGCTTTTCTCCAGGGTATGAAAAAGGAACAAGCATGGAAAGCTGGGCTTTCATTGCATTTTGAAGAAAGTAAATTAAAATAAAATACCTATCTACACTGGCAGAACAGTGCAACAAAGGACACAAATATTTCCATTTTAAAATACTGAATTATTAATGGAAGTTTAAATTATCTAGTTAAATGACAGCAATCCATTAACAGCCATGTCTGCTGCATCACTGCTTTGGACTAGAAAAGTTTTATACAAGCTTCCTTGTTGTTGAGCCAGCAGATTTAGCTTAGCTCCTTTGTTATTCAAGAACTAAGACACAAACCTTGGTCTCTCAAACTGCTTTTTGTAGATATAACCATGACTAGCATGCCCTCTTTTGCCTGCTTTGCCTACTCCCACTTCCAAGAGACAGCTAAGAAATCTATTGTTAAATGCCCTGGAGAACCCTTAGAAGTTTTTCAAAATATTTGTTCCCTGAAGGATTTAACAAAAGACTTCCACAAAGTCCTTTGGAAATTCTAAACAATTTAAAAATACTAAATTGTTAGTGCATACTTCCTACGGGTTAAGAATAAATTATACCCAGTACAGATATTCACAAAAATAACTAAGAGGCAGGACTTAAGTCTAGTCTTCAAGGATTTCAGTGGGAAGAAAATGCATTTTCTTTATAATTCCCTTGTAGTATTGACACTGAGAGTAAACTGTTTCCAAGAAAGAAAGGAAACTTTTCCCAGCAGTACTGTCAGGTGTTTGCTACCAGATTTTATGGCCCATGTTTAAAGTCTAAACATTGGCACATTATAATTTGTAAGTCCATTACATCTTATGAATATCTCACTGTTCCAGTTACAAAAGTGCTGATGCAACTGCTAAAACACAAGAAGTATTTAATAACACTATTTTTCATGCCTGTCTGCCACAGGATTGCTATGTGTGATAACAACAGGCTGTAACAGAAAGAATGGAGATATTTAATTGAGACTTTTTGAAGTAATTCAAACAAAACTTAACAGATATGTTCAATTTGCATCATCTACCTGTGTGTCCTAATCTGCGCATGAATGCATAAGACCATTTGGTTTTGCACCTGCTAATGAAATAAATAACATAAGTATCTGGAAGCAGGGGGGCAAAACTTCAGAACACAATTCCAAACACCCATGCACTTAACTCTGAACTTAAGCAACTTTTTAAAATGTCACTGAGTCAACAGATAACAAAATAGGCGACTGTGAAGTGTTGAAAGATTTCCTATACGGAGATGATGATGGTTTGCATGGTGTCACGACCAGTAAGTGCAGCAATCAGGAAAGCTCTATATGCAAGTTATCATGTCTTTAAAGCAGATGAAGAGTATCCCTCCCAAAAGTCTCATGAAAATGTCACTTAAATGGGATCCTAGTAAGCATTATGTTTTGGTATCAGTATGCTGGGTGTGGTTATCCAATCTCTTCTGATGATTTTGACATGGCCCACCTCTAATTAAATTTTAAATACAGCACGTAGGTGCTATTACATTAACAGATGTGGTAAACAGTGATTTAATATGAACCAGTCTATGTGTTGTTGAAATCTTTGTCTGACTCATGAAGAGAGGGAAAAAAAAAATCCGTTTCTAATTAGATGTTCTATTTCAATGCACAGAGTCCTTAGCATTAGTTCAGCTGGGACTGGAAAATTGTCTGGAGCTGTGCTCTGCCATGAAAGAAAACCAGTCTGAAATCTCCTTTCCTCTTTTTCTGGTGAGAAGAGAACCAGAGAACAAGCACAACAAGCTGAAACATGGCTGAGATGCTTTCTCTTTGCATCAGCTCTCTGATTTAACAGTTCAAGAGCTATCCTAAGAGTCTCATCATGCCATCCTTTGGAATTAGGTTTTAGATGAGGAAGAGAGAGATATTAGCATCTTAAAAAATTCCAAGTCTGAACCTGAGGCAGAAGCAGAAAATAATTTCCATGGAACTCGAGTTCCAATACATATTCAATACAATCATATTACCTTGCACCACAAATTTACCTTTTCTCCATTAAAATGCCAAGAAACTAAAAGTAAATATTTATAAAATAAAAGCATAGGGAGTTCTGGCAAATAAACATTATTTGCAAGCTTCTAATTGGATGTAATTATGGAAAATTAGCTGTATTCTCAGTTCCTTCATCTGATGGAAAAATTCTAATTCTTTTTTTACAACAGATAGAATCACTTCTTCCTCTGAGCCTACATCATCCTCATATTTGCAGTACCTGAGCTGCTACCTTAAGAATCCCCTTCCACATTTAGTCTAATATGACTTCAGGCCAACAATTAAATCCCTGGGTGCTATTTAGTTAGCTACTGCATTCAAAGTCTAGTGGACTTGGGAAGAAACACTTTGGTGGTTTGCTTCTCCAGAGCCTTGGGCAAACTTCTGAGACAAGTTGTTTTAAAAGCCTTTAAATATAGAGCATTTAATTAATATGATATAGACTTTTCTGTAATTTGAAAACCCCAGTCCTGGCAAGTCCATCCTGCCAACACTTTAAGACTCAGTCCTGTATATCCATTTTTAACCTCGTTCTGAGTATTTTTCTCCTTTCTTTTCTCCTAAATGCTCTTGATGAGCCACAGACTTTCTTCAGCCTTTGAGAGTAAGTATCACCAGTTAGCGTGCACCCTGTCCACCACATCCCCAACAACACACCTTATCGACCGAGTGCTGATGTGTGGGCATCCTCCGGTCCCTCTATGGTCAGTGTGGAAGAGCGGCAGCTGGGCAGCCCAGGTGCCCCAGCAAGATGAGAGAGAGGAGGCGGCAGGCTCGGCCAATCGGCTGCGAGGCCAATCAGGAGAGCCCGTGCTTCTGCCGTGGAAATTAGGACACCGCAGGTGGGACTCTCCTGCCCAGATGGGGCGATGACAACACACACTCCTCACGGGTGAATCATAACCCCTCTGACCTTTAACTAGGCATCTGGGATAGGCAAGGCTTCGGCAGGTTGACAGCCTAACCTAGTATGTTGGATAAAATCTACAGAATTATGGGATACAAAAGACTTACTGATATTTCGTGAGCAGTTCTGGTAAAATATTCTAGCTAGTCTGTTTAATTTGACCTCAGAGTATTCTGCTGCTAGTTTTTCATTTTTTGACTCCTTTCTTACAGTGGGAAAAGGCATGGAAAACTCCAATCATTGTAATACTGCCAAGCAGTTACTCAGAGCAGGGTCAATGAGGCTGTTCCTGATGGCCAGTCTAAATCTCCCCTGGCGCTGCCTTGAACCGTTCCCACGCGTTTGGTGTCTAGATACCAGGGAGAAGAGATCAGCACCTCCCTCCCCAAGTCCCCTCTTCAGGAAGCTGTAGAGAGCAATGAGGTTGCCCCTCGGTGTCCTTTTCTCCATACTAGAAAAACCTAGAGTCTTTAGCTGCTCCTCATAGGATAGTCCCTCCAGCCCTTTCACCAGCTTCATTGCCCTTCTCTGGATGCATTCAAGGACCTTAACAGTATGACAGACAGTTGTATTTAACCAGGGAATACCAGGAAATTCATCAACAAAAGACTGTTCACAAGAAACTTCTTCAAATTCTTGATGTTTATGCACTTAAAATTCAAAATGCTCATAGCATAGATTTAGTGTATTTAACTAACAGTATTTCTCTTTCAGTTAATCACCTTTAATTAATGAGTAGCATTTTATTTACATTATTCTATTATGAAAGACATTACTTCCTATCTGCTACTATTCATTGGGGAAGAGATCATAATCTTCCTTCTCTTATTGTACCACCAAATTTACCATTGATACCAATGTTATAAATAGTAATGAAAATGCAGACTACACACCACAAATGCAATAGCATACTGGCAACACCGTCAAATAAACGATACAGTAAAGGAATGTCAACTGATTGCACCAGAAAAACATAAACAAAGAGATGGGATCTTAGAAATGCGTGTACGCAAGACCTCCTTCTCTGCCAGCTAGCAGATACAGAGAGGTAACCAGCGGGATCAGAACTATTACTCCAGGCTACTCAGAGCAGCAATGAGTACTCCATGAATATTTGGTTTGACGGGAAGATATGTAAGTGTCAGACAATGAATTGCTGTAATCTCGGTAACGTTATGGTTATAAAGAAGCATAGATAAGACAAGCAATATGCTTATGTTGGTTCTAACACTAATAAAATACTATATTGTATAAGCTGGTAAAGACTCAGACCATTAGTTTACAATATGAGAGTTGTAAACCTGCTGTCACAGGTCTTTCACAACATAGTGCTTATGGTTTATTTCAAAGGAACTGTATTTCCACTGAATAAAACTTAGGGCACTGGTTCAGTATTAATTTACCTGTAATCTAGAACTGCCAGTTAAAAAAAATAAGTATTTTTCAGGACTCTATGCTTGAAAGGACGGTTTTGAGACCACAAGTTAAATACCAACTGAACCAGTGGTGAATTCCTGACTCTGCTGAAACCACGATTATGAAGTTTGCTACATACTGAAACTACCGTGAAAGTGCAAATCAACTCTACATGATACAGACATGGACTTCCCTGGTGCTTGGAATGCATTCAATGAATATTCTTAAACACTCCATTTTTTCTTTTCCCCACCCCACCCC
>JAOXJM010000004.1:13577528-13594832 GCA_026413425.1 Tringa solitaria
GGGGACACAGGGGAGGAGGATCCCAGACCCCCACCCCCCCCAGGTGTCTGAATGTATGGTAGCCCATATAGAGTCAGCCAGTCTTTCTTTAAAATAATTGCATTAGACTTGTCCCACCAAGGGTGAGTCAATTCACTTTAGGAACAAGCCAGGGAACATGGGAGAAAGGCCAGAGTCCAGAACACTGAAAGGAGGGGGTCTCTACTAGGCAGTGGATGAAAATTTTAAAGGGCACATGGTGGTCAAAGGGGAAGCCAGCTACTCAGCTAAGCAAAAGAGTATATTCTTGAGTAAAGGACTGCAAACCCTGGCAGAGCTTTCTAGAAGCATTTTATTTCTACTAAAAACTATTTAGACCAAGCAGCCTGTTTCCTTTTTCTTCACTGACATCATCCAGCTACTCTCATGACCTTCAACAGCCTTCAGCTTGCTCTCTGCAACTTCTGAGGCAAAGATGATTTTTGATATGGTAACTTACATTGCAACTGGAAATGCTAGAAAGCATAACAAAGCTTCAGCTTATGTCAACATGTATACATAAATAACAAGGTAAGAGATGTGAGGGTTATTTTTGTCAGGGTATGGTATTCTTATCAAAATGCTTTGGTATTTTGAGTATGCAGTATTCATACAATACCAAGTCTTAGACTTTGCAGGAGAATTGACAAACTATTTGCTTGGATACCTCAGATGTGTTGGGAAACAATGAATGATATAACAGTAACCACTTCAAAGTTATTTTAGTGAAAATGTGTGTAAGAAGTGGTCTTATGGATATGAAGAGGTGAGATTATAACCATATACATCTTTCATTGAGCACTTCAAACTGACTCTATAACAATAAAAGCAAGTGGGTAAGGGAGAGAAAGAAACTTCATTTCTTCCAAGCACTATTTTCCATAATTATGACTAGGAAAACATTTATTACTGAACATCCTTGCCTCCTCTTGAGGGCCAGCTGCCTTCCCAAGCTCTCCCAGTCCTTTTCTTTGTTACTTCCTTGCTCAAAGAAGGAAGGCCATGAAAAGTTCCTATAAATGTTAATAAAATTTTATTTCCTGACACCTACTTTTACAATGGCAAGAAATTTCTGTAATATCCTACATTTCATCTCCAAATGAAAGTGGTTTGCCCAGTGTATAGTATTAGTGCTATTAAGAGGATGTTATCATTGCTGCAATCCTCCAGCATACTTTCTGTAATTCGAAAGTACTCAACTGAAGTTATTTTGAAACATATTCGAGTCTAAAATTAGTGGTGAGGATTCGTAATAGGCTATGTGAATTGTATCATAATGGTTATACGAAGAGATACATTTGTTTACTTTTCCTTCAAAACCAGTATTTCTTCTACCTCATACAAGTGTGTTGATATTTGTATCCTATTTCCAAGGCCTTCAAGTATTGCCATATTTTTTATTTATAAGGGAACATCATACTTCCTATATTCAATAATTATATTTCCTTCTTAAAAACACATATAATACAGTAGAATTACTTACTGCCCAAAATAGCTCTAGCTATAACTAAGTATAGTGTTGTTCTTCAGAAAAAGAATATGACATTAAAATAGTACATTGTAAAAGCCAACTAAAATTTAGATAGTGTATTTTGCACTCTTAAAGAAATATATTAAATGTACTCTTAATAAACGGGTAACTATCTGATAATTCAGTAAACCAGGAATATATAAGTTTTTCTAGAAAAAAAAAAAAGATATGAAAATAATCCTTTCTCACATATTAAAAATGTTGAACTCCTTCTTGTCTTTAATTTCTTGACTTTGCTCATGTTAGCGCTTTTCTTGTCTGATTTAAACCCTGCTGACGTTAGTACAAGTCTGTTACTCTATAAATAACAATAATGGTCCACACCCTGAAAGTCCTAGTTAGATGATGTCACTGGGAGACTTGCATGAGAATCAGTGAGCAAAAAAAAGGTTTGACTTAACGACAAAAGAGCAGAGCAGGAGTGATCATATGGATTACTTCTACTGAAAAGTTTTTGCCACAGTAGATGTGAGGGCAAAAAAGACTATGCATAGCTCATTGATGCCATACACTTACGTGCTGCTCTGGAGAAACACCTGCCATGAACAGCACATACAACAGCAATGACATATGAACATTGCGTCATCTTATCTCATGCATTGTGCAAGCTGACAAATAGCATTGTCCCCATGTGCTTTTAAGGTGAGTGCTTGGGTGTGGCTGCAAACACATGCAATACCTCATATAAGGCACAGTGACTACCATTTGTTAGTGATTTACCAGACCCTATACTCAGATTTAAATAAATGTAAACACCTGTTCATGAAATGGAAGACATCATAGAGGGATCCCACTACTGAGATATGCAGTCGGACAAAAAAAAATGGAGCCTTAATAATAAAAATTCATTTTTTTTCACTCACAGAGAAAGTAAATGGTCTTTCTTACACATAGTACCTACTGGTATTACTGAAAAAGTCTCTTTGCATGTAATTTGTATCTATGGATCTAGAATACTTCAAGCACAGTTGAAATATGTTTAGAGGCTTTTTTTAAGTCCCTGTGGCCTGCAGGATTCACCTGTATAGTGGAGTTAATGCAATGCATATATATATATGCATGTGTGGTCCACTCATGAGTGAGCAACTAGGATTCAGTAATGTAAATTTAGCTTTAGGGTTTCTACCAATCTGACAGTACTGGGTCAAAAATACCATAGCTACACGATACAAATCACTGACATGTATAAACTCACTTTGCTGATGCACTCTCATTCATTCAAAAAGTGTGACTGCTTAGGTTAATTGAGTTTTAGCTAATTTAAGAGAAACATTGCATGTCCATAACTGAAATCTGGCCTACTACATGATAAGACAATGCATAGCTTACAGTTTATTGAAAAAGTTTTTTTCAATCTCCTGGGGCAAGAGGGAGATGCTCTCACTAGTAGACATCCCTTTGGACTTCAAAATCAACTTGAACGCTTGGGATCTACTCTTTGAAATTTTAGTTAAAGGAACTTTGTTACTTATCTTTATATTAATCTATACAGGATTTTCCTATGTAAGAGAATGCGATTGTAGCTTTGGGGGGGGTTTAGTTCATCATTTATAGAAGCCAAAGAGCAGCTGCCATAGAGAGGCATACTTTTTTGATAGGCAGAGATGTTGTCTAGTTTTGCCTAACAACACGTGCACAACCACTTGGATACAATAGCAAAAAAGGAAGGAGAGGAAAGAGAGAAGGTATGGTGGCCTTATACGGTTTCTGATAATATCAGATCTCCAAGCAATTAATGTCAGTTAACAATCTATTTTCCACGACGTGGTCCACAAGGTATTTGGTATTGCACAGGTTTTCAGAAAAAAATAATTCCACTGCATCTTTTCTATTTGTCTCTAAACACGCCTTGCAAACAATAATGAAATAATCCCCACAGCTCCTCGTGAGGCACGGAAGTATTATTATTTGTACCTAATTCTACAGATGAGGAAACCAAGTCACAGAGGGATTAAGTGACTCGGCCAAGGTCATATAGAAAGTCTGCTGCCACTCATGGTATGCGTCAGTCCTTGTCAGCACTCAGTGACACTCCCTGAAAAGTTCACTCATCCCCTTTCTCTGCGTAGGCCAGCATCTTTAAGATTTCATAAGTATCATCTTCCACCCTAACCTTGACTGAAAGAAGAAACTGCATAAGCCCAGGTCAGAGTCAGGCTGAGCATGATCCCCAGTTAATGGCTTTCCTATTGTTTCATTTAGGACTCTTGATTATCTCCTGGATTCTACTTTATTTTCACCTCTTACAGGAATTCCTCCTAAAGGACTCCTTTAATTTAAAACTATATAGCTAGGCAGGATAATATTCCACAAATAGACCATGCAATAAATACATGCAGTAATTATTTTCAAAGATACATATGTATTTCTCTCAGAATATACATAGGACACAAACCTCTCAATTCTACTCCTGCACTTAAAAAAAACCCCACCTTCCATCTCTACACAGTATAAATCAGCTCAAAGTTTCATACAATTCATGTCATACTATGTCTGCATATATACACATACAGACAAATTGCAAATAGTAGAATACCTCCTGTATAGACACTGTTATATTATGGAACTCTCTAAGTATATAAACCTTATAGTAAAAAACAGCAAGAATAACTTTCCAACCAAAACCTCTGACACATTTTTATATGTAAGTATTTATGTGATGCATTTCACATATTATTATTTAATTGTGTGATTGTGTATCAGAATAGTTAATGTACTTAGTTTGTGTGGTGCCTTTGGGTGATGAAAAACTTAAGTGCACATCGTGTCCCTTTCTTCTTGCTGGTAAAGCAGAAACCTGAGCTTCATCTTAGATCTTCAGTTGCCCAAGCTTTGTCTTAAGAGATTTCTTCATATCCTCCTCACTTTAATTTTACTGTTCCTGAATTCGAACAGACACCTTGAATCTCTTGTTTCAAATCTCTACATTGTGCACATAACAATGGAATTTATTTTTTTTAACTGTTTAATAGTTTCTTAAATTATACACTTCAAAATTTCAGAAGACCCTGATAGCACAAATATCTTATGTAATTTACTTTACTTTTAACTTAAATTATGTTAATTTGCATTTCATTCGCATCTTAGGAAACAGTTGTTCTGTTGAATGCTGGTCTTTTTGTAAGATCAACATGCAAGACAATAAATAGAACAACCAACTCTATGAAGTAAAAAAACAGTCAATGTGAATTTGGGGAGAAGGTGGTTAACCCATATGGAGAAGTTAGCTGTGTTAAATTGTAAACTGAGAAACTGGACATAGCCCATGAGTCAGCAATTAAATATGGGCCCCCTCATACACAGTAAAGGAATTAACATGGATACACATATGGGCCACGAAAGTGATCCGTGCCTTTTTCAAACAACGGGAAAGAGAAAACATTGTGCCCTGTGACCCACATAGTGAACACTGCATTTTCCTCAGTTTAAACAGAAATGCTGAGATTCAGCCACAGTCAAAACAAGGAGCCCAAGAATGAATCAGTATGGTCAAGACTCAAAACCAGATTAACGGTTGTTTCTTCTATGGTGGTCATACAAGATTTCTGGTGCTGCATCAAATTGCTGAAATTCCCCTTCCCCTCCTTCACCTTCTTCAAATCCAAGTCTATGATTCTTGCACCCTTTATAACTTGTCTCTATTTAAAAGCAATCCTATATCAATAGTAGCTCAGTCCCTCCATTATAATAGTAGAAAAGGAGAGCTGCTCTTAGTTTTTTCTTTTACTGATTCAATAATCCACCTTTTCAGTTCACGTATTAGTAGTGCTCCTCCAAAACCAGGAGTGCCTTTTCTCTGGGGACAGAAAGTCATTTTTCAAACAAAAGAATAGGCATGAGAGCTGGGTGAGTTGCCATCTATTCCTTGTTCTGTCACAAATTTCCTGTGTGACTCTAGCAAGTCATTAATCTCCATATGCCTCATCTAGAAAATGGGATAATGATATTTAACTATTTCATAGGGAGGCTTAATGGTTGTGAAATATGCTGAGCTCCTTGGGTGGAAGGAAGTTGCTGTCAGAGTAAACAGTAATAGCATGATTATGTTTAGTGGGAAGGCTTTAGGACAGTCACTTTATAACATATCAATATCACAATTCTGCATTACACAGACAACTTGGCTAATCAAGTGAGTCACTTAATGAGAAATTTGTATTTCACTTCACTTGTGATATCTAAGCATAATGTCTGGACCCCAAAGTCAAGCTGAATTGTTAACACCCTGTAAGTCTGCAAAAAGAGATACCATCTTCAGAGAAAGACACATCCTTTCTCTAGAGAGAATATAACTGCAAGCATCAGCCTACAAAAGGTTTAGAAACATGACTATGGGCTTTGAAATCTGCTACAGACTAGTACATCCCACCAAGTGACAAATCAGAGCCATAGAAAGTAGCACAGATATTATTTCCTTGTCGATTTTTCCTCTGATATTCTAGAAAACAATGGGACTTGAACTAATGTATCTGGTATTCACTTACTCTTCGATGGGAACACAGCTATGGATTCTTAATGCATTTGTGAAAAAATATCTAATTCATTCAGTCAGCGGGAACCACAGATCCTTAGAATCTCTAAAAAAACCACCTAACCTTTTTTGGAAGTTCTCAGTAGATGTAGGTACCTAATGTTAGACACACATACTCAGCAGTTCTAAATTTCCAAAGCCTCTCTTCCCTCCAGTGTCACATCCTCTCCCTCCTTCTCATCAACATTTCCTGGTTTGGGTTTTTTTCAGGTTTATATTCCTTTAATTGAGAAGAAGGTGTGACATCAAGTATTCTATTATACTGCTTTTGGACAGCATAATGAAAAATGTCATGACAATCTCCTAAAACCAAAAACAACTCATGCTGACAAAATGACTGGTAACATTTTTGGGCAACAACCTGAAACTGGTGCTTCTTCCACCACAGCAATCCTCAATGCATTTGTGATAAGGGATTAATATTAATCACCTAAATCCTCTCTGTGTTTTAATGTTGGTAAAATGTTAATGAACATGTGCCCATATGCACGGTCTGTAAATACCTAATATCCCACTACTGATACCTTAAAAAAATTCTTGATGTCCACAGCCAGTATCTTGACTATGGGAAATAACAAGCCAAATTTTTACTTGAAAAAGGAACTTAATCAAGCACTCATTTTCACCAAATGCACGTTACTAAATACAAGGAATTAGAACAGGTTTATGTAATAGAGAAAACAGTATATGAAACAGAGAAAGCTAATCTTATATCACTGTCTACAGAACACATTCTTAAAGGTAAGGCATTGCTTTCTTGGGATTACTAGGAATGTTATTACAATCATAGCAGAAATACAGTATTCTAATGATAGTGGCACTAGAAGCTGTAGTGTTGGTCCAATCTAATCCTATCAATTCACAGAGCTTTAGAAATTTAACTGAATTTTCTCTAGGAAACATTATCTGTCCACAAGACATCCGTATTTCAGAAAAAAATAGGAGATTTTGGGATAAACATGAAGTTCACATATTCTTTCAAACACAGGACAACTAGCTAGCTAACCAATTTTTAACATTTCATTACACCATTTTGCAACCTCTGCATGGCAGCACAGCTGAACGAGGATCCTCTCACACCTAAGTCACATTTCATGGTTTCGTGTCTTAAAGATCAGGAGATTCCGTAACATTGTACTGAGTCTGTTGAACTGCTCTATCATTGGAAAGTGTGCAATTCTGAGTGGAGCCAAAAGATGTCATTTAAATAGATTTGTAGGCACCTGCACTTTTGAGTTCCATCACCAAATGACTTGATTCATGTCCACCCAAGTAAAACAAAAGACCAGTCATGATATGTAAGCAGCCAGAACTCATATAGTGGGTCAGCAGGTTAAAATATTAATTCTACAACCAGCACCTTTGGGAAACACACATGAGATAATTATTCAAAGTCCCCAAAAGAATTAAAATTTACCATTTAGTATAACAATTTTCAAAAACTCAATCACAAATGAGAGCTCTAATAGGAATTTGTAACACAGGACCACCGGCATTGTTTCTGCTTGGCAGAATCTGAATAATGCAAATTCCATTAGTAGCAGTACATTAAGTAGATAACACATTATTATTATGTTAAGGTTACAAATTAGATGTAAGAATACCTGAATGGACAGCTCCTGTTCTCTTACTGTTTTCTGCCTGTTGCTGTGCCTTCATAAGCTTTTGTGACAGGAATCATTTCAATATATATGTATTCTAAAGTGCTCAATACAGGCTCTTGTAAGACAAATCATAGCTAAAATATTCTATAGGAGACAGCCTTAAACTTTGAAAAGCTCTTGGATAAACTTTCCTCCAAATTTTAAAACAAGAAGGATTCATCTGTTTTGCAGATTGCTGTAAAACAGATGTACTGTGACGAGGCCTACCCGACACCTAAAACTGATCATTCACTAAAGCTGGGGCTTTTCTAGTACGTGTTTACACTGTAGAATCTGTGGTTTTAAAATTAAATCGGGTCACATAAGTTTCAAACATTCGCTTTCAGCAAAAGGAATGCAGTTACTACACTGTATAAGCTGACATCACTGACAGGTCTGTACAAATCTACACTTGCTTATAACAACATAGAGATTTACAACTGAGAACGAGCCCTACTTTTAACTCAGGAGGCAGTGTCTGCCAGCAGGACCCAACACTCAGTACAGAAAAATGTGAGCTTGGCTTGACTAAGGTAGGCATTACAAGATGTACACCTGGGAGTGGATAAACTGGAATGGGCAAGGTCGAGAGTATTAAAATTTGGCCTATTTCTTCTACTGAACTACTCACTGATGGATTATGCATCAGTGACAAGGTACCACACAGTAGGCCTGTGAAAAATAGCGAAAATAAATGACTCTTCAAAAAATCTGTTGGGAAGAAGATTGCATATGGCATGTTCATGCAAATTAGGAATTAAGAAAACTTAGGAAAATGTGAAGAAGCATTTAAAACACTAAAGGAAGAAGTTATGGATTAGTTATTCTCACCCGGATCTTGCTGTTTTTGGCTATATGAGTGGAAAGAAAAGCTATAATATTGTATATCACACCCAGCTCATTCTCAAACTCCCCAGTTTCCATCTAATTTGAACTGTGTTCAGTTATAAAGGACATACCATACCACTACAGAAACTACTGTACTAAGACTGCAGAGCTCTTAAATTGCACAAGCTCTTATGCCTTGCTAAGAAGGTAGGAGCAGATAATGATTGAAATGAGAAAAGTAAAACAGGAGAAAGGAAGCCAGAGAAGTAGATCCTTCACTAGACTGAGACCCTGAATTAAGAATTATAAACAGTATGGAATTTCCAGTTTAACATTTTCAAAGCTTCAGGTCTGAGTGACCCTAAAGTAGCTCTAAAGGAGCAACATAAGAACAATGAGTAGGCCTTTGAAAGCCACAAGCTTTCTTTTTTTTCCTCATATAAACCCTCAATACCAGACAGTTACAAGAGCAAGTCATAGATAATCAACAAAATCATCAGTGGCCTAGTTACCCTCTGAATGAAATTAGCTTCTTTTTCCTGTATTAATATTAAATGTTTAATGGGTAACTATAGGAAGTTTATAATTTCAGAGCATAGAAATAAACTTTCATTATAATTCTTATTTGTAATGTATGGTATTAATAAGTTTAGAGTAGAAAATTTAACTTTCTTTGCAATTCATTTATATAATAAACCTCAAATTGTAATGTTTATGTGGTTATCTGCAAGGTACCTAAAGTTTTATAGATTTATAATTTATACTTTAAAAGTGTTTAAGTGTCTTCTAATTGTAGAGGGCCACTTTGTTGGAAGGGTGCAACCCAAAGTTTAAGGGCTGACACTGACCTATGTGGCGATGACTTGGAGCCCTAGGGAACTGGGATGTCCCTTAATTTATTATTATGCTGGCTGAGACACATCACAAAATTTTCTGGCCTCTTGGTTAATGGTAACCTCGGATTCTCATTTTCTTGCTACAGAACCACAAGCTAGTTAGGATATACAGGTTCCTCAGTATGCTGTGGCAGCTTCATGAAAATGAAGTGGAAAGCAGAAAAAAAAAATTAACAAAATCTGGGCAAATTCATTTGGAGGTATCCAACCAATAGCCTTTTGCCAAAAACCAAAAATAATCAATTTTTATTTGAGAAACACAGTATTGTCAACTCTCATGATTCAATAATTATTTTATTTAGGGCCAGAAGTAAAGGGATTACAGAAGAATAGCCTCCTTTTTTCACTCTAGTTATGAAAAAAAAACCACAAAAAACCCCAAGCCAACAACATCTGTATTTTAAAAAAGGAAAACAGTCATTATTATTTCTCAAACCTTATAACTTTGTACGGTTGAATTTGCAATCCTGGACCTTATCTCAGTGCTTTTTCTGGAAAAAAAAAAAAAAGCTAAAGAGGAGGCTCTTCTACTGTAGAACTCCCTCACACCTGAAATGAGATTGGACCAAAATGTAATTATTCCCTTGGCTTTGGCTTAGGATGTTAGCCAGGATACAGCTATTGATTTGCAATACCGCTTGTGGAAAAGACGAACTGGACTTCTTGTAGGTGGTTCACAGAGACCTTTCACACCATTAAATAAATATATTTGCAGTTCTAGAAATTGTTAAGAAATGTCAACAATAGCAAATTAAAGCAGTATTTCCCAGTTAATGCTAAAACAGGAAGTGTATGTTCAAATGTCTTTGCGACACAAACTTGCAGGTAGGTTCTTACTTTAACCAGAGCCTTTTTTGACTTCTTGTTTTACAGAAATCCTGTGAAATAAAACCTTTTGAACTTTTGGGTAATACAAGACTTAGATATTCTCCATAGGCTGCAGAATTGCTAAGCTAGACGTTTTTCACTATGGTGAAGAGTTTGGAACAGGATGCAACTGTGAGGTTATTATGGCAACACGGGAGCAGGTTTAGGTCATAGTCCTAAATAAATACTGGTCCAGTACAGCCCTGAATTTCTATCTAAACAAACAGGAATGGTGGATAACAACTGAGATGGTCTCTGAAATCAGAAAAAGAACAAAAAGACGGGATATGGATGGAAACCACATCTATGTATGTCTCAGTTTCCAGTATTTAACAACTACAGCATCCTAGAAACGACAATGGAAAGTGTAGCATTAGCGGCACTCTGACTCCAACTAGCCACAGCTATTTATTTTGAGAGAGAATGTAGAAAGAGGAGGTAGGGATTTGTGAGTGAGCCGAGGGAGTGCTCTGTGTTTCCCCATATCCTGTTTTGAACAGTTTCATTAGGCTTACCCTACAATTAATTTTAGGAACAGATCTTGCGGCACCCTAAGGATATCTAGTCTTTCCTGGCTCTGTGCACTAGAAGCTCATACTGAACTCATGATTCTTCTAGACCATAAACTTTTTCAAGCTCATCAACAGTCAATAAAACAAATTATTTGGTGCATTCCAAAGTTCTAGATGATAACATTAGTCTTGAATTGGACTGCTGGGGAGTCAGTAACACACCCTAGTAACCTGAGTTACTCCCTACTTAATGACCTATGACCTGTTGATGTTAGTTTGGAGCCTAGAATGAGAGAAAATGAAACCTTTCAAGAAATTGGTTGCTTGATGTGCTGAAAGCCAGTGGATCCTACAAAACTGAAGTGCTAATGAAGAATTAAAATGAAAAGCATAGCATATATTATATGAGACCCTAGAGAACTTTTAGTTAACAAGACTAAAACCCATGGACTACCTGTAGAGCACATTCAGCATATTGGCAAGACTAGAAGTAAATTTACAAGTACAGCAGCTAGAGCTATTTCTTAGAATATCTTTTCCTAAAAAAACCCTAATTCTAAAAAACAATAAAATGTTGAATTACATGTGAGAGAAAATGTATCATTAACTGAGCTGAAGTTTTAAGTAGCTGTGGGTTTTTTTGGTACTGAATAAAATCAGGTTCCTAAAAATTAAGCTTAGGAATCGGGAACAGCAACGTCACTGATAGTACCAGCAATGCTCATTAACCTCTCCACTTGCATGCGTACCAAAATGATACTTAGTGTTATGAAAACAGGAGGGTGTTTGCTTCTGTCTATCTGCTAATCTAGATGAACGACCCTTCTATGCCCAGAAATAATGGAACAGAAGAGGTGTGGATACACATATATATGCAAAGAAGACTATTTATTTATATGGCGTAGCAACAAGATATTAGGTGTGACAGGGTTGAGCAATGCCTATTATAATTTCTGCAGATAGCTTGCTACACTAAAATCAGTCCTGTGATAATTATTTCCAAGGCCCTGATTGGGTGGCATTGCATCATAAGTCCATTTATAACTTTGTATCCAAACCATTTTTGCAGTTCCAAAAGTAGATTCATCCCAAAGCACTTGACAGTTGTACAATGATGGGAAATGTACTTTAAGGAAAAGATGGGGAAGAACACAAATGACATGGCAAGAAGCAGGTGGCACTGATCAGTGGCACTGCATATGGTATCCTTATTCTGTATTAATAAATTATGGGAAGCTGGATGCATACCTATATATATCTGAACATGGTTAGATCGGTAACTGAAAATAACAATAATTATTTCATCTCCATTTATTCATCTGCTTTGAAGCAGCAGAAGAAAAAACTTGCTGGGTGGCTCAACTAATTAATTTATAGAGATGAAGATTTCTCAATGACTTGGAACTAGAGCTATTTCTTGGATGTGAGCTACTTTTATGTTTTAGGCATGAGTCCATCTTAGCATAGCTGAGATTCACTATTGCTGACAGTCAATAATTTCCTTAAATCCTCCAGTTACTTTTGGACTACTCAAAGGAGCATTATTATGCAAAAAATCATATACTAGCACTAATTTGATGTATCTTTAAAACCAATGTATAAAATGGTCAGTCAGGAAATACAATTTCTATCTGTAGCTTCACCAAGCTTTCATAAACCAAACATAGATTTTTAAAATTTATTTACAGTAATTACTATTGGATTACTTCTAGAATTTCTGATGCTCAGTACTACGTATAAGATTACAGGATCTGACTTAGTATTTATAAAAGATGATCATCTGGGTGACAGAGCAGATCTTGTCATACAAATGCAGTAACTGGAACCACAGGGGAAAGAATAACTGAAGAAAATGTTTTCGTTACGGCCTTCCGTCTCAGAGAAGTGTTTCATTCCCACCACAACAACAATGACTTTTTAGAAAAAATACAGAAACAAAATAACAATTACAACAGAGTAGTCCAAGAAAGACAGCATCCAGAAAAGGTCTGCTTATACATCATAGATTTTGGGAACAATGCTATTATTGTTACCTGGTTATTTCTGATACATTAGTTACACTAGCTTCATTGTTTTAAAATGAAAAATCACCAGTCAAATCTTCAGCCTTATAAATCCAGGAGATTCATAAAGGTGTATGTACTGTAAAAAGCATCAGTAGCTTAACTTAATAATAATTTAGTAAAGAGCTATTCATAAATACAGTAGAAAGAATGTGAATGTGATCACCTAAAAATATACTCCTTTTTTACCCTGTCCTGAGAAGTCATGAAGAAGTTCAAGACTTTAACTGAAAACTGAAAAAATCTCCCTTATGACTTAGTCTGACTGCCCTGGATTGGGTGAAGGAAATATATTTTGTAAATTTGACTGTAGATTAAAAAGTTTAAATACCAAAGACTGAGCAAAAACATTTTGAAAAATTTGCCTGACAAACCCAACAAATCTGTCACTGTCAAGTAATATTTCTGACAAGAATTTAATGAGGAGATGTAATGATCCATGATGGAATCTGAGAATGTGAACTGTAATCCAGAATAGACAACTGATTAGGACATCTGGATGTCAGACTCAGACAGTCCTCCTGATTCTAAGCCAAGTCTGGCTGCCCCTATATTGCCATAGTTAAGACCAGGAGTACACTTTCACATTACTCCTGGAACTCTATCCTAGGAAAATCTTATTCCTCTTTTTTTCGACGTTCTTCACAGCTCTCATTCTAGTGCATCTAGCCTTGGCAATAACTATACTGTGCTCCATTCTGCATGTTCCACAAGGTCCTTATCGATGCCGAATCAGCATCCCTCACTAAATGTTCACTCTTCTTTTATTAAGAGATAGCTGTCATTCCATACCAAGAAGGAATCTTCTCAGTGTAAGTTAAATACATTTTTGGTGGTAATCTATTTTCACATTTTCTGTAAATTACTTTTCAATTGTTTTAGAGTCTGAAAGTTGCTTTGTACATTGGTCTAAAATAGCTTGACTTTGGTGACTTAGACACAAAGTGAAAGATTTCTCTTGTGTTTCTTTGCAGAAGGCTATTGATGAGATACAGTGAGTGGGTAACACGGAGATGCTGAGTGTATCTACTGGGGTGAATTCTTACTAGACTGACTAATTTAAAGAGGTTTGAATTTCACTGGATAATGAATTAACATTTTCAAGCACTTAGACTCTTTAAATTTGTAAAAATAAAGAGATACATTAAACAAAAAATTATGGTTACAGTCAGAGGTAGTAAGGTTACTGGAGAAAAGGTTATGACTGCTTATGTCATCATACTCAACACAAGAACACCTTCTTGGGGCTTCTAAATATGCCTTAATACAAATATATAATATTCAGGTATAGACTTGGAAGGCACAAAAGAAGCCCACAAAGAAACAACTTAACTGTGGCCTTTCTCAGTAGGATCTTTATTGTTTACTATTCAAAGGTCTCCTCCAAATGTGCCAGGACCGGGATGTTCTTGGCAATCAGGACTTGTCAGTCAATTAGAGTCTGGAGAGTTTCAAAGGTATTCCCTGACTGTTTCCCAAGCCCTTACTTTCACTCCACATAGCAGTGAGAAGTCACCACAGGATGTGTTCTCACGATGCTATGTCACTGAGTTTTCGCTTTCAAAGGAAGGCAGAAGCAGGTAAGTCTCACTCCTTCAGCAGCGAACACTGTAAGGAACACCTAAGTAACAATTTCTGTTCAATATTCTTAAGGTGTTTTCATGATGAATTTGAAATCTCTCTACTATAAGGAAAAAACCCAACTTTCTATAAATAGTCAGTTCCCCGGGGCTGGAACAATGTCTTCCATTTTGATTCAAAATATTAAGCATGCCTGGAATCATATCCGAAATAAATTAAATAAATTAAAAATAATTTAAATTATATATTTAATAAATTAAAATTAAATTAAAAATTTAAATAAATTAAATAAATTAAAAATAAATTAAAAATTAAATTGAGAAATGCCTAACAAATAAATAAATTAAAAATTAAATTGAGAAATGCCTAACAAGAATTTAACACAGAGTAATTTTGTTTAGAAATTCCTGTTGTGCATTCTATCCAAGGATATGATGACACCCGTTGTTTACCAAAAGTAACAATATGAAATACAAAGATACTTAATGCACCTAATACTGTGTTTCTGAGGGTTTTTATTCCCATGGCAATAGTTGGAAATGCAGTATGTTTATTATAGCTATGTTTTCAGGCACATCTATACTCACCAGTCTGCAACTTTTTGATTGGGATAGAGTCTGTTAATGTCTACCAACATCAATTCATCCCCAAAACGAAGGCTTCTGTTTGGCATTCCCATTGCATGGTAATAGATAGAAGTGCAGTAATAGATAAAATTTGTAACAGGCAAAGCCTCAGAACAGCTCATACATCATACATTCTTTCGTAGCGCAAATAGCTATAGAGCCTGATTTGCAAAGGCTGCTCATTACAGGTAGCGTATCAGACAAAGGACATAACATAATTTTTACTAGACCATGAAATCTTTGTTTTCTCAAGTACTTGACTGTCAGGTATTTTGTTCTCCCATGTAGTATTCAAGGTATGGCATAACGAGTGACAGATCAACAATGACATGTGATTTCCTAGATAAAGTAGTAACAAAAGAATGCACACAACTCCTAGTATTTTGAAGAAGAGAATCTGTTTTGGAGGACAGTGGGAATGGAATATACAAAGAAGTCCAATTCCTATCATTGCTTCATAATCACGTAACCCTGGGTTTAAGGGGCACACATAGACCTGAGCATAGAAGAAAATACAGAAATGAACTGAAGACAGCATAGCAACAAAGATCTCCAAACAGGGGAGGGACAGGCATGTAAATGGTGCCTATTCCCAGGGAAGCATGACTTACAGGCCACCTTTCGATGTAATGAAAGAAAGAAGTCCCTGGTGTGTGTGCAAGTCATTCAGTTTACAAAACTAGTGAAGTGCACATGCTCTATTGGATAAATACAGCTGCCCTCAAGAAAACACATTTTTCTGAAATAAATAAATAAACCACTTTCCACTTGTAGTATTCCCTTCCATATACCCGTCATGAAAATGCTTTGAACTCAGATTTTACTTAATTACAAATACCTAGCTAGTTAACTAAGGCAAAGATCATGTGTTTTTGAAGTGGTCACTCTTGTCCTTCCATTCAATTGTCCCCTTGTCTCTTGCTCATGATGTTAAGCCTAAATGTAAGATTATCACCTCTTGGAGGCAGAGACCAAGTATCACACCTTTGAAGCACAATGAATCCTAATTAGATATAATCAATAATAATTATAGTTATGCAATGGAAAATAGGAAGGCGAGGAAGAGGAAATGGCTGAGATCATAATAATTACTTTGTATTAGGACGGATAGGAAAAATTAGTGTGAGAAGCTGGCCACGCGAGGAAATGGATACCTATTTATTCGAGATTTTCTTAGAGTTGAAATAGCTAAGTTCAAGTGTACTAAGTGCCACATTAAACATGATTTACAACTTTAACAAGCTCTGGGAGTGAAACTATACTTTCTTTCTAATTGACGTACATGTATCTCTGAGGGTTTTGCTGTGGTAACCTCTTTGGAATGCAGCAATTACCACCTACATGGCAAATTGGAAGTGTTACATTCCTCTGCTAGTAATCCACTCCTCCATTTAGCCAGAGGACAGGGAGGAGAAGGAGGTGACTCGGAGAGAGGGGACAGTCAGAGCCACAGAGTATTCTACTAGAAGGGCTAAGAAGCACTAGGCTTTAACTTCACAATATAAGGTTTAAAGCCTGTCATCATAGAGTGTGAAAGCCCTGTATTCCCATGAGATACAAGAAAATTTGGACAAAAATGGGAATTGAGGTCCATGACACATGTGATCTAATGCTTTATGCGTCTACTGACCACTGAACTCTGGCATTCCCAGAAACGTTGCTCAATGCTATCTTGCTAACACAAGATAAGTTGGGGTTTTTTTTTTTGGTTCGTTTTCTGACAGACTCACAGTTAAATGCTACATGCCCAAACGATAATTTCATACTACAGCTATTTTTTGCTTTCCAGTCCAAGGAGAGGACTCCTTGTAGCTACGCTACATCTGTGTAATGGTATCAGCATATATAAATATGTACATATGTAAATAAATAAACAAACATCAGTATGTATCAGCATAACGCTGCTATTTCAGGTCTCAAACTTTACAAGTAAAATACTGTTTTATCTCCCAAATAGCTGTGGATAAAAGGCACAATTTCTGAATGGGTATGTACTTTAAAAGAAGAGAAAGTAGTGCTGCACAAACATAAGTTGCTTAAGTTATTTTAAGAACCACTGTTTTTCTGAATTTGATGGGAGAGCAGCAGGAATTTCATGCATACTAGTGTTTTTCCTAGTCTGGCTAAAAAAAAAAAAAAAAAAAAGAAAAAAACCACCTTGTTTTTTCCAGCCTCCTTAATTTTTTCCGGCTGCTCCCGGGCAAGAGGCAG
>JAOXJM010000004.1:13598550-13670401 GCA_026413425.1 Tringa solitaria
CTGCTGGCTCATTGTCATTTTGCTGTCCACTAGGACCCCCAGATCCTTTTCTTCGGAGCTTGTCTTCAGCAGGTCCATGCCTAACCTGTATTGATGCTTAACATTATTCCTCCCCAGTGCAGGACCCTACAATTTTCCCTATTGAACCCTACTTTACTGAAGAAGGGTGAAGGGCTGGAGGGAGAAATCGAGTGTCATCTTTAAGACACCATAGTGAACAGGCTGAGCAGCTAGAAATAGGGCTCACAAAATAATACAGAATTTTAACTGCAGTCAGGTGGAAAACAGGTTTTTTTAAGCCTCTACAGGAGTTCTTTTTCCCCAAGATTTCAGCATAAAAAGAATCTGTTTTTCAAAAGTGACAACCAGATCACAACTGAAATAAGTTTGGAAATGCATCCATGGTTACAATTAGTTCCTCAAGCTGCTCTTCCCTTCTGTGGGCTAGAACTCTTAGTCAGACTACTATTCCATTTCAGTATAACACCACTAGAGCCCTATGTCTGTGATGCCTGCTAGGACGTACCATGCAGTTGGGGAGACAGAAAAATAGGACATAACGTGCATAAGAGTACTAATCTCATCAGGCAACTGGCAGTATTTCTGAATACCACCACCATCTCCTCCTCCTCTTCCATCTTCCAGGATCTAGAAATATGGTCCATGGACAGCTGTGTCCAACTCTTCAATTCTTACATTTAATAACATCATGGTAACAAACTGCAGATTACCTTTGTTGTACAGCCTCAGCCCATGCATTAATGGACAATCCATGAAAACTTGAGAATACTTTTCTTGTTCTTCATATTACTGACTTTTTCTTGAGTCTCACATATGAATTATTTTATTCCAGACTAAATGGTGTGCTTCCTGTTGAACAAAAGAGTATTTTTATTTGTTTACGATATAAGTAGATCTACAAAAACCCTCTAAATTAACTTCTACCCATATTTAAAAAAAAAAAAAATCTAAATTTTTGAAAAGTTTCTTTGCAAAGGTTACTCATAAACTGTAACCCAAGTCCCCACATTTTGCATTCAGTTGCCTCATCTCAGAATTAATCTATTAAAAAATAAAATAAAAGCAATCACTTTAATGCAACATTTATACAGGTAGTTTAAGCAATCTCAGTTTAATAATTTCAGTGATATTATACAGGATTACAGAATCCAAAATGAATACAACTGAAGAGTTAAATAATAAAAACTAATTTACTTGTCAAAATCTACCTGGTGAAAAGTTTTGTAGTATGAAAATAATTACAAATAGAATTCTTGTTAGTCTAACAGAACCTGTGTTGCTCTCAAATCACATTTGATCATTTTTTTCAGAAGAGGACCATGAAAAAATCAATGCAAATGGTATAACCTGGAAAATATTTTCATTTATTTGAAAAACGTCAAAACAAAATTTGAAGAAAAAAAGAGTGTTGGCAGTGTTTCCAATTCCTTGCTCTGCTGTGCATCAACATCTTTTAAAGAATCTTGCCCACTCTGAACAGCTTCCTCCTTTTCCACTCCACTGAATACAGGGCCAGACTGACCATCCAGTATGCCCAGACTAATGTTAAGGCCCAGCCTCCTGCTCTCCATCATTTTTATTGTACTACAGCATGCAGCTGCACAAGACACCAGAACTCCCTCTTTCCTGCCTCCTCCCTTTGAAACACACCACAGCTGAGGAAACATCTTCCTTATCCCTCTTTGGTGCCTTCATAGAAGTCCTTCTCCCATTCTCTCACATGCTGCCCTTAACCATCACCACATCTCTGACTTTCTTGAAGGATTCGCTAACCACCAACCAGTAGGTTGCTCTTCAGACAATCAGTCTTAAGTTAAAATTAAAGCACTGAAGCATGGACTGAAACACAGAGGGTCAGCAATACTGTAGCTCTCCCTCTCAACAAATAATTAGGTGCTTTATAATTTGAACTCTGTCAGCAGATATAGAAACACCTGCTCCATGCAATTAAATGGGGCTTTTTATGTTAAATGAAATGAGGGAGAAGAATAGGAAGTAAGATGACACTTAACAGCAACATTCAATTTAGAACAATTACTTCATCACTGATAAAAAAGTATGTGCTGAAATTTGGAAGAAAGGTTTAATTACCCGATTGAAGGCTTCTTATCTCAGCTACTAAACTAATAAACATTTACTTTTTGAATAATAACTTTCAAACTTCTGTAGTCAGTTTTCTAGTACAGACAGAACAAAACTTTCTAATGGTTGTATTGAAAGAGCTGCAATCAACAGCCCAACGTCCAAGTGGTGAGCAGTGACAAGTGGTATTCCTCAGGGGTCGCTACTGGGACTGGTGCTGTTTAACAAACATCTTTATTGGTGACATGGATGTTGGGATTGAGTGCATCCTCAGCAAGTTTGCTGACAACACCAAGCTGCATGCAGCAGTCGACACACTGGAGGGACGTTGACAGGCTTGAAAGGCTGGCCTCTATAAACCTCATTAAGTTCAACCAGGCCAAGTGCAAGGGCCTGCACGTGGGTCGGGGCAATCCCAAGCACAAATACAGGTTGGGTGGAGAATGGACTGAGAGCCGCCCTGAGGGACAGGGGTGTGATTCTGCTGGTGGATAAGAAGATCAACATGAGCTGCCAATGTGTGTTCATGGCCCAGAAAACCAACCAAATCCTGGGCTGCATCAAAAGAAGCATGGCCAGCAGGTTCAGGGAAATTACTCTGCCCTTCTACTCTGCTCTTGTGAGACCCCACCTGCAGTACTGCATCCAACTCTGGAGTCCTCAACATAAGGAGAACATGGACCTGTTGGAATGGGTCCCAGAGGGCCACAAAGATGATCAGAGGGTTAGAGAACCTATGCTATGACGACAGGCTGAGACAGTTGGGGTTGTTCAGCTTGGAGAAGAGAAGGCTCTGGGGAGACCTTATAGCAGCCTTCCAGTATTTGAAGGGGACCTACAAGAAAGCTGGAGAGGGACTTTTTTCAAGGGCATGTAGCAATAGGATGAGGGTCAATGGCTTCAAACTGGAAAAGGGTAGATTTAGATTGGATATCAGGAAGAAATTTTTGACTATGAGGGTCGTGAGACACTGGAACAGGTTGCCCAGGGAAGTTGATAAGGTCTCATCCCTGGAAGTGTTCAAGACCAGGCTGGATGGGGCTTTGAGCAACCTGGCCTAGTGGGAGGTGTCCCTGCCCATGGCAGGGGGGTTGGAACTAGATGACCTTTAAGGTCCCTTCCAACATAAACCATTGTATGATTCTAACAACGTAAGAACAAAATCTCTAAACCCTTCATGTTTTTATGGAATTTTTGCGCAAAGGTCAGTTTTGAAACCATGACAAATAATCAGATGAACATCTGTCTACTCCTACTAACACATATACCCTACTATCAACTAGCTTTTATTTGCTTTTAACATTTTTGCAGATAATGTCTTCTCCAATTCGATAAATCCAAAGTACAAAATTCTATTAGCTTTTTGGGACTACAGCAGAATTCTGTCTGTTCTGTTAGATTCACACAAAGGTACTGACTTTATATGTTATAGAAGGCAAAAAAAACCCTAATGTATGACTTTAAAAGTTGTTGTATTGTTCCCTACCATGGAACAGACAATAGTTTATAACATAAATACTTCTGATTTCTACTTTTAACTGCTGTTTGTAAAGGTGTATAAACTGTCTAAAGCTAAAATCATGCAAAAGTAAACCTGCAATTACTCAAGGCATGGAAATTAAATTAGCCTATATTTACTGTGATCCAGCTGATGACAGAATCTGGTGCTTAAATTTAACTGAATGGCACCTGGAGGCCTCGGGAAAAGTTCTGGAGTAACCTAACTATACCAAGGCCATCAAAATGGCCCTCAGAGGCCCAAGGAGAGACCTGGAGCAGTACTAGGCAGCCAACCATTACAAGAAAACAAAACCACCTCTTCAACAGCTGTCATAAGTAGGTCTGATGATAGGCTTTACAAATTACAAAATTATCTGGAAAATGTGATGTTCCCAACCAGCTTCAGCAACAGGAATAACTGCTAGAAAATGTAGCCCGTTAAAACTATGTAAAGCTGATGACTAAAACTTAAAGCTCTAGGACAGGTGCACCTAGATTTTGTCAGCTACAGTCTCCATATTTTTCTTTTTTAATTGTATTTAATATAAAGCTGTTCTGAGCCACTTAAAATGATCTATCATTTCATATTGCTCTTTTTATTCTGTTTTCTTACCATGTCTCAGTGCCTGAGTCCACCTAGATTCCTTCCTACTGCTGGTATTCTTATCTAGACTTGTCCATTACTGGCTTTCATTCCTAGAGTACAGCCTCACAATTATGTTTAACTAACAATATCACAACATAAATCTCAGGTCTACAAATCTTTCATACTCTGTGAGAACAAGGGCATTCAACGCAAACTCTGCAACTAAATCTAAGTACTGCACAGTTTTCCTGAGCCCCAAATTATTAATTTTCAATTACAGGTTCAGCATTTTTAGCCTCATTATTTGCAATTGATTGTCCTAGAAAAATGCTGTGTGCAAACTGAATGCCATTAAAAAAATCCATGTAATAAAACACTTAGGTTAAAATATCCACAGTTACAGTGAAAGATTGCCCAGGCAGAATTATTTTCAGTTTTCACATTAAGTTTATTTGTACATAAACAAAACTTATAAAGAAACAGATATAAATGCAAGTAATTACAGAATCATTAGATGAACTACAACACAAATAATAAAAAAATGCCTAACACACAGTTTCATATCCTAGCACTTCCCATTCTTTACAGATAAATAGATCCTTGAACTTTGCAATAAAACAGATAAACAGATTCCTGAACTTTTAAATACTGAAATCTACTCATTAGCTCCAATTAGCACTTTAAGCCATCAAATTGTCAAAGATATATTCCTTTCCTCTTCCTCTACATGGGAATATGTTACCGAAACATAATCTAAACATCTAAACCAATTATTACTGTTTTGACCTGCGGGAACAGGGACTTCAGGAATTAGAATACAGATAAGCGAGTACGGTCATACTGAAATAGAGAGACTTTCTCAGAAGAAAGAACTGGGGAACTGAATCTCCCAGCCCTGTCTTAGCATAAACCTGAACAAGGGAAGGAGGTGAACTGGCGCCACCCTCTGCTATGAAGCTGCAAATGTTAATTTTTCAGCTATGATAAGTTGCATTATTCTTACCTGATCTATCATCCTCAACTTTCCACTGAGATGTTTACTCCCAGCCAGCCCACAGTGCTAGCCTCTAGGTTACCATACATTCAGGTAAGATCCTTTCTAATATGTCATCCATGGTGTTTAAATCAATCATTCACATCTACAAAATTTATATACCAAACTTGTTTCAAAATTCTACTCGCAACTCTCCTTAAGCATAATACTACAAACCATCTTGACAATAGTTAACCTACTAATGCCCTTCAATGACTGCTCTTGCTAAGACAAAATTACCTCATTATTTTGCTATCCTTCAGGGTGTTATACAAGCAGTTGTGAGCCTTACTTTTCCATTTGGAACCAATTTTTCATTACCTATTATTAGAGCAGACACCACTCTCCAGGTCTAGGCTGTATGTAGGATCCTTATCGACAATGGCTGTAAGAAAAATTACAAATAATTATAAAAAGCAGCTCCTGAATGTACCCCACAAAAGAACACATTGTTCCCTTTGTAGAATGATGTCATTTGCAAGAAATAAACCTTTCAGCTTTCCTGAATGTTTCTACGATTGTATCTCTAAAAAACACCCTAACCCCCCCCACACACACACACACTTCCACTATTATAATTTAACCTTACTTTAGAGCATCGTGCTTTAAAATAATTGTACTTACAAGTGTGTCAGTCCTAAGTGACTGCAAATATCTTTCTTCCTTTAGAACTGATTAGGAGACATCATCTTATGTTTCTCATCACTACACAAAAATCAGGCTCCAGTTTATTTACCAAAGTCAGACTTAGAAGTATAGAATCCCATGCTTGTTAGAAAATTTAATAAGAGGAACTTACCTCTATTAGTACTGGAGCTCAGATCATCCAGTTTAACACCCTTGCCAGGCTGCAGAACAATTCTTCTTCTTTTGTGGCCCGCTTTCATTCTCATTGCAAAAAGGCATTACAGGGAAAACTGTGTCTCTGTTTGAAGTTGGACTGAGATACTGCTGTGACCCACACATGGACACAGAGAAAGGAAGTGCTCCTGGGTCTCACAAATTACGACTTACATGACTTGAGGTAAACAATTTTACTATTTGTCAGATGTAGTCAATAATACCAAACTTCATTCATACAGTACTCAGAGATTATTAAACAGGGCGAACAGAAACCTGTGGATGAAAGGCTGTAGATAGCACAGACATACCATGGAGAAAGATTTCTGAAAGAAATGGATTAAAGGAGACAACGCACAACACACATCACAGGCAACAGGACTGTGCAAGTTCCTACAGAAACTCAAGAGCACAGATGGCTAATAGTACCACCTGACTAACCAACAGGATCACAGTTTTCTTTCTATATTGCTCTCAGGTTCATTTTCCTACCACCACAACTGGTAACAAGGTAATTCTGCTTTGGAATTTGATCCTGTGAGAAACTGTGATTACTAAAACAAGTAACAAATAAGTTGCACCTTGTTCAGGATTTTACATGATGCTCATGCTCCAAAATCAACAGTCCATTTCCCCATTTTAAATGGATGCACTTTTAGGCAAAACTCAGAACTGGGAAGCCTCTGCTTTAATTTAGTAAACACCTTCTGTGAAGTACCAAGCACAAAGACTGTGAATAACTCTCAGGGTTGAGCTCTCCCTCAGTGGAACAGTCAGTTGAGGAAAGTGGTCGAGTCTAACCCTGGATGTATTTAAAAGACAGGTAGACACAGAGCTTAGCGATATGGTTTAGTGATGGTTTTTGTCAATGTTAGGTTGATGGTTGGACTTAATGATCTGAAAAGTCCCTTCCAACTTAGGCAATTCTGTGATACTATAAGCTCCAAAGTTTGCATAACAAACCAAATACCAACAGGGAAATGCATTTTCCTTCTTTCTGTTTACAAGCACATTAAAAAAAAAAAAAGCTTTCTGTCAATCAGGGCAAGTTTCACCTGTTTTCCTGACAGGCAAGCATAGGCACTTGCCTATAACCAAACCATGCTGCACCTGCTGCCAGTGTTGAACAACTTGCACAGTTTCATAAGAGGCTTCTCCTAATGACTTAGCTCATTAGGCTCCAGCAGAATTGTGTTTTGCCAGTTGTTGCTGCTGAATGACAAGGTGCTGTGGAACCCTGTGACTAGAGGGGAAGATGCATGGGCTGGGCCTGCAAAGGGACTTGGGAAGGTAACCCGAATAACCCTTTAAAAGTTCACTAACGCACAGCTACACAGCAGCCGAAATAAACACCAGACAGAGTTAAAGGCTAGTTTGAGCACACGGTTATGATTAATTGTATCTCCACCAACCTGTTGGTGGCCTATGCAGGCCAGCCCTTCGGCACTGCTTCCCACCCTCCGCCCTGCCGAGGCCTCACCTCACTTCCCCGAGCTGGCCCAGAGGCTCACAGCACACCCATGGCGCACATCCCGCCTCAGAAGCGGCAGTCCTGTCCCCCAGGCAGCCTGCAGCCCCTCTGCTCCAGCTCCTCTCAGCGGCCCCTCACCTCTCCCAGTGCCAGGTGGGCTCTCAGGCAGGCCCTGAGGCCATGGGAGCCCCTCAGGCCTCGGGGCAGCCCATCCAGCCCTTGCCCCAGCTGGCTGGAGGGGGAAGCCCTTCTCAGGTGACCAGATTAGCTGCCTCTCCAGGGTGGCCTACAATAAAACCCCATGACAGGCAGATCTCAAATTTCCTAACTAAAGATGTTTCCCAAACTGCTGTCTGCAATCTCAAAAGGCGGTTTCAGCAGCAACCTGCCTGGTCACCCCTAAAACTTCATTTATTTATTCCTCAATTTGGCTACTTGATCTCTCAGATGTGTGCAACATTGCCAACAACAGAACAAATAGCATCATCTCTAATAGTTGGCTTTTTTCCAAATCAACCACATGAAAAAGTTAACTCTGAATTAAAGACTTTTATTTTGTGCATTTCAGAAATAAATGAATAATGACATTTTCTAAAATCAGCTGTTGCTGTGCTAGACAGACACATGTAAAACTCATCTTTCCATTTTACATTACAACATGCAGTGCCAGAATGATAGGTTATTTCACTTGAATTCTCAAGTTAATCTTTGAATCTGTCAAGAGCTATTAACTGCACGAATACTGGTAACAGTCAAAATTATTTCCATTGGAAGGAAGGAAATAAAGATGTCTCAATACCATATAGATCAAGAAACACCAACTGGAACACAATGGATTAACTGTTCTTACTACGTTCTTTAGTTTATTTCTAAAACATTTTACTGATTATGATTTTGCATTACTAGAAGTTATTAAGTATATAAAACAAAAGTTATTAATGAATAAAAATACAGTTCAAGATCAGACAACATGTCAGCTCTTTTTAGGGGATAATCATACAGAATTTACCTAGGTGAACACCAGCTCATGTAAGTGTTAGCTTTAGCATTGTTCGCTTCCCTCTTCATTTTTAAATTGTCTGGCTTGACAGAGTGTTGCGTAGCTTGTGATTAAAAACCAAAACTCCCCCACCCCAAACCAATAAACCCCCCAACCCCTCCCAACAGTTATAACCTCAAACTTTACTTTTGTTGCTACTTAACAGCAAAGTCAACCAATGATACATATTTTTTCCTATTTATTGTCGCTAAAACTATGCTCAACTAATCAGTGCAGAAGCAACATTATAAATGGGCATGTTTAAAAGTTCCATAACATACATATTTTTGTGTACAGTGGTGTTTTTACTATTAAATTAAAAAAAAACAACTAGCAGTGACAAATATGCAAGTCTCTATCAGCAGTGTAGTTTGCAAAACAGTGGAAAGTCATCTCTAATAATATAGGAAGGCTTTGATGAATAATTTCACAAGGGTTTTGTGCCGTGTTTTTTTTTTCCCAACACTGAAAGTGTTATTGCCAATTTATATAATTTGACACCCTGTGGAAATTTTTTTTCAACAGTCACAGCTCTTAAGCTCCACTTCCAATTTTAAAAGAGTTTCATCGAGCAAGAACAATTTATCCTGCCGTATTGTTCCTGCTTCCTAAACCATAGGAGCTATAAAACATACCTTGAAATAATAAATGTGAAAAAATTATTTAGGAAAACAGTAAAAAGCTAGTGATACAGTAGGACATCAACCTCAATATCATTATAAAGAATTTTGGAAAGATCCATACATTACGAAAAATACTTTATATGCCTCTTGCACAATAAAAAAAAAAAAGAATCTGTCATTGACGTTTCAGTAACATTTTTGATCAAATGACATCTCTCATTCATTGTGTCGAGAAAATAAAAATTTCCCAGCCCGTGTACTGCAGCAGCTAAAAAGTTGAGGTACAACATAGATCTTCCCTAATCATGACTTCTAAGTACTTCATCAAAAGAGTTAAAATATTTATTAACCTTTCAAGTTAACAGTGTGAATATATCTGCTTCTTACAATTCATCTGTCTTCCACCTATTACCTTGCCCTTAAATGTATCTATCTGTAACACATCCCCTTGAACAGCACATTTGCACTGTACTTTAGACAGGGCACAGAAACTTTGAAATACGGATACAATAAAATCTTGACCTTGTGTTATTAGTGCATTATAATTACATCCTGTGTATATTTTTTCAGCATATGTTGTCTAACATTAAGAAACGCAGTATCAGTTTTGCATCGTCCCCCCATGATGTAGGAAGCATTGTCAGCCTCACTCTCTGCCTGTTGGTTGTACCAAGATGGAAAAACAGTGTGAATAGAGAGATGACAATTAACAACTGCGCTTCTGTCAACCACCCTTCAGTTTGGGAACAGTGAACTGAACTCAGGAAGGACACACAGGCAGAAAGAACATATGAAAGAACATATGTGTTTTGCATCATGTTCATGGGATGCTGTACCAAATGAACAGCACAGAGGTAGCATGCTTATTCTTATTGGTGCAATTTCAAAAGGCCTAGAAACCTCATCTTCTCTGGTGGTAGGCTAGTATCTCTTCCCACTAATGCTAAGTGTTTCCACCTGCTTCAAGAGAGCTAAGATTTTCCTAAGAATAAAGGGCTGAGGTGACCATAATAAATTATTTGAATTAAGCAGTCAACCAAATTGACTTCTCTATCTTTGGCCCCCCCTAACATATAGGCTGTGCACTGTATGCACATGCACATGTTTCTTACTAATTCCTCATGGTGAAAAACAGATTTAAATGAATAAATAGGTTTCCTGCATGGCCCACAGTACTTAAATTTAAAAATGGATTAGCATGGGATATTACTTCATTATTGCTCAAGTTAACTCTCAAAGTAGTTTAAAGTTTTTGAAAATTCTATATATAACTTCAAAGGTTGGTTTATTTTTATTTATTTAATACAGTTCAGAGAGACAAAATATTATGCCTTCATTAACGTATGCCGCTACAGCACAAAGCATACCAAACTCAGAAAGGTATAGGTTAGTCTACTCCTCTTGAAGCATGCATTTGCAAAACATCCATTTACTCTTGAAGAGACAGAGGAAAAAAAACAAACATAAGAGCTGTGCTAGTTATTTTCAGCTCAGGAAAGAGCCACTTTGTTACATTAAGATTTGGATTTGAAAAGTCTAAAAAAAAAAAAAAACCTGTGCTACTTAAAATTAAGTTTGTGCATGTTCTTAAAATTGCTCCTTACTAAAAGCTTCTGCATCAAGTGTGCGCTGCAGTTTTATTTTATTGTCATGACCTGATTTTCAAAAAACAAGCTCTCCAAGCCCCCCACAGTTATAGAGCATAGAAGCTGCTGGCATTCAGCATCTTTGAAAGTCAGGACACGGCTTAAGTGATTGTGCAGAACAGGACATTTCCCTTGCAGTATATGCCAAGTGTTCATTTATGCCCAATAATAAGACCACAGAAGTTTCATCAAATCAATCAAAATAAACTTTTACAAGTCATAAAGGATTTCAAGGATAACACCAATTGACCAGGCCTGAGTTTCACAGCTAAAAGGGCAATACTGTCCATTTTCATTGGTCAATTCTGGAAGCCCTTTCCAGGATGATCTGATAAAATAAAAAACAAACGAGTGGTGTTGTTAGATTATACATTGAAATTAAAACATTTAATTTTAAAACCTTTTAGAAGATTATCTCAGTAGAAAACTGAAAGCCATTACTAAAGGTCTTTTGTCTTACAGGCACAGTATGGTCTTTAATTCTTTTTTTTTTTTCTTTTCCTATGGCTGGGAATTTTAGTTTTTTGTGGGGGTGCCTCTCCTTCAAAGTAGACTCCCTGCTTCTTGGAATACCTGAACTTACACTGACTCCTGTTGCTCCTGTTTCTCATTCAGGTAGTTTTGCAGCTGGAAGAATGTGAATGATCTTTGAGATAACTGAATGGTATTCAAACTACACTTGAAATTGAATTATGATACGAAAAAGTGATAAAGGCTGAAAGATAGCATGACTACATAAGCCTTTTTTTTCTTCATAGGAATAAAAATCTCAATAAACTAACATACTTACTGAAATACTCATATGTTGACCCTGTTGCTTCATAAATAATTCTGTACACATATAAAATATCAAAACAGAGTAGAAGTACACTAATTATTGTGCAAGTTTATTATTGTGCAACTGTGTAAGGCAAAACGTTGCTTGACGATCCCTTTTCTTCCTCATGCAGACAAACCCTCCTGTCTTGACCAGTCCTACTGAGTCACTCTTACGAGTACAAATAAATGCATATTGCAGAATATATGGACTAGATATCAAGGGCAAGATCTTTGTTTTGTTTGTTGGTTTTCATTTGTCTCAAATCCTTAAAAATTAGAAATATAAGCAGACAGAAAAAAGGGGAAAAATAGTGTGGGTTTGGTGGTTTGGTTTTTAAGAGGGAGAATTCAAAATGCAAAGGAATATTTAAGGGCCATAAGCAAGTTCCTCTGCCTTCTTGGAATATCAAACTTAAGATTCTGAAACACTGTCATACTAATTTCCTCATTTGTAACACCAATAATCCTAACAATATTATGCATCACCTTATCTGCCACAATTTTTATCTGTCACTACTAGCCCTTTAACTACTTTGTTTTGCAGGTTTTTTGGAAATAATTTTATTTAAAAAAAAATTCACTAACACTTTTCTTTTCTGAAATTTGTTTCTTCTATGAAATGAGATGCTAATTTTCAAGTAACATTTATTTCACTGTCTGCACATGGGTAAGCATTAGTAATTCTGCAATCTATAAAAAGCACTAAATCTCAGCTGTACTTGAAACCTAAGCTGAGCTCTGAAGAAACCATATAGGGGTGAACTTTAAACTAGAAAACAGATGCTGTTTATACTATAGATCTGTACTTTTACATGCAATTGGATAGTGGATACTATTAGCTTGAATGAGTATCTTAAATCTGTGTTAGCTGGTGTCCTACCTTTCAAGGTGAACATAGTGGCGAGAAAGAATATTCTTAATCATAACTACGGTTTTTGCATATATCTCCGGACCAATCAACTTGGAGAAGTACAATTTAGCACGAAGAAAATATCCAATCGGCCACAGCCATTCCTAAGCAAAGAATGAAAATAGATTATTATTATAGCTATCAGTTTGAAAGGTGACAACACTTTAGAAAAAGCTGAAGAAACTGGCTCTTACAGGTCCTTGGTGATAATTAAAACCTCTGGCTACATTATAGTTGTCATTGTCAAGTGCATTATCATATACTCCACAGTAAACCATGTCACTGCAAGGAAGAAAAAATAAATTACACAAAGCCTTAACAAAAATGATACATAAAAACATAAAGCAGAAGTGAACCAAAATTTTTTCATGGTGTTTACCTTTAATGATGGGTAAGTTAGGAAGGTCTCCACCAGGTTCTATATTTTATGTGATAACGGAATTCCAAATACAGTTCAAACTAGTAGGAAAATAGTCTTGGAATGACTTGAATTCATAATTTTGACCTCATACTTTTACTCAAACTGTAGTGCTGTGCACTGTATCATATATAAGTAGATATCAAGATACAAATTCAATATCTTTCATGATACCAAATTTTACTTGCTTCCTGTGTGGCATCCAAAACCACCTAGTGATTGTCTACATAAGTAAAATCAATTGCATGGACTTTTAGAACAGTAAAATAATTGTTCCAGAATTATTTATTGCAGCCTTATTTCACAAGTATATATGTGGATTTTAACAAAAGAAATACTAGCCCCATGTGTTTCATGATTCCTACTGTCATGTTTTGTAATTGATTTGCACTCTCATCTCTACTGTACTTACTCTGGATCTAAAGTTTTCATGCCTAATGGACCAAGCAGTTTTTCCTCTGCTATCTGCAGAGCTTTCCAGGCTCTCTCAGGTGTGAACAACTCAGGGGCCTAGTAAAAGAATAAAGATTTAGTGAGTAAACTCTGCACATGTACACACATAAGACTGCATATACAAATGTAGAAGACAACAAAAAGACCAAGTTCTGGATTACTGAATCAAATTCTGGAACCTACAAGTCAGAGTAAGCAAGAGGGCAGAAACTATCCAGTGATTATTTTTTTTTTAATTTTCATTTTATTTTAAATACACTTGTCAAGCATTATTACTGAAGCTTTTTACAAACCCAGTAAAGACAACAACCTGCCCATGTATTTAGCTAATTTGTCAGGAAAAGTGGCCTCCCAGACCTAACCTTAAAAAACATTCTGAGCACAGTGAACATTGCAAATTTACCCCAGCTATACACCACATAGCAGTTTCATTTAGGCAAGTACTGTCAAGGATGTATTTTTAGGAGATACTCCAAGATAGACCAATATGAAAAGCATGGAAAAGAAAAGCTTTCAAAAGTTACTCTAAGTAATGTATGTTCCCAATATAATGCCATGCAGATGAACCTTACAATGCAAGCTTAGTTCAATAATAAAGAAAAATTTAAGTGTAAGTGCTTTTCCCTACCCCCACTTACCACAACCATTGCTATTGTAAAATTTGGCCTGAGCTGGTAATCACACCATGGACTTGAGGCTCCATAGCTGTCCTTATAAATTCCACGTTTGTGAACGAGAGTTGGATGTTTCTCATTAGGATCTGCTGGGTTCTCAGAGACAAAGAACAGCCTTTCAAAGTGTCCTTGAATTTTTCTGTTCCACTCATCATATGTGATAGTCTCCTCCTTTCCTGTAAGATGTTATAGACAGGTTTTATTTTTTGGAAACAGCCACGGTGGTAACACTAAGTATGCTAATGTCTATTTTTACTGTTTTGCTTATTGAAGTTTTACTTAAGATACTCCTAACACAATAAAAGCCTACTAGCATTGCAAAAAGTTATTATGTAGAAGTTGAGTTACACTGCAGATCAACGTATGCACAACTATTACTTTAAAAAAAAAAAAACAACAAAATTTTCTAACTTTCAGTTAGCTTGAAGCAAACAGTATGAGGTACTGTGATCTATAGCAAATATTAAGTTTAAAATTTATAATTAACATTTCAGCATAGTAACGTCAACTCTTTTATAGTACTTGTATAGGTACTCTTGCTATTTTAGAGTGAGTGTCAAAACATTGAGATAAGTGTTGCTTTTAAAAGCTTTCTCTTCCTGAATTCCTGACACTTAACACATTAACAGGAGCAGACCTAGGATCACCTCTCTCCAGCTGATGAGTCCCCATGTTTAGCCAATTCTACAGTTCACAGGAACAGCTGACTGAAACTTCAAGTGAGACTAGAAAAACATCAGGTTTTAGTCAGCAGACTTGTGCTAGGGACACCTCCCTGACTGAGATACACATACATCTTAAAAAAGCAATGCTTTTAGGAAAGAAGCAAAAATAGTAAAGAATCGTACATTAGTTTTATATTAGGTGAGTAGAGGAGTATTACCCGTTTTTCTTAAACTGCAATTGGAGTATAGCAAAAAGGACACTACCAAAACTGATGGGGGGGGGAGGAGGGAAGAAAGGTGGTGTGTGCTTTTACTTATCATTCTTGTAATGAATGATATATCATCATAACATATAATAATCCTATCACTTATATCCATTCTGAGAATTGGATTAGGATCCAAAATTCCTTTGTAATCCACACTTTAATGCATGGAATAAAATATCTGAAGTGTTGACAAGACAGTATCAACTCATGATACATTTTCTTGCAGAAACAAAAGATGTTAATCATACAGGATACTTTCCTAAGTTTTTCTCCTTTCTCTCCTAAACCTTCTTGAGTAGTTTCATAATCATCCCTTGTGTTATATGGCCACCATGTCATCATTTTAGTTATTCTTATACTTCAGTAATACAATTATGAGATATGCCTGGTTTTACCGTGTCTTTTTACAGTCACTCCATGGAATGGAAACACATTTTTCCTGGATAAATCCAGCAACCAGCGAACAGCCGACTTGCACAGGCCAACAATTTCCACAGCAGAGCCATCTCTAAAACAATGATTTAAAAAAGCCCAAGAATTACTTAAGAAGGCTATTAAGGTTCAATAAGTAACTGAAAAAAAAATCTATATCTTATTTAGACACTTTTTCCCTATTCATCTACTATTCCCCTATTTCTTCCATAGAAGCATCTACAGTATTGCAGTGTTTTGTGAATAAATGCTCCATCATCATCACTACTGTCATGATTTTCTAAACTTCAGTCATACCTCTCTCACCCATATTCTCTTGAAAATGAGAAATCCTCAGACATTCCAGTCTCTCCTTACAAGGCAGCTACTCCAGTCCTTTGAGTTTTAGCTGCCCTTCTCTGTATCATTATGTTCTTGAGACCAGCACTACTACACATAATGCTCAAGATACAAGTGCATCTTGCAGGTGCAGGGTTTCACAAAGAGGCACATGTGTGCCCTCTGTCTTGTTCTAAAAACCTTTACTGATGACACCCAATATTAGTATTTTTATTAGCTTTTTTTGGCTGCTGCTGTACACTAGGATATGATTTCAGAAAGCCACCAGTGGCTCAGATTTCCTTCCTGTGTTGTAGCTCAGTTCCAACAGACTGTGTAGGCAGAGCTTAGACTAGACATGTATCTTAGCTTTAGCTGAAGATGGCTGAAGATTATCTGCCACACTCAGCTTTATAGGGTACTTTTGAGTTTCATGAAGGGCCAAGAATAAGAAAAGAGAACATTAGCATAAGCAGACTGTGTCAATTTACTTTTATTTAGATCAGTAGAGTTCCACCTGATGAAGAATTAAGGGAAGAAAGGGTGGAAAACACATCAGCTAACAGTCATGGAATGAGCTTGATTGTAAACTGGCTAACAGATACTTTTTTCTGTACAACAGGTGAAATTTAAAGTGGTATTATCACACCCAGCTAACTTGAACAAATTTAAGATAATTTTATACCAGTGATTTAGAACATGAAAAAAGGATCAGCCCCAAAAAGCTTGATCCTCTGATGTTAAAACTGCATTCAATACAGAGGTTCTCACCTACACACACATTTTTGGTAACTTAAGTGATAATTCTGCCAGAATAGATTACTCAAGTCATAAGTGAAGCACTAAAATAAGAACTAAATGCACTTCTTGGACTTGCTTCTTTTTTCAGATGATATTCAGATAATCACTATATGCAAAAATTTTATATTATATCATATTGATTTTTACTGCCTACTTGACACACAAGGCCCTAAGGTACCTCAACCTGTCTTGGTTCCCAGCTAAAATGCCTGACTTGTCAAGCAAAACCAATGCTGTCCTCCAGTTCTGACCCAGAGATGGCAACTGATTTGAAACTGATACTGTACTAAACTCAAGCAGGAATGCCTGCAGCAGTTTGCTGGCACATAGTGAAGAGCTTATTTTTAAAATGTTAAGTGTTCAAACAACAAACAATTATCAATAGATATCTCCTATAATAAGTCTTAATAACCAAGTGCTGCTAGTACTACAAGCATACAATTTTACCTAAATTACATTTTACTACTTGAATTAAAAAGTTGACTCCTTGCATGGAGCTAAGACCATGCCAGAAGCTGAGGGATTCACCTGATAAAAAACACACCTTTTTTTTCTTCAAATGAGCACAAATTAAAAAATACCATTAACATTTTAGTATGCAGAAGCATTGAGAACATTTGAGAGATCACCTCTCAGATGTGTTAATGGAAGGCATAGTAGGTCTGCAGAAGAATTTCAGTTGAAAAAAAATAAATTAAAAATTCCCTCAAAAGACTGGCTTTTGTACCTTGGAGTAGCTGGAATTCCTCTGTTGCGAGCTCTGTCACTCTCCCCCATTTTATCCATCCAAGTCCCACAATTGAAGCGGTTCCCTCCAAAGACAAAGCCAGTTTCACGGTCAACACCTGCAGTTACATTAAAACCTGCCAAGCAAGAACATCACATGTGAAGTCTATATTTTAAACAAAACAAACCCCCAAACTCTACCCGCCCCCAGCTCAAGCCTCCTAAATAAACAAAAAAAACCTCCAAACAAGATCTGAGGTGGGTTTCTGAAGGCAACAGTACATTTTAAGCAAACTTTTATTTAAAGATAACTTGTACCACAACATATAAATAGTTGCTGACAATAATAAATTAGGCACTTTTGAAACATTAAATGTTTGAATATAGTTTTAGTTGCATTAAACATAATTAATTTTTGAAAAATATACTTAGCAGCTAGATGAAATATAAAATATAAACGTCATATTTTGAATTGCAGAGCAAGTGTTCTGTATCTGTTACCTTCATCTCTCATGTTTTGATCTATCTGCGGACCAGCATTCCTTTCTCGGAAATTTATGCCTTCCATGTGTCGTTGCATTGCTTCCTGTATTATTTCATAAAGTGGCTGATCCTAGATGGATTGTATGTTAGGATGATATGTGAAAGGCAAGATGAAAAAACAAGTAGAAAGGCTCTAATGTGCAAATAATAGCAATTCTTAGCCTCTAGTTTATGATACTTCAAAAGAAAAGCATCTAACATTGTCAGTAGCATCTTTGTCAATGGCAATACATGGTATACAATTTTTAATATAAACAGTTTTTCAAGACAAAAAGCAAAGAAAAAAATTATTAGTAAAGCTGATGGATTTTTTTCTCTCCACTCCCATTCCCCTGGCACCTGTCTAATCATATGATACAGATGCAGTGATAAGAGCTTAAAATTTTGAATTCTTGCACTATAATCAACTTTCACCATAAGCAACAGATAGCAACATGTGCTTGTAACTAGGAAAAATTACATCCTTTCATCAAAATTTCATAGTTGTGTTAAATACTTAAATCAGAAACGATCTTTACCACAATGCCTGCAGGCTGAGGAGAAGAATCATCTCCTGGGTACATCCTAGAAACAGGACACCTGAGAATGTCTAACCCATTTGGAACAATTTTACAGTAGTCCTGGATACACTGAAGCCACCACCATACAGCATCACGACAGTTGTATCTGGCATGTGTCCCCTGGCCAAGCAGATTGGGAATGAGACCGTGTCTTAAAGTCCCACCAAATGCCAAAATGATGTTTCTAGAACAAAAGAAAAAACATAGTCTTGACTAGTTACTTTCAAGGACATTATTGGACCAAGTATTAATTACAAAGCATACAACTTTACCTTAATAGCAATGTAAGTCAAGGGGACAAACAGGATCTTAAAGACAGATGCCAAAAGTTTGCTGTTGAAAGCTACAAATTACTTCATTTAGCATGAACTTCTTTTATATTAAAAGGCCATCTATTTCCTACAAATTCCCCAACATGAATAGATTTACTTCAGTTTGTACAAAACATACAACATCTGCAAAGATGGAAAAGCTAGTTTGCTTTTTCATAGGTAGTGATATAGAACCTAAAGCCAAGTCCCACTCAGGTCACAGGGAAGGTTTTTATTGACATGGTTTATGATTACCCTGGTATCCATTCTGATGGGTGGGGTGGAATGGGGACGGAGGGCAGGAGTAGATGGGAATTTCCTATTAAAATACAGAGAGGTGACAGCAACTGAGGTTATGAGAAGTTTCATTTGAGAACTGTTGTGCATACATTGCAGAAAACACGGATTCCAACTAGCTTTAAACAGGAATATAAACATACTAGTAGATTGCAGATCTTACTGCATGAGAAAGGTAATAGTTGGCCAAATGTACAACAGCATAAACACATGATAAATTAAAACAGATAATTTTTAAGTTTGTATCATGTGGTGAGCTCCACCCAAATGAAAAAGATTAATGGAAATATCAAATCAATATATCTGGCTTGTAGCTGGCTCATTTGTTACGTTAAAAATTTACAAACAGATATCAGATTGTAAGAATCCATTATTATCTAATTTTTACTATTAATAAACAAATACTAGCAGTTACACCCCAAAATTAATTATGACAGACAAGCAATCATACCTTTCTGATTAAAAGAGTATTCTCTTGCTACATCAGATGTTTACATAAATAATTTTGAAATTACTGCTCAGCAACAATGATGCAAGTACACATGAAACACAATCACTTTAAGGATGAGCAGTAGTGTCCAAGGGTTAAAACTACATTATCTATACAGGCCATCAGCTTCATATCGGTGCTAAGAAAGCAAACGAGAATCATACAAAATCTGTCTAGGGCCATTAAAGTTTTTTACTGCACATCAACTGTTTCTAACAGCTTGTGTGTCATCTCAGTTTTTGAAAGCATGCCTTTTTCCTAACTACCTGTAATACCAGTAAGAACTAAGAGTAAATCAGTCTTACCTTGCTTCTAGATAGCGCCCAGTAACTAACATTAAACCTCTCAGTGCAATAAAGGTATCCCTTCCCCAAGAGCGAAAAATTCCAGAAGAAAAGTGAGGTAAACCTAAAAAGAAATGTTATTCATCTCGTTTATTGATATGGCAGAAGTCTCCAAGAACACATGTACGTATAAAATAACCAGAAGTAAAACTACATTAATGTTTTTAATTTTTTTCCTAGGTTAAGACATTTCAAGTAAACAATTTTCTAGACTAAGGTTTTGACAAAATAAAAACTTCATTTTTGAACAATTATCTTCTAGAATTTCAAGATCACAATGGAATTTCTAATGTCAATAATACAGACATATTTAACATTTTATTAAATCACTTTATAACTTAACCAAGTACCATCCTTCAATTAAAAAAACAACAAACAAATAAGAAAGAAAACTAACAGAACAAAAAGCAAGGACTATGACAAGATTTATAGCACTTTGTTGACGAGTTTATGTATGAGAACTGTGTCAGTAGCACATAGAGGGTAAGACTGGAGAGCTATGAATTTCATCAGCCCAAAAATCTTTTGAGCCATTATAAAAGGATTTCTGCTTCTCTTTTACAGCAGCTTCTAGAACTACATCTTACTTCATACGTTATAACATGTAACCTTAATAATGATTCTGACTGATAAAGCATCATAATTACAACAGTAAGGTCCATCCTTGTATTTTCTTCCATTTAGTAACTTTTTCAATCTAACAAAAGAGAAATTCTATATCGTAAAGTTTCAAAACAGCAGTATGTTGTGCATGTTTCATAGAGCAATGTTCTAACTTCTATCACTTTCTTTTCCAAAGTATTTGCTAATACTCAAATATGGCCACAATTTTATAGTACATGGCAACAACACTTGAGAATGACAACTCATGTACGAGTTAAAAATCTCGTACAGACACAACTGCAAGTGAATATGTGAAGGGAATATTTAAAACCAAATCCTTTAGTATAATTAATCTTTATGACCAATTATAGGGAACATTGTGCCTCTGTGCTTCTAAGTAACATTAGAACAGGCAAATGGAATGTTACTAAAAACCAGAAACTAAAAGCAATACATTTCCAACGAGAGAAAGCCAGACAACAAAAAAAACACTCCAGTGAGACAGATGCCATGGAATCTGTGATACTAAAAGTTTCTATGGTTTCAGAAAAGACATGGGCCAAGTCAGAACAAAAATTAATTCATTCTAGGCCACTAGACACAGAAGATAATATATAGACATAGGAAAGTGCCCAATTCAAAGACTGCCAGATGCTGGCAGAACATTCAGAGGTATAAATGCTATTTGCTGACTGCTTTTATGCTCTTTCTTTTTGGAGACAGTTTCAGATCAGGCATTCTTCTGGTCTGCTAATGGTTCTTTCTTTTTCTGAGAACTCAAACAATAAATTCACCCTGGTACTCCATTACAATTCAGTTCTTAAATTCATGCATAAAAAAAGATAAACTAGGTCCTGTTATGCTAAATATATTTATCTCAAGTAAGTCTTCCGGAAAGAAAGAGAACATATAGGAAAAAAAGTGGATACAGCCAAAAATGTCTCTAAATAGAGTGTTTATTAGCTCCCCACTGCCTGAGAGTAGTAACAAAATGGTTGTCCCCAAGAAGTACTGCTAGACAAAACTCCCATATTTTTAATATGGACAAATGTTTAATCTCAAACACAAATTAAAACGCAGAGGCAAAGTGAAGAAAATTGCTACCTACAAGATGTAAGTGGTTGCTGACATAGGGATCCCAAGTACAATGGATACAATTTTAACATAGTTACCAAAACCAGGCTTTTTTCTTTTTTAAATGTTGTCCTCACTTACCAGCTGCCAAGGAAACACAACACTGTTCTTTCTCATTTGTAATCTCATTCAGCCTATAGGGTACATCATGTAAGGAAGGAGACAAATCTGGTAGACAAGAGTATTTTCCTATCCCACACATCTGGACTGAACCCATGGAAAGGTGTTTAACAAATGTTGATCCATTCTGCACAAAGCTGTAATTTAACATAATTTAAATAACTTTGCATTCAGCAATATGTCTATAAAATTTACAGTCATTTACAGAAGACTATAATAATAATAAATACCATAAACTAACAATGAATTAATATTAGTATTTTACATTAACTAATTTTGTACATAAGCTTTAATTTTTGACATCTTTTCCCCCAAAATAATAAGTGCCCAAAGTTAGCCTTAAATTTTTATTTATTAATGCCAGTGGGAATGTTTATGTCAAATATTTCTAAGGAAAACAAAAGGAAATTGTTTTGGTTTACTTGATGCCTACATACAGACCTAAGACCTCAAAAATATGATAAGAGATATTTTATTATGAACAAAAGCTTCTACCAAACCTAGTCAGTATTTTTAAAGATTGCCACATTCTTTTATATATATATAAATTGTAAATCAATAAATCGTTAACAATTGTCTAAAATAACGCAACCTACATTCCTGACTAGTTAATCTCCAAGCATTTTCATAAAATATACTACTTTCCACATGATTTCACAGCCATGCCAAAGTCTATGCCCGTTTTAACATCTATCTTTTTCCAAAGCAATACTGATTTGTTTAGAATGTTCATAGCTAGAATAAAGCCTCCACAAAATCAACCTCCTTTCCTCTTTCCAGAAACAAAGGAGAGAGATTAAACAGTTATTTCAAGAACTAAGCAAAGTGCTCAGATAATGAAGGCTATTTAGCTGCGTTAGAGAAGGAATGGTGAACAAAGCATGAGCATCAAGTACAAGCTTAATTTTCTTTTTCCCCTGAACTTTAAGGAATCATTGCAGTTGCACTAGAATTATAGCAAAAAAAGTTTCTGAAGCCTGGCAAAGAAATGCTGGCTTAAGGTTTCCTTCTGCTACTGCACAATGCCAACAGTAGTTAGAAATTCAAACCCTGGATAGACATCTGAACTCTCAGCCTTTCAAAGCACCACTGTCAGAAGTGATTTGATACTCACTACTAATTTTACTCTTTTACATTGGACGAGTATGAAAATATTCCAATTACATTCTCCAGCAGATAAAACTTAAAAGGTGCAAATATATACAGATACCTCTATAGCTGTGATATGCCAAGCATACCTAGACATCTGACGCCATCCCACATCCAGAAGGGTTGTGTATGCACCCACTAATATGGCATCAAAGTAACATGGGATGAGGTAACGTGGAATTCTCTTTAGGTAGACAAACATGGCCTTCAACCATTTACCAACCTATTAAAATGCAATATAATTAGAACTTGGTAATATTAGGGTTCAAAAACCAGTGCTTTCAGGATCCACGTAAAGTGTTTGTCACTGGTTTTGTACATTTATTACACCCCAGTTATGCTTCACCACCTGTTGAATCTCAGTAATTCCTATCTTCTGTGTTTGAATGTGCAATCTTACTATAACTGTACCATCATCACGTATGCCTCAGTAGTATTTAGGCCCTCTTACTTAAAAAAAATAATACGTAACTCCTTTTTATTTAAGGAAAAGTAATAAACAAAAGAGGAAGGACCCCTGCAGGCCTTTATATAAGAACTAACAACCCCTCTATGCCCTACATTTTTTTCACTTTTTCTGTGCAATCTATTCTTAAACAAGATCAAGGAGAGGGAAGAAAACCATATTAACAGTTTACTCTCCTAGAACAAATTCCCTAGACAAGAAATCTTATAAGCAGACTTGATTTAAAAATAGTTGATAAACACATAATTGAAAAGAAAACAAGCCTGTAATTTAAAACACCAAAGTCACCAAATAGATATTTTTTTACTCACTTCTGCACAGGCTCCTGCACGTGAAATCAGACGATTACTGACATAATCAATCATCCAGTCTCCAGATCTTAAATTATCACAAAATGGATGACCCAAATCATTCTTTGGTCTAATGTCTGCCATCACTGACATTAACCCTGAAGAAACAAACCCAACACTGTATTCAAAGACATCATTATACACAAACAGCAATTACAATTCAGGAGCAAAAGGTACAGAGCAACAGATGTTTTAACTGGATTTAACTGTATTAATTTCCCAGATTTGCAGAATGAATTAGAATAAACTCAATTGTAATTTCCTCTGTGTAACAGAGTTATCAAAACTACTGTGGAGTAACTAGCATGATGGAATTCATATATTTGACAGGTCATCAACACTCCTCAGCAATCTAGTAATGCCTAGAGTCTAACTGGTGTGACCTTTCACTAGAGGTATATCTATTTTCTTTTTATTTTAAAAGCAAAGGCATTGGTATTAACACACATATTGAAACTTAATTTTGCAGCCCGGAGCATCGAGAATGAGGGTTCTTGTTTTACTATGTGATTTCCTGGGTACAACACTGATTAGTAGCATGGTCAAGCAGAAGCAGCTTTCCTGGTTTTTTTCCAAACAATGACACTAACCATACAACAGCATTAAGGTATGATCTAGATTGAGCAGCTCTATTTTACTTTTTTTTCTTGACAGAAAAAAAGAATGCTGAAAATATTACCTTGGAGGCCTGCATACTTCAGCGGTGACCAGTTTGGTACATTGTAACAACCTCCACCATCTTCTTGTTCTTCTGCCTCACACCTATACAGTACTTGATTTAGGTCAGCCAAACTTAGTTTAGATGCAATACTGAAAAAACAGAGAGAAAAAAGAATTTCCAAACCCAAAAGCAACATTAGTAGGGAAATAGAGAAAGGCTTTCATAAACAATTCTAGTTTCAGACTTACATTAACATAATTAAATATATACAACTCTCTCACCTCTTAAATCTTGGACATTAAGAGCCTGAATTTTGAGATGTTCTGCTCAAATGTTCAGTGTTTATTTAGAAACACAGTATTAAGTACAAACCCTGAACAATCATACCCCAACACTGACAAGCACTCCAGGTGAGTAAGTCTACTTTAAGCAGCAATTATACAGAACGTGAAAAAAAGAGCCTAGGAAGTTTTGACGTATTAGCGCTGCTGTATTATACACATAACAAGAATATCTCTGAGCTTTTATTGCACTCTGACAATCCAAATCCATCTGTAGTAACAGAAAACCTAACTTGTTTTGAGTTTATATAGACTGTTCTTTGCTCCCACTGTAGTGCTCTCAGTTCTATTGAGAAAGTTAAAGAATACTCACGAAGAAAATAGTGTTTTTAATATAGGTGCTGAATGATCATCAGGAAGACTTCCAGATTTAAAATGAGGACTGAACTGGACCAAATGATTGCGGAGTACACCAACAGCCTCTTGTGCCTTTGGGTCAAGACTAACTCTGTAAATATGAATGCACAACTCACAGAAATGTAACACTTACAATAGCTATTCCCAAGTCTCAAAACAAAGAATTCTATCATTCTATTTTAACTAACACAGTAATTTAGCAATTATAATAACGTACCTGAACACTATTACACTTCCTGGTGTTAATTTTTCAAATTCGATTTCTTGAACAAATTCATTTGGCCCTTTTACAGCAGTTCCAGCTTGCTTTATAATTTTACTGTCTTTAATCTTAGAAAAAGAAAACACATTTGCAACTGAAATTCAGTGTCTTTTTTTCTAATATAGTTACCACAAATTACAATATACTACATCAGAACATGGGTGAAAGAGGCTAATTACCTGGATATGCTCTCTGAGTTCCATTGTGAAATTAGGCAATCCATTTATAAAGCGTTCATCTCTCTTGTAAGGACCAGCACTTCTCTCAATAGTCCTAGCCTCAAGTACTACTTCTTCTATTTTTCCTAAGAGGAGTTAAATCATGTTGCAGTTATTAAGATAAAGTGATTCTTTTGGAAACAAGAAACAAAACCTAAAACTAAAACCTAAATATTGAAAATACAAGTCTCAGTTGTTGTACAGCTAAAGAACAACCAAATGTGACAAAACATATGGGGAAGCACTTTAAATATCCTATAAACATCCATTACACATTCATTGGCTGAATTGTATTTAAAACTGCAATCTGGTTATTTTGTAATAAATTAAGCATAAAAATCAAGCAACAATTAGAATTACAACCTTTTACCAATCACCAGCTCTATTAGTTTCCTTATTATCTTTTAGGATACTGTATTAGATTGGTTTCCAAACTGCAGCTACAGACCATTTATCTCAAAAGTGTAACAACATGTATTATCATTCAAATATTCCTATTTTCTCTATCCTTTCAGCAACCTTCAAACTAAGGTATACAAGTCTTGCACCCACTTGTAAATGTCTTTATATAATGTGACTGACTTTAAAACAGGCACACACATGCACACCAAGAACTGAGGATACCTAAAAAGCCAGTTTGGAAAGCTTCTCTTCAGAAGTATGGCCAGGTAACATGTAGTTGTTATACCTTCCTACTATTAAGTATAGTAAGTACTTCACCTATGAAATTAATATTATGTATGTATTACCTATATAGTCTCTTAATATGAATTTATGCAGTACAATGTTGTTTCTTGAGGTATATTTTAAAACCACAAAAACAGCCATATATAAGAAAGCTGAATAGCAATGGCATTGACAAATGATTTTAGCTTTTTTTTTTCAGGTCTAACACTTAATAAATAGTAAACCTCCCAACTTTGTACAATTAACCATATTGCTCTTAACTATTTGTTAACAGGTTACAAACAAGACAGTAAATAAAACTGCACCCTCATGGGGAACTTATAGCAGGAAGTATACTCAATATGAATGCCTTGGAAAACCCTAAGCAAGGTAAGTATGTTACCATTTCTTTAACCACTTTTGGCGTATGTGTGTTGGTACCTATGAAAGGAGCATTATATACTGAAAATTCTCATATTGATTTCATGTGTTTCAAGTTAAGTTATTCTAGTTCCATACTTTTTGAATGTTTTGTACTCCTGACATCTGTTGAAAAGAAGTCTGATTACCTGGGATACACATTTCAGGTACTTCATTACTGTAGAACGCAGTTTTAGGATCCCTGAAAGCAGTTCGACTTACAGCCACAACAGACTGGTGTGTGTTAGGACAGTGTCTTGTCACTGCTACTATATCTTCATCAACTTGATCTACATACACCTAGAAAAGACATATCATTACAACTGTGTTCACTCTGAACATAAATATGGAGAAATTGCAATGTTACCCTCACTTCTTGCCTGATTAAAGCCTTTAGCCCCTAGCTCCTGATGCAGCCTGTTGATGGCCAGCCTTCCTGCTAGAATTCCTGTTTGGAAATTAACTTCACCAGGAGACAGTAGTGCTGCTGGATTCCATTTTGCATAAAACCTCTCTTCAGACACTACAGAGATCTGTAAAGAAATTAAGACTTAAGCAAATATCAACTACTCCAGAAAAAAAAAAACAAACCAAAACAGCTGTAGGTCTCAACTATATAATCAATTCAATTTTCATATGAAATTGGAGAATCCAAAGTAATGCCAGCTAGTAAACTGCTTGGAATTTCAAATAAAGTTAAACTTTATTCTTGTTCTAGGACATACATTTTACATTTTTAAAAGTAACTTAGGAGTTAAACTGCAGACACATACCTGGTGTGGTACTAGTTCATCATAGCCTTTGGTGCTTCCTGTAGCACAGCATGCCATGGAAACAATCATTGCACTAGGAAGAGCATCATATGCAGATCGGTGCTAGATTAAAAAATAAATAGGTAATAAATAGTGAATCTGAGACATAATTAGTCCCTCCCAATTCAGCATACTCAGTTTAACAGAGGAATTCCTAATCGCATGATCATCACTTTCTCAATCACAATAGAATTATTGAAAAAGTTACCGCACACACACACTAACAAAAGCAACTTAAGAGAAACTCTCAAAAATAAGTTCCCACCATTCTCTCTCATTCTCTCCTGTAAAAGAGGAGCTTAGGAGAACAGGTTAACAAGCAGAGACAGAACCACTCATAGTAGCTGGAATGAAAGAATCAAACCAGCTCATTAAGTAGCTTTATATACTTTTTCCCTTGAAAGACAAGATCTTGAACATGAGAGTGAGTTGTTATAAAATTTTATTCTCTGCATGAAAACTTGAAGACATGAAACATTTTCCTAAATATCACTCAGGAAAAAAATCTAGATTGCACCAAGCCCTCCCATGGTTCACAAACATCAATTCAGAAAACATTAAATGTAAACTTTGGATTAGGTTTAGGTGCTCACCTGAATTGGACATTCATTGTCATGTGTAATATCCATAAACAGTGCATGAGCAATAGCTGGCATCAGAGGCCTCAAACGTGGCTGAACAAAAGAGCCAACAGGTTCACCTCCAAAACGATAAACTAACCTTCCCTCTTCATGGCTATTATAAGCAGTCATTGCCTCTAAAGAACAAAATAGGTAAGCGTTTGCATAAGAATAACTACTGTAGAATACAACATACACAAAGATGTTAATGCAGCATTTTACAGTTGTTAGTTTGTTGTCGTCAATCATAAAAAAAATTAATAAAAAGATCACATATATAACTATACTCTCCAATGTAGATACACAGCCTTGGACTATTCTATTTACTATAACATATTAAGTTAGAGATAGCTAAGGGGGGAAAAGGGACAAAAAAGCAGAGACCTGAAACTTTCTCATAGGCTTTAACAAACTCATGCAACAAAAACATCAGACATGATGCAGCACTTGCGTAGCAGAACTGTGCCACCACCTCTTCTTCTCTTGCTACAATGAGAGTGAAATATTTAACCTTCTGTAAACTAATGCAGGATGCCTTCTATTATTTTACAGCTACTACTGTATTTTTTGCCGAGTATCAAAAAAGTCACAATAAAAAACCTGCACTTCTGATTACACAGAGTATGAAATTAAAAGTGCATGATCCAGGAGAAACCTTTTCCTTGGAGTAAGCACGTCATCTATAATCTCTTGTTGGAAAGAGGCCACACACACAGCAAGCCTACCTCTTATTAAGGAGGTAATGCCCAGCCTATTCACAAAGATATTGTCCAGCTCCTCATTTCCTGTGAACAGTTCAGCCACTACATACAAATCGGCTCGCAATTTTCTAGCTGTGTCCAGCATGTACTGCAAAAAGCACAGCCAAAAAAGCCACAGAAAAGGGAAAGGTAGATACAAAAAAGGACAAGTTTCAAAGCTAGGCAGGGATCAGACAATAGGAAAACGCCATGCAGCAAAGACAAACAAAGCCAAAATTAAGGAACAAAAAAGTTGTTACACAGAAGAGGACACACAAACATAAGCAAAATCAAGAATTAGCATACACAGGAGAAGTTAAATAGAACATGAAGAAGAAAAGGCAATTGCATAAGCAAAGAACATGAATATGTAAGGAAAAAAAGCATAACAATGTTAGTTTCACATTAAAACTCCAAACCATACATGACAATCCTACATAATTTTCAACTGCTTATTGTACCTCTAATCAGGCTGGTAATTCCCAGGCGGTTGACAAAAACATTGTCAATGTACTCACTGCCCGTGAAGAGTTCAGCTATCACATAAAGATTAGGTCTGACTGATCTGGCTGTTGCTAGCATCTCCTATAGATCATAATACATTTAAATGCAAGACATCCATTGTCAGCTTTGCATATGCAATCATTAACACCACAACCAAACACAAATGAGTTGTTCTTATATGCAGTTCATTAAAAACATTAACACAGGTAACATTCATAAAACCATGTTTATGTTTTCCTGATATTATTAATGGACTGGGTAATTCTAGAAAATTCCCTGAAGACCTTAAGATAATTACAACTTTGTTTTTAAACAAAACCTTAATTCAAAATGCAAGAATAAAGGCTGGATAAAAGAGATATCTGTTAAGGTAAAAAAATCTGAGGACTTGCCTTTAAGCCTTTAAAATTGTCATTCCAAAAGCAGTAAAAATAAATGAAAGAATGGCAGAAGTTTTGAAATGGCTGAATTTAAGAGCCACTTAAAACTTTTGTATGGACAAATCAACTTGTTTTAGAGAGCCCTTCATAGATTTAGGTAAGCTCTGAAACCAAGCTATGACTAAGTACTAACAAGCTGCACTACTCAAATCTATTTAAAGCTGATTTACTAAGTACAATTTCTAGGTTTAGTCAGCTCCATGGTAAACAATAAGCACTACTGTTAGCAGTAAGCTTGCCAGACTAAACTTTTTGCAGGTGTTCTTTGCCAACTTTTAAATTCTGGGAAGTAAACCACTTCCTGTTTAATTCAGCAAGAGGAAAATATATATGGCAAAGAAACACTAAGACTTTCAACCAAGTGTTGGCAATGACCCCAGCTACAACTGACACATTGGATACCGGCAGTCATTGCGCCAAGTCCATAGCTACAAAAGGAAAATGTTAGCCAGGACCATCTGCAACCACAAAATTTCAGCTAAAGTGGAGAATTAAAAGATACAATAGCTGCACCCGTCTACTAACCGTTTAAAGTAGCTAAAACCATACCTAAACATCACCAGTCATGAAACTTTGCTTATGCTACAAGGAGGATTCATTCACACCTGAACTCTGCCATGTAGATCTGGCAGATTTTGTAGCAACCGTGCAGGACTTATTTCACAGACAGAAGCTGCTTTATAATAAGCATGCTTAATTTTCGTACCTCAGCTACATGAATAGGCGTTGAGTGACAGTTGTCAAGACGAACACCGTGGAAATATTTAGCAGTGATTTCAGTGTATTTTTTCATATGTGCCCAGAGGTATGGACAGTCTTCAGGTTTATTACCATAACGCAGTTTCACACTGTCACCCCAACAAATAAGCTCTCTTCTCAAGTAAACGTTTGAACCTGCAAGGGAAAGAAATTCACTATAGCGTTTATATCTATTGCATAGAATGTGCACCAGAATGAAAATGTGGTATTTAATTTTCTATTGCTGAAGAGTAGAACACTGTGATGAAGAGTAACAGTTCTAGCAATAATCATACCAACTCAGAATCTATACACCCTCATGGATGTATAATTTCAGACTACTCCAAGAGAATATTTAACTTCTATTGTGATACTGAAATAAATCTTCAGACTGAAATACAATTCCTTTTAATTCTTCAAAGTAGTATAAAACCGTAGTTGAGAAAAAAAAAAGAAAAAAACAACAAACAAGCGAACAAAACCAGTAGTTTGGTTGTTTATACCGGCAAAATTCAAAAAAGCATCTCACCGTGTTACCATAAATAAACTGCCACAGCCACAAATTAAAATTTTACCTTCTGTTAACAGCAGACTGTGATGATTTAAGGTAAATTTCATAAGTACTTACAAAGGTAGGTCACTTAAATAGTCAGAGTGCCTAAATAATTTTTGTGTGGAGGGCAAATATTTATCTTCTATCTAGTCTAGTTTCATGCACTATTTTTGCCTTCTTTTTGATGCAATCAGTAAAAAAAAAAACACATTTTAAATCTCAGTTCACCTGTAATATGCTTATTGCATGGGATATACTGATGGAGTTTTAACTGTGACAAAGACTTAAATAATCAGTCATATCTAAAACCATGATTTCTGTTCTATATAAATCATATATTTGACAATGGCAGTAATATCATTTAAAAAACAAACAAAACCACCAAAAGCCCACACTATTTACAACACATGATATCCAGGCACAATCATGGAATTGTCAGTAATCTGACCCCACAGAACAGAAATACAATTATCTTCAAGTCACCAGTCTTCTGAAGGCCTGTTTATATTCATCTTAACTAAATCCAATCAAAGCATGAACAGGGTCAGCACTGCTCTGGATGGGAAGACAGAGCTACTCCATTGTTTTCTGCTACTCCTACACCAGCCATACTGCTGCATCACCACTGTTATTTTGGTGATTGAACCTCGAATTAGATCATGAAACTTGTTCAGCTGAAATATAATCCTGCCTTAGCAAAGAGTTTATTTTTCAGACAGACTAATTTCCTAAGGTTCACATTATGGACACTTAAGTGACTGGGCCTACACAATTAAAAACACACACAACAAGAGTAAGCAGATAGTAAGTAAAGGGCAGAGTTTGTAAGCCACCACTACCACTAAAAACATACACTTAAGCACAGTCTAACTTTTAGCTTCACTAATGGCAGGATAGCTACGTGTGCAGAAAAAAAATGGCTTTCTTTGGATGTACACCATGATTTTTTTAAGGGCCTTTTATAGAACTAGCTGCATTTGTTTTGCAACTCCTATATTTGTGCCCTTCTGTATCATCTTTTCACACTGTATTCTCAGTTGAAATAACACATGACACGAAATAAAGGCATAAAAGTATAAAGCACTGAAAAAGCTGTAGACTAATTAAGAGAGAAAACTCAATGCTTTTAGTGCATTCATACCAAATCTTACCTTCATAAGCAAACTGCATATTTATTTTGGCTTAACTGTGTCGCCTCTTGACTGCCTGACTGCAACTCAATGCACCTTTCAAGGATCCAGCTTTTTTCTCACTAATGCAGTAAAATACTATGCACCTTTTTATTGCATTAGTTTTCTGCCACACTGTCATCATCTCATGGAAATGCCAACAAGCAGCAGTGTTGGAACAAAGTACAAAGTAAGCAAAGACAATGATAGAATTGGGAAGGCAGAATGACCCCATTTCAGTGGCAGAAAGCTGGCAATTTCCGTCTAAAATCTTGCAAAACTATATATCCCAGATCTTCTAATTGATCTGTATGCTGAATGGGAAATAAAAGTGCTATAAACTGACTGTCTGCTATTCTGCAGCTTCATAGGAATACATTTGGAAAAAGAGATTAAAGAAAACTAAAAAACTTCTTTTTGCTATGGCTAGAATATCAAAAGGTTGATAAGATGATTCAAAGTTCTTTTACGAACCTGGTTCTGCAAAGTTTCTAAGAGGATCATCTCCCATAACCCAGCCATTATGAGCCATAAAATAACAAGCTTTATCTGGCTGATGTATCATACTTTCTTCTTCCTCCACAGTTAGCTCTTTGAATGGATAAGTAAAATACCTATGGAATAGACAGGCAATTAAAAAACACACCAAACAACCAATGCCATAAGGTAACCTAAGCTAAAATTCATTGCCTTTTAAGTTAGAATATCTGCTATGAACTTCCTTGTAGATAAAACAGATATATGAAAAAAAAAAAGCAGCTGCTAGACTATAAAAGGTGGGGAGCTTTCTATTTTGTAGCACACCTTGAAGGAGAAAGGAGAGGTGGTGCCACTACCTTGGTGTAAGCTGGTAGTGTAAGATTAGAGCCCTAGCTCTTCAGATACATGAGTGGCATCAAGGTAATCAAACTAGGAAACATTCCTAGTTCCATCCCTCTTCCGCCTAAAAGACCAATTTCCACTACGTAAGTCTTTGATGTGCTCTGAGTATCCCTTCATGGTCTCTGGTCTCATTTGTTTATTGAGCAGTTGCCATTGTTGCTTAAAAAAAGACAGTCAATTGATTTAGTGGCACTTGTCCACAGGAAAGAAAACACACACCTGTACATATAAATGTATACTTCTAATGAACTTTGCACTTACTCTCCCTAGACAGATTCTAACAGTTTCAAATAACCAAATTAAAAAAATAATACCTGGTAACTAAAGGATATTTTCTACTGATAGGACCCAGCTTAGGACCATTAGCAGCCAGCCGTTCATAAACAACAGTCCCCACGAGACAATTGACAGCCTAGAAGTAATTAAATTGTGCATTATTGAAATGCTTGCATTTATTCACAATTTAAAACATTTCAGCATTAAAACACAGTAATTTTAAGACCTGCTCTTGATGGTGATTAGTTTGTCTGTATTGCTCAGCATTCAGTTCCTCAATCCTCTTGCGAAACCAGTTGCAACATTCTTCTATTGCAGCTGGTCCATTGCTTATTAGGAGGACATCAAGAGCAGAGAACAATTAGAATAATTTCCTTTTAAAACATGCAGTAAAAGTAACTAAAAGGAATGAAAAATCAAAGTTTGCCAATCTCTGAAAATAATTTGGTTTTGCAAATTTAACTTCACTTGTGATTTTTAACTTCTAATCAATAAATAATACAATACCTGTGTGGTATGAATGTTGCCAATGCTATATTCATATCTACAGTACAGCCAAATCGCCTATAATCAGGGTCCTGAATTATTTGAAGATGTTGATTTGGATCAGATTTAGTGCTCATTTTGCCTAAGATAGAAAAAGAGTATTGATAAAGTAAAAACAGGCATTACATCGAATAGATATACAACTTCTGTAATTCTAGCATAAGCAAGATATGGGTAGATAAAGGCTTTGAAGGGGTGCAAAGTCTTCAAAGGCTTTACTACCCCGAAAGAATGCTTGTATGCTTAGTTTAGCACAGTAGATTTCTCACATAGCAAAAAATTATTTTATTTTCCATCTTAAGTTTACCTATAAATTGCTTGAACTACAAACAAATAATCCACATGATCCAGCAACATACTCTTCCTTTACCTTGAGAAAGAAGGGTTTTAAATTGCTGCACTGCTTTGTTAACATCCACTTGGAAAAACTCCCATAGTTTAATTTTTGGATATATGTCTTCCCAAATTATTTTACGGATATTCTGCAAAAATAAGAATGATTTTAGTTAATAATGTTGATGATTGATATAATTAGGAAAAGCTAAGTGCTCATATGAATTGTTCAGAAACAAATATTTAGGGAGTAAAGAGTTTGAGTAAATATAACTGCAAAGTATAAACCATTTTTTGTGCATTTCCACAGCCTTAGAAATTTTAAGGGTTTATTTAGTTATTCATAGTTTTCATTAGCTTGTACTTCTTATTCACTTACATTCAGGTGATGATCATTTTCAATCAAGGGAGGGATCCCTTTAGCAGTACACTTTCCATCAGCCACCATGCAGGTCAAGTGCCACAGAGCTCTATCCAAGACCCAAGCTGGCTTCAGGTGAGGAGAATTTACAAGGTTATAGCCACATTCTGGATGCATCCTGAGCCATTCACTGTTCGTTGCTTATTCAAGCAAAGGAGGCAGAAGGGGGAAAAAAAAAGTACACAAGCTGAACTCTTGTTTTGTACAAACGTCTTAACACCAAGAAGTTGAGGCATGTATAACTAGTTCACGTTTCAATTAAAGTTCCATGCCAATAGAAAATTATGTCTTACACAGAGGTATGCATTATGTATGACAGACGTTTGTTTTGCAACAAATGCAGCTGCAAAGACTGCAGAGAAATATTTTTGTTAGTTACACAAAAATATGCAATAGTACCACCAATTCTAAAACAGTAAAAAAACCCCCAGTAATAGAAATCCCATTTTTTGTTGCAGTAAATACATCAAATGAAGTGCTCTTTTGTGTTGAAAGCCAAATCTACATGCCAAACCAAGATTTAAGATGCCCCAAGCTCTTTATTTTTTAGTATTCTTAACTATTAGACGATAACCACACAGAGACAGAGAGCAAGAGGGCATACACACTGCCCAAGAAATAATTAATGAAAAATGTAGTTAACTGGGCTTTTGAAGAAAGGATTAGCTGTGACACTGTTGTGTACCTCATAAGAAGCAGAGCAGTGGGAAGTGATGCCACCAAGTCTTACGCAGGAGGATGAGTGCACTGTCTGGTGCATGCAAATGGAACACTAGTTCACATCAAAGACTACACTCCACTGTGTCTATTTTCCAAACTTCCCCCACAGCATCAACAAGCACCAGAAGATATGCTGAACATTAAGAATTAACTCAGAGAAGGTAAAGAGCCTTCACTAGAAAATGGGTGTGATACTCTAATAGAGACAGTAATGTGCACACAGCAGCAGGAGTAAATACACAAATAGCAGAGATAATTTTGATTTTGGAAGTACGACAATGAGGAAAAAAATCCTCAAGAGTTAATTTCTTTCCATTTTTGTAACTGTCCTAAACACAGCTTAACTGAAGACAATTTTCATACATTCTTTTGAATGAATCTCTGCAGTTGAAAAACTAAATGTTAAAAAAGAAAGCACAGAGTGTATAAGAACAAAAAAAAATACTCAGGTTTTACTTTTTTTAAAAAAAGTAATTTTACAGAGAACATGTTTTATTAATCCATAGTTTCCATAGTTTTAGAAAAACAGGGAAAAATAGTAGTAGTACTTCACACAAGGGAAAAGATATAACAAATTATTATATTTGAAACATAAAGAGCCATTAACGTGTCCAAAATTATACCAGAACAATTAATACCTAAACCCCAAGCCTACTCAGTTCAAAGAAGTTCAAACAAAAGCATCAGAGGGAGAGAAAAGAGTGTACTCTCTCAGATTATAGTGTTAAGAGCTCTTCTGAGCACCCTCCTACATTACATTTCAAGACCATTATGAACATGGCAAAATTCCATGTTTATAAGGTCATACCATTTCTGGAAATTAAGATCTTAATGGTTTAAATGCCACATACAACTAAAACCACCATATTTATTTCAAAGTTACATAAAGCACTAATAAACTCAGGCTGTTAAAGGTTGTTCGAGGCCAATCAGATTCCCCCTCCTCTTTTTTTTTTTTTAAATATATACTACTTCTGAAAAAAAAAAGTCTCAAATAAGCTAAATTAGCTTACTTGATTCATCTATCAAAACCCATGATTTACTGTAAGGGACTTTAATGAGTAAATATAATTAATTCTCAAGAGATAATACATAATTTAAATCTAAGGTCCTAATTGTGCTGAAAGAAAAAAGTCAACAGGCCTTCCACTAAATCTGGTATGGATACTGTATATTATAAAGCTGAGAAAAGGTGGCGTTTGATGCGATTAGTCAAGTGCTTGGAAGTACAATTTACTGAAGTGTTAAATTGCAAATAGACAATATGGCCTCTTCTGAAAGACAAAGAAAATACAATTTACCTCAGTTGATTTTATTACTTTATGCTTTATTACAGCCACTGAAAGCTCAGAAAAGAAAAAATACTACTCTCCTTTTTCTATCTCCTGGTGAGGAGTAAATGCCAGTGAACACAGTATTTCTTATTTGATGGTGTTTGAACACTGTGAAGGAAATGTCAGGCCAAAAAGGGCACTTCTTCCTCATTACCAGACAGGGTTTGCAAGTTTATCTACAATAGTCTTGCTAACATGCCAAAAGTGCATCTATATTTAACATTAGCACATGCATCTACTTTACTTTTAGAGTCAGGCTATAGATGCAGGCTTTCATTAGAGACTGACAGAGATGTTAACACCAAAAACTGATTCTCACCATTCTCTACTGTGCAAGCAGCCTGTTCCCCATTCCCGTGTGAAAACCCAACACCTCAGCTTAACCGCTTAATATTGAAAGTCAGCTCTCTGACTTTACAACAGGAACAGAGAGGAACCATTGGCATTTTCGTACAGTGGTCTTGGGTAGAAAACAGAAACTACCAACAAATACAACCATTGTAAATTGAAGGGTCATGAGCTGTTAGAATTACCAGCATTAGGGGATTTACTGTGAGACAACTTAAGCTTTTAATGAAGACATGCTGCAGAATTAATAACAACGCGCAAGTGCCCATAATCTGCTCAGAATAACTGACTATGCATTTTGTGTCTTCTATATTCCATGAAACATGTTTCACAATTAAATCACCCTACTGTGCAGGAATGAACTAATTTACTGTTCACTTAAATACCAAAAAAAAGGTAAAGTTAAATTTCCATATAATCAAGATCCAGACAAAAAGAATCTCCAAAACCATTTGCCTATTTTCTTATTTCAAAAGCCCCAGAATGCTTTGCCTCCACAGGCATATACAACATTATTGCTTACTCAGACATTTATCAATCTTTCTGCTTATGCTAAATTTGGCATTTAGCAAAGTTTGGAGTCAGATGTAAATCAAGAGGTTTTTATTACAAACAACAAAGAGGGGAAAAAAATTGAGTTTAGATGTTTGAAAATGGAAACAAAGCCATCACGTACACCTTGCTTAATAATATAAGTCAGGACCATGGTAATTTGAGTATTTCTATCCTGTTAGAAGACACTTCTAAACATTCTTTCACCATAGTATAAATCCCAGTGAAGATTACTTTGAACTCTGAATGTAACCTGGAAAAGTCCTTCTACAAATGTAGCCAAGTAATAATGTAACATTTTTCTTCACAAATATAATTTGAAGTCTAACAAATAATTTAGGTTTAGATATTTCTGTTCATAAAAACATGCTCCTTGGTGGCATGCAAATATAGACAATAAAAAGATGACAGGATCCCAAGTGTGTGAGAGAGAAACTGGACTTCTAGTTGGCTAAGTGCAAGAAATTTTTTAATCCCAAATTGGGAGAATGTTTAAAAGTCTAATTCGCTCAGACACTGAGCCAATAACTATACTTAGTAACTTTTCAACAAACAGACAGGGCAAACAACAGGGCCCACACTGTGTTGCAGGCTGCCTGGATAGGAACGTTTGACAGAAATCAACACCAAAGAACTGAAGCAATTAAAGCTTGAAATTCACAGATACCTGTAACATCAACATGCACAACCATCTGTTGTACTCTCTGCTATGAAAATGCTAATTATTGTGATCTTTAGGATTACAGCATAAAACGAAAACTGCATTATAAACATAACCAAAGTAAACTTATCCAAATAGCAAACTTACAAATGTTCAAGTACTATAATTTAAATTTCATCAGATCATACTGAAGAAAACCCATTGTCCCTCGGTGCACAGCAGACAACTTTAGCTACAAAAAGCAATTAAGTAAAGCCTCCAATGTATTGGTGTATCCATGCTTAAAGAGAACCCACCCCAAACACAAAACTATCTTTTTCCCCCCCCCCAGGTCTTTCCCCAGGGACTGAGCTGTAACGTTTTCTCCACTGCTTAACCCTTTCGCCCCTATTCTGTTTGTTATCTGCACATTAGATCCAAATTAGAGCAGTTACTTTTAAGCAGCTACAAGAACAATTCCCCTTTTAACAAGAAAGTACTCAGTTTATGTTCACCAAATAATTCACAGTGCAGCTCTCACAGAAATGAATGGAATCTGCATATCGCAGATCATAAAAATAAGCATATTATAAAGATACAGATACATGCAAAGCTTATTACTTCTCTGTAATAAGGGCTCTATTCACTCAGTAATAATACTAAATTCTTTTACATCTGTTATGGAGGCATATCAGTTATAATTGTAAAGACTTCTCCTGGATTTAAGAGATTCAAAGACAAAACACAACGAAATGGCTTGAAACGGTTACTAGAAGATGGGTTCAAGGGGGAAAAGTTAAGGGAAATAATGAAATGTAATTATAGGATAAAGCTGGTTATTAACACACACACAAAAACCGTACCAGTATGATTGTAGACTACATCGGTGATGCAAAGCATATTCCATTCGTTTTTCAATTTTTCCACAAGAGCTCCTATATCACTCCAAGTGCACTTTTTATTATGGCTTGAAAAATCAGGATTTACTTCTAACTGATCAGCCAGTGAATAACACGATCTAGACAGTCCAAGCTTCTGCAGTGGTGTAAAATGAATCATGTTGTAACCTATGTAATAAAAAGCCATGTATTTATTAAGAAAAACAAATTTCAGTCAAAGTTAACTGAAAGAAGCATAATAAATTACAGTTATAACATGTACTTAAAGCTAGTGTTTGGATTACCAGTGTAAACTAATCTGAATCATCCCCTTGAAATCTAACATAATACAAGCTTTAAAAATCATCCTGTCAATTCTACAAACTTCTGAGTCTGAAATCAAAGCAATGAAACAAATGTTTTCCCCATCAGGTAATCCCTGAATTTTTGCATCTCTGCAAATATTTTAATAATTTCACTGGCTTAACCTGTTAACTAAATTGAATTTAGTGAAAAATATTTAGTCAAAAAAAAAAAAAAAGAACAAATGAGCTGTTTACACTGAAGCTCTTCAGCGTTACTTTAGTTTTTGATCATAACATAAAAACATATATCCTTTAATATGATATGTGTATTGGCATTACCTGTTTCTTTTGCAACTTTAAGCCTATCTTCCCATTCATGAAAGGGTCCCAGACACTTAGCAAGGAACGTCTGGAGTGTAACACAATCCAAAGGTAACACATGATTATCGGCTCCAACATGCAAAATAGGATCCACAACTATGTAACCTCCACCACTTTTTTCATTTCTAGGAAAAATTAATTTTCATTGGTATAGTAAACACTCATTGTATCAGTCAGTTTCAAAAAGAAAATCCAACAAGCACAGCTACTTCAAAAACATACAGTGGTTGGGGGGAGGTGGGGAACAGGAGTACAGGGCACCTGAAGAAAATAGGAAACACTGAAAGTACGTTCATCTCTTCAGCATCTTCTCTCTACTGGACTTATGCCAGTTGCTTACAAGACTACAACTGGGATAAAGAGCTTTAAACTCTCTGCAAAAGCGAGATACCTTTGTTATTTTCTGAGACAAGAGCACTGGTTCCTCCTTATAGGATACTGACAGAAACAAAGAAAGTATGACTGCCCATCTTTTACACAAAGACCTCCATTTGGAGCACCATCCTCTACAGAGACCTGAGCTTACTGCTCTTTTAAGCCTGAGGGAATTTAACCACCCATCTTCCAGAAACTCAGAATACCAGACTATAGTCATTACAGATATTGGCATTCTCCTCTGCACTTGTCCTGTAGAAACAAAAGAGGAAGTGAAGAATGTGAAGTAAAGAATGCCAGAACACCTATGCTAGGAAAAAAAAAAAAAAAACCAAATCAAAACAAAAAAAGCAACCTTCAAAGTCAATGAAGAAAGTGCAAATTAACTCAGATACTTCAAATGTGAAATTCGACTTTGAAAAACTTGTAAAAATGGCTTGCCTTTCCAACAGTCACAGAAAATCAATCAACTTTGCTCCCTATAGCCTCCAGAATCTCTTTGCATCAGAAAGTATTACACAACCACCACAGATAATGTCTTTCATTAGTAGATTCATATAGGCCCCACAGTTGCAATTTGAAAAATGCATGGGAAAAAAACAGTTTTATTTTTAACAGTGATTTCTTCAGGTTAAATTGTGGACTAAGGGAACAAGACTGCATTTGGCTGCAAGTACAGAACTTCACTTACCCAAGACTGAAATAATACTGGTATGACCCTGAAATTTGGAGATCCAGCTTGCAGTATTTGTCAGAGTCGTCTTCTTTTCCTGTGGGATTGTGCCATGATAATGTCCTGAACTTTTGGCGATCAAATACTTCTCCAGAAGCTGGATAATTTGTGTACACAGTAACGGGCTTGCCTTGGAGAGTCGGGCCCAATCGGAACTGTAGTTCAAAACCTGAAGAAAAAAAAAAAACACAATAAAATCACTTTATCGGGAGGACTAGCTATTTCTGTTCTGTAACTGCAAATCACAATTTGATATTATGTTAGGAAGAAAGTGCACCAACATATCTGCCAAGAATTTCAGTAGAATGGTATTATTTCTACACCATCATCTCTCTGTGCTTTCCTAATATTCTTTGCACACTTTACATATAATCCTCTTCCTTTACTTATATGGCACTATTGGTCTCCTTTCCAATTTATTCCTCTTTGCTATATAAAGTCTTAAAACCAAAATACAGCGAAGCATCATACAATTTTATTCAGATTTTGGTTTATGTAGTATTTAAGTATTTAGGTTTACTGACTCTATATATTAAGTTGACCCATAGAAACATTTGAAAAAAAAATCTGAAACACATTTTGAAACAAATTATTTCAAATCCCTTCATTCTCCGTTGAAAGTTCACTATATAACATTAAACTCCTAAGGCTTTTAACTGTAAAATGACATATACATGCATGTAAGCTACAATGTACAAATTGTTAACCTTTCAGAGAGCTTAACAAATCAAAGGGAGTTTTGTACACGTGCTGCAGGTCACATACATACAGAGAGAGCACTATTTAGCCTTAAGATATCCATGATAACAAGAACAAAATTAAGTTAAAATATTAGGATCTAAACCCATAATGTAGCATTTTCAGTTGGATATGAAAAATTCAGTTTAGCCGACAGGTTTCAGAATAGGGTTCCACTTGCAGGTATGAGGGCCACCATCATGTGCATGACTAATTACAGGGTCCTTTCAAATGACTGAAACAGGTATAAGTGCTCGCATAATTACTTTTAGTGAATTACATGCCAGTTACATAGTTAACTGTAGTAACACACCTACTAGCCCTAGCAGTCTACAAAATGGGGAGTAAAAAAACACCTAAATATATGTAAAGAGAAAGTTATTAATACACATGAATTATAAAAGTATAAAAAAACCAATCCAGAACAATTGCAAGTCCCGGTATCTTAAGTTGAGTCATGGGGACTCTAATGTAAGAATTCAATGTCTAAACACATTAAAATGCAAATATTGCCAACCTTGCAGTTTCTCTTATTAACATAATCCCTGCTGTACCAAAACTGCCATGTAAAACAATGGTTTTAGGATCTGAATATTTGCAGGTAAAATAAAGCTTAATTGATTGGAAAAGAACAACAACCTTACACAAAAAAAATCACTTCTGGAAGGTTAAGTACACTTTCCCCAGTACTGTCCTGACATTTTATTACAGGGATTACTAAAATTAGAGCACAGTGATATATACCATTGATATCTTATTTCCTGTAACAGTTATACCAAACACATCAGGAATGCTGTGCTCAAAATTAGCTATGCCCTCTTAGAGATTGCTACTAGGCAGAGGCACTTTGAATGTCTGATGGCCATGCACTTCTGTGTGACTCCTTGCAACAAAATTTATACAACTTGAAGGATGAGTTAATAAATGGAGGTTAGGGTTAACTCCACACTTCTTCTCTACTGACATTTTCTTAGGTTACGCTGTCAGAAAATTTCAAAATCAATATAATTGAAGGGAATTCTTATTCTCAAGAACCAAAATCTTGCTCCTCTACTAAATCGCTTTGGTATTATGTTCCTAGATCAGTAACATAAAGTAATAAAACCCACAAAAGTTCACGAGTAATAAAAATTGTTGCATCATTTAAAATGGTTCCTAAAGACAGCAGCCTTAGTTTTAGTCTGAATTTGCTGATCAGCATAATAGAAGACCAATTAGAGGGGTGTTTTTTGGTTTGGTTGGTTTTGTGGGCTTGGTTTTTTTGTTGTTTGTTTGGTTGTGTCTGTTTCTGTTTTCCAAACAGACAAGAACACTTCCAGTGAGAAATAAAGCCAAATTGTTAGAGTTCTTAGAAGTATGTGGCCAGAATACTAACATAGCACAGCTATGAGAAATCTGACAGACAAGACAAGATTTAGGAAGAGCTAAAGATCCCATACCCTGAATTGTTACCTCAGGCTTGCAAAATGTTAGCATTTACTGATATATTTCAAAATTGTAACAGTAAAGATGGAGTGTTGTATAACGCATTGCAGATAAATACCAGAGAGCTTCACTTATAAGGACTTTTTCAGATCACTTCAGTATAAGTTATAAAAGGGGAGGTCCTGTCCTGCAGAGCCTATCTAAAAACGATTTGCACTGCATTCCCACGAAGACTGATGGCTCCTAGCCGATCTGCTCTTCGTTTCTTAAGAGTTTTAGGAGTCACAATGAACCGCAACTGGAGCCCACAGAGCTCTGCAGTGGAAGCAAGCCATGTCAGAAATCGTTTCGTATTAAAACAAAGAAAAAAAGTCCTCGGGCTTTTCTCTTTCTGTAGCTCTCTTTCTGTTGCTGCCCGAAGAAAGCGACGAGCTCTCGGCCATTTCCCTCTCACCCGCCGAGGAGGAAGAGGAGGAGGTTGAGGAGGCCGCAGCCCGCCGCCCCCGACCCACCTTGCTCCAGCCTGAAGAGGGTCTTGTCCAGCTTCTCCATCTCGCCGAGGTGCAGCAGCCGCGTCTCCTTACCGCTCGGCATGGCTGCGGCCGTCTGCCCGGCGCTCCTCCCGCCCCAGGAGACTCACTTCGGGGAGGAAGAAGCCAGCCCTGCCGTGAAGGGAACACAAGACAAAAGCCCACAAGTCAGCGGCGACCCCCGGGCAGGTCGGCGGCCGTTCAGGAACGCCTCACGCAGCCGGTCTCGCTTACATGTTCCCCGGCCCCGGGGGAGCGAGAGGACGAGGCGCGGCAGGGCGGAGGGCACGAAGGAGCTGTCAGGAGCCACCCAACCCTCCCCCGGCCGGGGCCCGCCGCCGGCAGCACCCCACAGGAGCTCCCCGTCCCGCGGCGCGGCCCGGCCCCGCAGCCAGAGCCGCCGAGGTGCCCCCGGCCCGAGCCGCCCCCGAGGGGGGGAGCCTGACACCTGTCACTCTCCCCGCTCGCCCCGGTGCTGCCGGGAGTCGCCGCCAGGCCCCTCATCGCCGCCCTGCCTCCGTGGGCAGCGCTGCCCGTCTCGGCCGTCCCAACATACTCACGAGCGGGCCCGCCGAGCGGCGGAGGCGCAGCTCCCCGCTGAGGGCGACGGCTGCCGAGGCCGAGCGGAACCGGGGCGGGGGCTGGAGCAGCCCGTCCGCCCTCCCCTGCTGCGGCGGCCGCGGGCGGGCACTCACTCGCGCACTCGGCAGCGGCCGCGATCAGACTCGGCGGCACCAATTTGGTTTGGGGTTTTTTTCCTCCCCTTTTCTTGCTTTTTTTTGAAACAAACTTTATTGGTTCCGCCGCGGCCGCCCACGGAGACGGGCGGCGCCGGCGCAGCTCCCGCGAGAGCGCGGGGCCGGGCCGGGCCGGGCTAAGCCGGCTGTGCCCCGCCTCTCCCCGCCCCTGCCGGGCCCGCCCCGCTCCGCCCCGACCCGGGAAGCGAGCCCTGAGGGGAGAGGTTCCTCTGAAGCCGCCCACGGTCCCTGGCGTAGATGCCGGTGGGAGCCGGCTGAGCTATCCGCGAGTCCGGGCCCCGGGTCACCCCAGAGCTTTTGGGGAGCGCCGGGTACCTGATGTTCTGCCCTGGCCTTTACGGCCACAGCCCCCACCAGCGCCCTCACACACCGCTTGTGCGTACCGGCCCGGGAGACCGCCCGCCGAGGGGGCTCAGGCGCCTGGAACTGAAGCTCCGTGTGACTTAACGGGCGTTCCGCTGAGGGAAGGGTGGCTGTAAAGGCGGCCTGAAGTAGCTCGGCTGCCGGCTGTGGGCCCAGCCGCTCGCTCCCGGCCGGGATGGAAGCGCCGCTCCGCGGGGCTGCCGCGGCGTTCCCGCCCTGCCGCCGCACACGGGGGCCCGGCAGCCGGCTCCTTCCCGGTAGGCTGCGCTGTAGGAAAAACAGCTGGGGTTTGCGTGCTATATATAGTATGTAGACAAGGCTACAAACTCCGACGATCTGTCTTTGACTAAGGGGCAAAGTGGTTAAAAAACCCCCAAATAACAAAAAGACAACCCCCAACCGCCACCCTTGTGTTGAAGAACAGCGTCACCTGAACTGCTGTCACCAGACAGCCCTCAGCACTGCGCTGCCTTGTAGAATACCTGGGACAGTTGCTCCAGGCCTCTCACCACAGAAATCGTTAACTGCACCCCACAGTAAAGGTCAGCCTTGCAGCTTTGGAAGGTCAGTCTATTTTTATTGCCTAGAACTACGTTAAAAAAAAAAATAAAAATTGTGCTTCTCAATTTACAGTCATTACGTTACACTGGTTTGGTTGTGGTTTTTTTTTTCCTCTTCAAAGGTGATATATCTTGTGGAATTGGGAGGAGTCTACAAAACGATTTAGACTTAACTATTTGGTTCCAGCCATCCCAAGCATACCCTTATAACTGTGTCTTACTGCAATGTGTTAATCCAATTGCGATGCGTTTAGGGGCAGTTCAGAGGCCTTGATGTGGATGGAAACACTTCCACACATTTCAAACTCAATTTGTTAGCTTTTGGTAGCTTTTTTTTTTTTCTTTTCCCCCTTTACATGTTCCTCCCTCTGAACGTTTTAAGAAATCCATTCCTCATTACAATTCATACTTTGTGGTATTATTGAGAAAAGTTTTTGTGTTGGTGTAAGTGAATATGTGAACTTTTATGCCCCCTGACAATATTAGGATCCCTAGACAGACTGGGGGAAAATTCCTAGTAAAAGTCCTCCTATGTGTTTATGCAGCTCCCCTAACATTCACTTCAATAGACCTCATTCAGATATGATTCAAATGTAATACTTTCAGTCTGGATTATTTTACATGGATATTTCCTGGTGGCCTAGCAGGATTCTCCTTTCTTCCTTGTCCTTCCTTCCTGGCACCTTACTCTTTACTCAGCTTGCTGGCCTGCCTGCTTTGTATACAGGACAGACATGCACCTAGCAGAAGCCTGGCTCTACTGTATGCTGGCTGCTTTCTCTGAATTGGATGTGTCATAGTAAAGAAGATATAACACAGGAATGGGAAATGCAAGAAGCTCCAACAGATATGGGAGTGGCAAGAAAAAAACCCAACAGAAATGTCATTGAAAGAGATCTAGACCATCTCTTCTCTGTGCCTTCAGTATCCTGAAGTGACTTTGCAGCTGGTCTGCCACAGAGCCTTGCATGACTGCCTCTTCCTCCAAGCTTACTGTTGTCCTGTCTTGTACTGCAAATGGGGTTGGATTTAGAAATTTCATGAGCTGCTTACACAGTGAACGGTTCTAAGGGAGGAAGAGCAAATAACGCCCATGTAGCCAAGTCCTTTGCATAAATAGTTACCCTGAGTGCATGCTGAATACCTCATGAAAAGCAAGAAAGACCCAAAAGTGTATTACTGAAGGCAGTTTCACCACTGCTAGTAAGTTTTAAAATGTGGCTCTTTTGTTTTCCCCACTTAATAGGGAAACTCATCCTACTCTAGTAACTAGGTTTCAGTGCCACTTCTCCACTATACTATGCATATGCACAGGTTTTTAAATGTATCCAAGTTTATGAAAAAGGATTTTTAAGTTTCTCATGACAAAAATCATTAGGAAACCAAACTGGCATACAGCATCTTGATTACAAATCCTGAAGGAGTTATTTTGACCAGCGTTTTTGACTGTAGCTGAAACAGATGTCAACAGTCTAAATGAAGGGCTTGATCCACAGCAAAAAAGTTCCCTAAATGCTATTAAATCACTTAATAATTTAAACAGTATTATTTCATTGGCCTTAAATTCAGTATGAAAAAACTGACTATTACAAAGATACTGAATGAATATAGCAGGCCCCTTGATGAAGTTTAATCAGGAAAGCAGAGCAAGCTGCTCTAATCTTTTCTCCATCAACGTCACCTCTTATGCTGGCACATCCCTTACAGACTTTGGGCCTGTGTTAATTTAGCAGATGTAAATTGAGCAGGCTTTCTGTATATGGGAACGCAACATCAACGCACAAGTGCTAGCATTTAGCATTACAGATACCGCACGGGACACAGCCAGCAGCAATCACACAGGGCATTTGCTACACTAATGGGCATCTAAATGGTGGATTTCACAGTGTCATTTTATCTTCAGTTTGCAGTATCTCTGTATGTGGTACAGTACACCACAGCAGGAAAAGATCAATAGTTGCTTCAAAATAAAGAGTGGAGACCGCATCAATGTCATTATCAGGAAAAAAATTCCCAGCTCTTTCAAATATATTAATACCAGAATTCTTCAATCCTTTTACGGACTTCCTGCCTTCTGTTTTGCAACACAGTGCTGCAAGGCAGTTACCCTAGCAGTGGCCTCAATACATTTTGGGGCACCTGTTTACTAGGTGTCAGATCACAGTCACGTCATATTGCTTTTGCCTATTTTAAAGGTTATAACTGTAAAGCGTAGGAACTTAGAGTACTTACATGACAGTACTCTTTTTTTTTTTTGAATAACAGAATAGCTCCCAATAACAACAGTAAAAGCCAACTAGCAGAGAGACAACTAAATTGAACTCCTAACTAAAATTAAAAGCAGGCAATTAAATTCCCTTGGCCTGTATGATGGAGATATGAGACTTCCTGAAATTTAAAGTGATAGCACAGTTTTTCTCGATGCCTGACACTAATGACCTGTAAATTCAAGAATGAACATTGTGCTATTTTTCAAACAATAGGAAGCCTCAGAGGTGTTGAATCTTCTGCCTAGCTTTTGTCTTTTAAAGGGGAGATCTCATCTAGAGATGCAAACCTGATTTTGAAAGAAAGCTAATTTTCTTTAAAACTGTATCTCTGCAATTCGATTAAGCTTCAGTTTAAAGTGTGAGTGAGATCTTTGCTGTACAGTGGCTGAAAACAAGTGCTGTTCTTGGACACATTATGTGCTCAGCAGGAATTTACATATGGCCTTGGACATTAGAATCTAGTATTGAGAGAAAATATTGGTTGGAATATTGAAGCAATCACCTGTAGCCTATTTTTTTTTTTTAAATCCCTTCTAAATAGCTAAACAGATGGCAATAGCCTGATAGGCAGGGAATAAATAGTAGGCTGGAATAACAATGTCTATATAAATAAGAAATCAGATGAGATGGAGAGGCTAGGGCAGTAGCCTATGCAGTTTGTTCTTACTGAACATGTAAATGCCCTTTCCTCTAGTTACTTGGCAGCATCGGTTTGACATTTCAAAGATGACCCTGGTGTCATCATGAATTTTTGGATTGCAGGAACAGTTTTGGTTTGTTTTTGATCCCAGCTTGGCAATTCTTTTACTGTGTGGCTTGAAACAATCAATGTTCTCTGCTTTAACTTCTGTATAAAGTTAGACTGCTATTAATTTTTAATAGAAAATTGTAGGATTCAATGCATTTATCTTTAAAGAAGTCCAAATAAAATTTATTGTAGTTAAATGTAGCTTTTCATATCATTGCTTAAGATACGTTTGACTGTGCATTAGAAAATGACATCACATTAATTTGTTATTAATAATCTTCCGCAAATGGAGTGACTTGACAAACAAAATTTTAAACTAAGTGTCTGAATGGTTTTCTTGTACCATTTAACTTAGTTAAGTGTAAAATAAATTCACATGTACTGGGGCAATTTTTGTTTTACAAGCAGAGTGTATTACACCAGTATGCTGAATCACTAGCATAGCACACCAGCACTTTATCTTCCTGTAAATTGTTCTATTTAACACTAGTGAGAGATGCTAAGATTTAAGATTTCAGAGTATCGGTTCTGTAGGAACTGCAGTAATCTTATCTACTTTTATAAAGCAGATCTGCTCTTTCAGTTTCATATCTCATCCTCAAATATAAATATTTAAAGAGTGTCTCTGCACACTCCATCTTTTTTTTATGATGCTCCTTCCTACTGTATTAAACTATAGTGAGAATACCATGAATATTTTCCTGGCCCATTAAAATAATAATACATTAACATATTATATAACGTTTTATAAAATTTGCATCTAATTTTTAAGCGAAGAAATAACTATTGCTAGCCCCACATAATCTGAGATTATCTGAAAGCTAATATTGAGGTCTGTGGACTGGCTTTGTAATCTTTCAGCGCAGACAGAATTCAAGCCATAGTAATTTAAACAATCTACCATGCGGAAGAAGAATATTTTACCAAATGTGTGACTACAGGAAGCATTTGTTTTAAAAGATGACTTTCATCTCTCCCTCATCTTCAGGCTTAGAAGGAATTCCTAATTTCTCATTGCCAAATCACTTCCGGTTCCAGGCCGCTTTTCAAGCAGCTTTTGCATTCTACCACTTAGTTAAACACGAGCAGGTAGAGCAGGGAAGATGATGCAAGAGTGGTTTGCACTAGAATGCTACAAAGCTAAAATTCAAATCGACACATCTTCTTTTGCTAGATAGCAATCAGTGCACCTAATTCAACATTTACAGTTGAACCATCACCAAATGCTGCTACCAGAAATTCAAAGTCCTTACTTAATGTTTGTCACATTGATATTGTCAGATCTTTTGGTTAGCCATGAACTTGAGCTTAAGGTTGCTGATCAGAAGTGGTTTGCCTATGTGAACTCACAGGAGCTAGGAATTATTGATGTATGTTGGGGCAAACTGCTGCTGCCGCCTAGCTTTTTAAAATGTCTTACCTCTGTGCAAACCACTGGCTCTCCATTCCAGCTAGATTCTTGGTGGAGGAATCACTGCCTTGTACAGTAGTGCAGTATCGATATTTTCCCTCTGAGTATGTCAGTGACATATTTGTTGGGTCAAAGCAGGTGCTGTGCAGGAGGCTCCCCAAAAGTTAAGAACATCCTTGGAGGTACCAGCTTGCACAGAGACTACATACCGACCTGGCTCTGCAGGAGGTGGCTCTCCATAGCATCTCTGGACTGGGCCACTTTACCCTTGATATTCCCCTGTGCTCATCAAGTGAGGATTGCTGCTTATGGGGCTTGAAAGCTAGAAGGAAAAAATCTTCTCTTTCTTACTCCTCTCACAACTCCCCTACGTTGGATATGCCTTTTAGCCCCTCTGTTATAGCCTGACCAGTTTATAAGCTTTTGAAAATCTCTGCAAGCCTTTGGCTGAGACTTGCTAAAGTAAGAGCTAAAATCCTTGCAAACATTCCTACCAAGCATATTCAAACATCAGCGCACAGTTCCCCCTCAGGGCCACTGGGCATGTACTAACTAGCACATTGCTACAATTAACGGCATTGCCCATCATGCGTCATCCCTACAGAATGATTGCTTGTGCTTGAACTCAAAACCCACAGACATACCAGGTCGGAGCACAGAATGCGTTTTTAAGCCATGAAGAAGACAAATTGAGAGCTGCTGAGAAAAAGGTGAAAAGCTGGAAATGGTTTTTCTGTGAAAGCACGTCTGAGATGAGATGAAAAGGAGTGGGAAAATTAGTTCCCAGTCCAAATGAGAGGAAAGAGGAAAAAAGCTGTGGGGCAGAGGTGGAATTGAGATTGACAGGCAAAGAAACTGATCAGTGTGCGGAAACGCATTGTACTAGATTTCCATTAATCTTGTAGTTTCATATTACAAATTGTGTAATCAGCTCTAAAGTGCCTTAAACAGAAGCACTTACAGGTCAATGCTTTTGCCAGCAAGCTCTTTGCTTCCAATGAAATGGAATAATAGGATCTCATCACATTTTGCTGATATTATAAAATTAATAATTTAAAAAAGCATCACAGAAAAGGTGAAAAACATAGAAAACTCAATACAGTTAATAATTCAGTACTTTTATCAGATAAAACTTCAATAGTGTGGACCAGATCAAAAGATGACCCACATCTCTTGAAGTGGGTAAAATGATTTTACTGCAGTCCTTTATCCATTGGTTGAATTGCGCACTGAATTAAGCTGAGACTCTTTGAGGAAAGTGGCAGGTTCTTATTGTATCATAGCACCTATACAGACCTGGCTCAAATTGGTATCAGGGAAACAAACTTAAGCCTTTCACTTCAGATAAACAAGGAAGTATTTTTTTGAAAAAAAAATTATCTGTAATCAAAGTCGATGCACATTTTGGTAGAAAGCTATTGTGTGCATACTTCAGCTGTTGATGCGTTCAGAGATACAAAAAGAAAGTAGGTTTCTGCGTAGTCGAGTGAAAAAACCTTATTTTTCTTAGTCGATAATGCCACCAAGTGGCTAGTTACTGTAATTCACTGAAAGCCATAAAATTCATTTTGCTGTTACATCTAGGAAAACAACTATTTTTGTATAAATACTTTTGCAAGTGAGAATTTTTATGTGTAACATAAAAAAAAATAAAATAGTGAAAGTAGAAAGGGCTGATTAGTAGAGAGGAGTAAAGGCCAAAGAGAAGCATACATAAAAAGCGTATTTCTGGAGGTCAGTGGGATACATTTATCTAGTTTGTAGGCTAACAGTAAGTCAGCTGGTAAAACAGGTAAGTATGAAGTAGTGCCAAAGTTCAAGGGAAATTAATTAATTAATTATGGAGAAAAATACATCATCCTACATTGTGACTTTTATCATAATTTATTTCCTTTTAGATGGTGGGGATTGTTTCAATGACTCAACACTTCCCTCTCTTTGGGGGAAAAAAAAAAAAGCATATGCCTATTGCTTTGGTAGGAAAAATTCTTCCTATCTAAGAAATTATTATTGTTATTATTTCCCTAATACATATTTAGCTAAGGTGATAATGCTGAAAAGCTTGAAAAAAGCTGAAGTCTAGACTTGTAAGTGTAGGATACTCAGAAGGGCAATGAATAAATACAGGTGTCAGGCCTGTTTTCTTCATAGAAGACCAGTCTCCTGTATGTATTCAGTCAAATCTAAATGCACTTTTCCAAACACATGTCAATGTATCAAAATAGAAAAGAGTAGTAACAAAAACTTCTTAGATCCAAGTTATTCAACATCAAAACAGTCTGATAGGGATGCAGCCTTTTCCACATCACTTGATTTGAAGTCAAGCAATGTTTTACAGTGATCCTCTTGCCATGTAATACAGAGAAACCACATGCCTAGTGCACACATATATGAAACTTGAGCAAGGGTTGCCCTTATAAAATACCACAGTTTTGCTGTATAATTAGCTCAATACCTAAGAGGAAAATTGATTACAAGGAACCACATAATAACACAGGTTCTCTTCAGATCCAGCTTCAATGGCTTATTTTTCTCCATGTTACTTGGAGCTTAAAAACTAGCATAGCTATCAGTATGTGCCTTGGACTGCACAATATTTAATTTGCAAAATTATATGTATTTTACTTAATTGCTCCCTCAGTTCTTAAGAAACAGAGATTCCCCTTTATCTGCTCAACATGCAGTCTCCGTTATGAAAGCGCTGTTTCTTTCAAAACTATAAGCTTTCACTTACTTCCTCGAGGTCCTGTAACAAACTATACAAAAAAGGCATCGGCTTCTTTTCATGTTAGATGTTGTTCATTTGCCACTTGACATTATCATCCTCTGACAAAGTTCAATAGTAGATTACATGACTATCTCTCTTCAGGCTTGCAGTAAGATTAAAACCCAACCCTTAGCCCTCTTGTGTCTCAAATGGATCGTTTGGTTAAGCTAGAAACTTCTGCTTTGTAATAAATACAGAATTATTATGAACACGCCAACAGAACTATCATTTCAGTACATTTTACAGAAAAGATGCATTTGTGGGCTTTTTATCGTTCATATATCCAAATGCATTTTATTTCCTTAATGCAACTTGGATATTGACAGTTAACAACTCAGCATGCAGTACTCTCTCATGGAAGTGTTTTTATTAAGGTTGCAGAACTGTTGACTATTAATTTTTTATTTTTTATTTAAAGGAGACTAGTATGTTTGAAAAGAGTCCTTCCAGACAGATTGATGCCTGTGCAGAGGGAGTATGGGTGCTTGTACTCAATAGTTAAAGAGTAATTTTTTCTTCCTTGTTCTCTTGTATTTTTCCTGGTTTTCTTGCTTTATAGCTCTTTGGCAATAGCTAACACCTTCTGAAATAAAAGAAGCTATGAGAAGCAAAACAGTATTCCCTCCCTTACCCACTTTACCTTTCACAGATAAGTGATTTTATTTTCTTAAACTCTGATAACAGCTTCCAATAGGATTGTAGCTTGCGTTTTCATCCCTTTGTGGGTCTTAATGAGGAAATTACTTCAATTTATTCTTATATTTATAACAATTTTTCAGAAGTATAGATCTCATTCTGTCAGTGGCTCAAGACCCTAAAATAAGATCTAAAAAAATTTATATATTAATTCTTAGTGTAATCTGTGTAAGTTATGAACCTAAATATTGTCCAGAATATGACAAAGACAGAATTGTCACCGTGATCACCAGTTTTTATATTGTAAATGTATTTATGTTAGTATTTGTCATACTAATAATGTAGCTGCAAGGAAGGTTGTTTTTAATCAGCATTAGTTAGAAACAGACATGCATTTAATAATGCATGTATGTACTTGAGTTTACAATTTCATTAAATTCATATTTTGGGGACTTTATAAATGCCTGTTGTAAACTGTATGGGTTTTTTTCCTCAGCTGGGGAAAATATCCATATTTAATTTTAGGCTATTGATTATGTGTTACGTTTCTTCGGTTGCTGTGCACTTAGTGAGATCTCACCTTCCCAGAGACTTCCATGAGCAAGGTGATACAAGTGAAACAGTCAAAGCGTTTGTCTGATTAGGCAAAGTGGTTCATTGTTTTTCAGGTTCAATGTATCTTATAATATGCTACTACAGAATACCTCTAAGGTTAATGCTGCTTTTATAGAAACCGAGAAAACAGTAGAACACGAACAGAGCATTTGTAAGTCTATATTTAGTAGACAGTACTTCTTATGAAATGATGACTGATTATTGAGATCAGTAGAACTCTCAGATCTACTAATAAGCAACTCAACTCCCAGACCCCTCCGGTGGAGGTGTTTGTTAACACAAACACAGTGTTTCTGTCTGGGGGAGAGTAAAATTCCCATTGGATTTTTATTAAATTATTGTCTTTTTGTAGCGCTTTGATTTGTGAGCAACTGATGACTTGGAATAAAACGCAGAAAGAAAAGAAAGAGCTCAGAGAAGCTGCCTGAAACTGCAGCTTCTACCAGCAAACCCGCAGTTACAGCCGGGAGTTATTTGCTTTCTTGATAAGAAAAATCTGATTTTGCAAGCCGGTGTCCGCGAACAGGTTTAGGCACAGGAGTAGCACCGCAAGTGACCCCTGCGAGCTTCTACAAGGACGCTCTCTCCCCAAAGCCCACGGGGCAAGATTCAAGCGCCCAACGGGGACATTCATCAACGCCTCCAGCGTTTGGAGACCGCCAAGAAACGAGGTGCCCTCAAGGTGTTTCACAGGTCCCCGGTTCTTCTGGGGGTTCAGGCTGGGCAGCGACTGAGGCGAGAGCACGGAGCGTCTCCCCGGGCCGGCCCCGCTCCGCTCCCGGCGGCGGCCCCTCGCCTGCCCCGCCCTTCTCCTGCGCCTCCTCGGCCGAACCGGGGCCGCCCCCCGCTGCCGGAAAAGCCGCCGCCGCCGCCGTGCGGGAGAGAGGAGCCAGCAGGGGAAAGGGGCGGCCCGGTCCCCGCTCGCCGCTTTCCCGCTGCCCTTCCCTGCGGGAGCGGTGCCGGGGAGGAGCGACAGCGCGGGGGGGGCGGCGAGCGGGGCCGCCCCAGAGGAGCCGCGGTAGCTCCGGGGCGCTTCGGCTGAGCCGTCGCCAGCGAGCGGGACAAAGCGTGGGTACTGCCAGCTTCTTGAAAACCTAAGGTGCTTGCTGGAGGACCTACCGCGGCTGTGAAGCAAACTGAAAGCTGATGGAGCGCCTTGTAGCTGCTGCTTTTCCTCCAAGCGTTTCTGAGTTACTGTAGGGAGAACTCTTAAGCCTGTCTGCCTTAACGAGCAAAGGTAAACTATGGCTTATTTTATCTGGGAACCGCACCAGCCATGTTCCTCTTATCTCTTATTTCCTTAATGTTATGTGAATAGTACTTATTTTTTTTCTTCATTAATGTGCACAGGAGATGGCTGTATGGTAACTTACAGTACATGTGCTGATCTGTAGCTGGATTTTTTTTTTTGTTGAGATAACAAACCGTTGGTTTTAGGTCAGCTTGCAAATTTGGGTTCTTCATATAGATACAAGTTTGCAAGGTTGGGGCCTTAAAGATTATATGCAGAGCAGCTGCCCAACAGAAAGTTAAATAAATAAAGTAAACAACTGAATGGGGCAAAATCCTTGCCTCTTTTTCGTTCTTGGTCGGATATATGGAAAAAAAACCCAAACGTACCATATTTCTTTTTAAGATTGCTTATCCCTCTTCTAAAAGAAAATGTGTCTTTGAAAGGGAGTAAATGCTTTAAAATCATGCTGCAACTTTGTACCAACTTGTGCTTTGAGGAAGAAGGTATCAAAGTTGTGGTTTGTTTGGTTTGGGGTTGTGCATCGTGATCCCTCTCCCACCTGCTCCCCCCCCCCCGCAACTGCACCAGAAGATAATTAAGTAATTATTTAATATGAAACTCTTTGAGGCCTGTGGAAGTGCATGTCTAAGGGAGCAAAGGAAGCTGCAGGGTTCGTGCTTCATTATGACTTCATGCACTTCAGCTGAAGTGTAGGGTCTTACGGGCTTAGCCTGGGAAGCAGTGTGAAATGTGTGCCTGAAGTAAAAACTCCTCTTATAAATATTTCCTTTAGCGTGTGTGTACTGTTTCTTCTTTCAGACAAACTTCCTCTGATCATGGGTATGATAAAGGTGAATATTGTTAGATGCAGGGCAAACAGAAGAGGTTACAATATAATATAAGTTGTCTTACTATAAGTAGAAAGGCAATGGCAATTTTACTCAGACTTAGTCACAGTAACACAGTGTCAACTGGCTGTAGGGTAAGTACTTAAACTGTTATAAAAAATAATTTTGGGGCACAAAACCCTTGAAGTTGTCTTTGGATGTTTCCTGAGTAGAAAAACCAAGAGCTTGAGGTATGTTTTGTCATATTGTGGATGTGGAGTGTGTGTTTGTATTTAAAAGTGATGAGTTATGGTGAATGTGAACATTACTTGTTTTCTGCCCTTGCTCAATCCAACTATTGTGATATGGCTACATTTAAATGAGCAAGGAACTTATCCCAAGCTTTTCTTCTAAACTCAGAGGGAATGTGACTCTTGTCTAGCAAGGCTGTCCACTTTTGCTTTGTAAAAGTATATTTCTGAAGAGATATGGCATAAACACCTCCTATTGATACAGCTTCTATTAAAAAGCTTTTGACAGCTTTTTCATTTTCTGCTTGCCGTCTTGTCTGATGGTGCTCAGGAGAAAAGTTCTGGTTATGATAGTTTTTGTACCTTTGAATTGGCAAGAAGTTCGCGTTGCCTTTCCTCTTGTCTCCTCTTCCTTTCTGAAACCAGTTTTAGATCTCATACTCTGCAGCTAATATAATTCTGTTAAACAGCTGAAAAGATAACTTCTGTGAAGAGATCCTGAGTTTGTGTATGAAAATTGTGCTTTTGAGGAATTAGGCTACCAGGGCTTTCTTAGCTGCTGGTACCTGCAGGGACTGTAGGAGTTTTTTCAACACAGAAGGGGAGTAGCTTGGTTGGTTCGGGCTTTTAAGGATTCTGTTCCCAAAATTATAGCACTCATTTTTTTCCCCAACCATTTCTTTTTCTTTTTTCCTTCTCCTTTAGGAGGAGATGACTCCTGAATGAATGGGATAGTAAATTCCAACTGTTCAGACAAGTGTAGTTGTATCACTTTGAAACTTTACAGAAGCTGGTAGCAATTATTACAAGCAGCCCTGTATCTGCCTTGGCAGGCAATCTCTTGAGGTTAAGCCACAGATAATTACTCTGGCCTTTAACTGTTAATGTTTGAATTATCACAGGGGTGTTCTTGTCTTGTCATGGTCTATCATAAGTATGAAGAATTGTAGCTACTTCATCTCCGTTCATAATTACTGAAATGGTTGTTTCTAGTTCACTTTTCCAGGAATATCTGTTGTAGGTTGTCGGTTTTTTGGCTGCCTCTTATTTAAATAAGTGTTCTGCATCCTACTCCTGTTGGAATAACTGGCTGTGCGTGAAGTACCTTTGGGATCCCTGTTCTGATATTTTTCTACATAACTTTTCTCCAAATTTCTCATGGATGGTATGCACTGTAAGTTCCCAAAAAAGGGTGCTCTAACAAAAAAGCTCTATTTCTGGCTTGAGTTCTGACCTGCCCAACAAATATATAAAATAACTAGGTAGTATGGCTCAAGAAATGTTTGACTGACTACTTAGATTACTCAATACTGACAGCTGACTTCTAAAGTAATATCTGTATGAAATTGAATTTTACAGTTATAATGAAGTTCCATATGAATATTAATGGATGTTCCGATTACTCAGCTTCCTTGGAAAAGTTTAACTTCTTTCTAAAGCATTTTGCCCAAGTTTGTCAAGGTTGATGCAAAGATGACTATCACTGTATTTTTTGGCTTTCTGTTAATTAGAAGGCTCTATTATAAATGGCTTCAAGTACACAATTTTCTCCCACCCTCCCTGTGCCCCAAGAGTTACATGATATTTGAAACACTATTGGAATTGCAGGTAATGATGAAGTTTCTTTGAATAAACTTGTTCTAAAGCTTTCTTTCCTGCCAGGGGATGTGAGTTATGTATTATACTGAAGATTTAAGTAAGGAATGCGAGGGATGGAACAATAAATTTGCGGTCATGCTTCAAACTAGCGAGTGTTGAAGTATTTTTCCATTCTAAATAAAGGTATAAAACATAATGGTTTGAATAACTGTCTTATACTGTAATGATGTAGTATGTGCTGGTGTCTAGTGTCTAATCTATTTCTCGAGAAAGGACTCCTGGATGTTATGCTTTCAATGGTCATGTTTAACATACTGAAAAACCTATGCATAGTACAAGACTAAGTAAAATAATCAGTGCTATGTGATTGCGTTCTGACTAAGGAGCGTTCTGACTAAGGAGCTCATATGCTCTGCATCACATCCTTGTAATGTTCACCAGGGCGCTTACTGATGCGTGCTACTGCATGGTGTGCACCTGGATGCAGGCAGGATGGAGGAAGGAGATTATATGTATTGTCAGGCCCTTAATTAATGCAAGCATTTCAATGTAAATAGTTTATCTTGGAAAACAAGTCACTGGATAGTGCAGAAATCCATGAACTCCTGGTTGTTCTTCCAGGCTGTTCGAATGATAGTAAGTTAATAAAAACACTGCAGAATTGCCAGTTGAAAAATGCTGCAAGAATTAGCTTGCCTTTTTTTTTTTTTTTTAAGAAAAAACAACAACATAATTATGCTTCAGTTCTGAAGTAAATTATTCTTATTCCCTTTCACTACAGGGAGCTTGTCTGCTAATTTGTAGGCTGTCACCAATGAGTTGTATTTCAAAGGGTTACTAATAAGCCACTATGGCCACAGCTTCTTAATACAATTTCAAAGTAATATCTATCAAGGAGGACAAATCTACAATTTATAATAAGTTATAGTGGAAACTGAGAGTATTTTCAAATGCTATAGGTAATAGCAGGCTGTTCCACAGCTTGCCTACCTCAAAACTTGAGTTATCATAGCTTCTCATTTTGAATCTGGCTTGAGTGGCAACACTTGGTGATTTAAGGTTTTGGCGCAGTTATGTTGATCTTATCTAGAAAAGATGATCTTGAAGAGATTTGCTGATTCATCTTTACTGGAACACAAATTAACTGTGTTTTTTTTAATTCAGTCATGTTTTTGGGAGGAGTAGAATAAGAGTGAGTGACAGCCCTATAAAATATGATAGCTTTGATCAGTCTCTTGGATCCTTCTTGATACACGTGGAAAACTGTTTTTATTTTTACTTTATTCTTTAAAAGGCATTTATTTTTTTGTGGTGATTCACACATCACACTTCAGCTTTCCTGAACATAAACTTTCTGTAACAAATCCTTTGCGTGTCATTAATCCTAACGCTTTTTTTTTGGGTTTTTACTTTTGTATACAGTTGAGAGATTTAGTTGTCTTCCTCTCTTTTTCTTGCAAAGAGGAGTATCAGAAAAAACTCGCATATTCTAGACTTTATTGTACGTTCCTTTATTACAAACTGTAATAAGTGAACCTGTACTTCTGTGTGTGATTAGTTAAACTTTTAAAGCTAGCTCTAATTCTAAATAACTATTCTGTGTTGTGGTATATATGACATGCTAAATGTCTAAAAATGCAGTCATTCCTGACAACATCACTTGAAGGGAAATAACACTATTGTGGCTGTAGAAAGAAGTCAAAGAAAAGAAGAAACTGTAATTTTTCAGAAGAAGAGATATCTGTTGTCTATTGGAGTGACTTTTTTGTTGGTGTCAGCCTGCTGGTGGATAACTGTTGTTGTTTGGTTAAGTTTCTTGCTTAGCAAAACAGATGATCTGTTGTGCAAATATTCGGTTGAGGATGGATATAATTGCTTATCAATCTTCAGCTGAGTATGAAGATACTTTTTTTTTTTGTCCCTTCTCAGAATTGCATATCACTGAATCTGGGTATCTTCCTTAGGTGGATGTTTAATATTGTTCATTTCCTGGAGTACTAATGATATGTGCTCAGCTTTCCAGACTTGCTCACTTTTTCCTTCTCTTGACCAGACTGTCATATTCATGAGGGTATGACATACTCTTTCATGTTCCTGTAACAGGTACTTTTTTTAGAGCTAAAGGAGACATCTTAACCTGCTTATATGAGGAAGTTCTGGGCATCTCTTGGATTTTCCTTCTTCCTTCCTGTATATTCAGATTTTGTGTCCTTGTCTTTCTTGCTCGTTATGGTTGGTATGAGGCTTGTTGTGAATAGGTCTTGTGAATGTGCATAGAGAAGACCACTTTTCTACAGGTAACCCTGTTCAAAAAAAAATGTTTTTTTTAAAAAGGTGCTTTTTAGTACAAAACTTTTTTCAGATTTTAGCCTTTTTCATCCTTTTAATCTCTGCTGCTGCTTCTTTCTCTTCTGTCAGCTTTTGAGCCAGTTGAGTCTGCCAAAGAATATTTCTTGTTTCATTTTAAATCCCTACCACATCCTCTGCTGCTTAAACTAGGGTACTAACCTACTCTTTTTCTTGTCTCTGTGGTATGCAGCCTTATCTCTTCTGGCAGCAACTTGTTTTGAAGACTTCACTGATACATATAAAAGCTGCTTTAACACCACTGTTACACTGAACCTTAGTTTTTAGCTTTCTGTAGGCTTCTTTAACTTATGAATAAAATCATGTTTAGATTTCTGATGTTCCGGAGAAGTACTGGAACTAGGAGGAAAGGCTTACTTTAACTAGAAGTTAAAGATATTATCGTAATGTTATCTTGAATATTTGTGAGGAGGAGTTGAGTGGTTTTTTTCTAGTTCCTGAATTGTAACGGTTTAACCCCCTCTCCCCTCTGATTTTCTTCTGTTTACTGGTCTGAAGTTGCTGAGGAGCTCTTCTGTTGAAGTACAAATCTAGCATTGTCCTGCATATTGTGGAGTTTTAGCACTGAATGTACAAGAGCTTTGGAAAAGTTAATATTGGTGACAGTGTATAAGACTAGTGTAGGTGCCTTGTCTTCGTTTGACTGCTTTTTAGGAATCGGAGTTCAGCGTGAAATGGCTCTGTGCCTTCCTTATCTTCATGTCCATGCGTGCTGTCAGGGAACTTCATAAGCTGATACCTCTTATCACTTCATGCAAAATGGGCATGGCTCTTCCAGAAGGCAGACCTACTTGCCTCCTATATGTTCCACTAGAGCTGATAACCCACTCTGTGGGTCTATGGATTGAAAAGAAGTTTATCTCTCTTCTCCTGGCCTTTTGGACATACAAAAGCTTTTCTTGTTGGCTAAGGCTTTCTGTGAACAACGATACAACTGTAAAGCCTGCGTGCTGCCAAGTAACAAAACAATTGCCACAGCTTTTCTGTAAACAGTATTGTGATGGAGCAAAACAGTGTATGATGAATGCTGGGATTAGGGGTTCATATAGCTGTTGCAGGCTCTTTAGTCCTACTACCCCACATGTTTTTCACGTATACTGTTCCCTTAACAAGAGTGTGACAAGCAGTGATATTGTTTTCCTAACTGGGAATCCTGCCTGGGGGTCCAATATCCGAAAGGAAGAGTTAAAACAAAAAGTCTTGTGCTTGTCTGCAACACATGTAAATTTCATTTGTCTAGATCTTGATACTAACTTCCCGCTTTTTGATATGTATAAAATCTATTTCTGACATTTGGTAACTTTAGTTTCCCTGCAGAAAGAAGACCTTGTTACCTGGAAATTATTCATCATATGGGAAGAAATAGACACGAGTTGTGGAAAAAAAAAAGGCAGGCTGTAATGATGCACAACTTGGAACTATGACTAATAGAAGAGTGGGCTCAGTACTAGCTGTGTAGTTCCTCAGTACTGTGTACCTTTATAAACTAATGAAACTGTGTTTTAAGATCCATCTGTTCTGTGCAGATGTTTAAGGGATTTGCTTTTTTTTTTTTTTGAGAGAGAGAGAGAGAATGGGAGAGGCATAAGCAAAAGAAATTTAAAAAGTGATGTCAAAATGCACTGAGAGAAATAATCCACTCAGTGGAATGAAGGATCCATCTGCTGTCTATACTCTTGATGGCCTGAAACATGATATCTGTGAACATTCTTGCAAAGTCTAGCAGTTGTCAGACTACTCTTAGCTTCTGCAGATGAGAATGGTGTCTTCTCATTCATGCTTGTGTTTTAAACATGTTTTAAGTTTTGGTATTCAACTAACTCTTCTAAAGATGAGTGGTTACCTGTTATGTAAATATTTATTGTATTTAATTGCCTGTAATTTTACTTTATATAGATGGAGGTGCCTAGCCTTGCTTTTGCTGTTTGGATGTTCATTTGCTTCTATGCATCTGTGGATGGCTATCCCAGTGGAAAAGTAAGAGAAGCCTGCACTAGCATGATACCCTGTCATGGTAGCGCTCCACAACTGTCACCTGAGCACACCATTACAGTGAATGCGACTGAATTTAAACCAGGGGACAACATAGAAGGTACTGTGTCACTTATAGCTGAAGAGTTTAATTTGTTTCTTTGAGTTGTACCATGTTTTTGCTCAGTTAGCTCTACTAGATTTGTCTGAGCGGCTGAACCTTGTTCAGGTGATCCCTTAAGCAGTCATTTGGTACTTGTAAAATGAGCTTCTGGTCATCACTGTTAAAATATTTCATTCTTCCTCTGGAGAATATTTCAACTTCCTTTTATTTTCCTTCTTGCTTCAGTTCATCTGTTTGGACCTGATTTTGAAGGATTTTTATTACAAGCCCGGGATGCAGAACGCCTGGATAGCCCTGCAGTTGGTTCTTTCATGTTAGTTGACCGGAGACTTTCTCAGCTTCTGACATGTGGCCATACCAAGGTATAGTCTAGTGTCTTATAACAGACAGCAGGTAATGAGGTGTTTGTACTAGACTGTAATAGAACAGAGCTAAGCTATGTAATCTTCTTTGAGTTCAGTAAATCTCTCAGGAAACAGTCTAACTTGCAGTGTACAGCCATGGCTTACTGCAACTCCTTCAGAGGATTCTTATGAGCCATTTAAAAATATTCTGGTGGTAGACAGCTATTGACTGCTGCAGGAAGATTTAGCATTAATAACATGACTTGTGCACAAAGAACGTAGTGTATTCCTGCTTATTGTACTTAATATTAAAAAGAGGAGGGCATCCTCTATTTGTATTGAACAAGACAGTTACCAGTTAAGGATAGAAAATGTCTTACAGTAGGGAAAGTTTAGATCACTTGTTCTTGAAAACAAACTACAATAGGCTGTTATTTTTAGTGTTGCTCAGTCAGTTACTGTTAATGGAGCCTTCTTAGTAAGAGGTTAGATTGCAGTCTTCAATATCTGTTTTCGATAAATTGATTCTGCCTCGTGCAACAGATGTGAACTCTGACTAGTGCTTCAGCAACCTGCTTGAACTTCATGAACATATACAGTGTCATCTGAGCTGGTGTGGACAAAGTTCTCAATCTGCCTAGACAGGGGGTTTGGGGGGGGGTGGTTTTTGTTGTTTTTTTTCCCCCTCTCTGCTTCTACCACCTCCCCTCTCCTCCTCCCTGCCCCCCCCACCCCATCCCAGTGGCATCCAATTAACGCATTCATCAGCACTGTAAAGCCATGGGGATGTCTGGGCTGTGCCCTTTGTGCTCTGCGGACTTAGTTCAATGCTGTGTCTGATACGTTTATCTTGTGCAAATAACTCTCTGACCCCAAGACTGCTTTTGGGTTTTATCCTCTGAAATACTAGTTCTGTTCTCTCCATCCAGTCATTGCACTGTCCCTTCATGCTCTTACTATCAAAAACCAGAGCATTATCACACCATTTCTGCATTAATGCTGCAGGAACCTCTGTCTCATCACTGGAGTCTTCTGGATGAAAACCCTCTAGTTGTTAATTTTATCCTTAAAGTTTGTTTGTATGTTTAAGTTTCAGTGGCAGACTTCGTGTCAGTTGATCATAACTGGGGAAAAGCCAGTTGCATTAGGTCTGTGCAATGTAACAATGTGGTGTCTCTTTAGGATTTAGCTGCAGCTTGTGATGACTGTGTTAACTGAAGTCTCTTGGTGCATATCCACTGTGTAACTCTTGATGTGTGTGTGTTTTCAGAATTCAGCTGTGAGTCACACAAGTAAAGCAAAAAAGAAACACATAAAAGTTTATTGGATTGCTCCTGGAGACGCACCAAAACGTGTACAGTTTCTGTAAGTAAATCTAGTATTAGTTTTAGTTTATTAAAATTTCTGGTGAACTGCCAACTTCTCATGCCTGTGATATGCAGAGTTAAGAATCTCTTTCTGTTTGTACCTAACAAAATGGTATGTATGGTGTCCTGTTATACTGCTAGCTTTTAGGGAGCTAGTGGATAAAATATACACAACTCTTTTCTGAGGCTGTAATCTGTGCCACAGACATGAATGTTTCTTATATCCAGTAGAGCATCCAGTAGTATGTTTCAAAGTTATTTTTCCACTGCAGTTTCAGATATTTTCCTACTTTAATCCCTAAAGTGGTAGAGCTCTGCATAAAGATGGGTGTTTTACAAATAAGTTGAACAAACTTTTCCTTTTTCTTTTTTGAAAGTACCAGTCAGCTGTTGATGTAATACAGTAATGATTCTGTGTGATGTTTTTTAAGAGCCACAGTTGTGAAAAAATACAAGACTTTCTGGGTGAAGATTCCTGGTCCCATTATTTCTCAGCCTAATGCACCATCCCCAACGACACTATTGCATGTAACATCGGAGGCTGTATCAGCTTCACACCCAGTTTCCTACTTATCAAAACCAGTAAGTAAATATAAACCTAAATAATGCTATCTTTCATGCTTGTGGTCCATGGAATTTAATGAAATCACGTTGCTTCAGCCTATTGACAGAAAGAGAGAGATGATGGATAAGTAACTTGGATATTGGAGACCAAGACTTGCTGTGTTAGTCAGGTTGCCTGAACTTGTGTGGGCTAAATGTTGTCACACCACACACGGGTCAAAGTTGATAGAACATTCAGAAAATATTATGCATACCTGGGAAGAGAGAGGGGAAAAAACTTGCTTTTGTCTTTACTAATAACTTCCTATTTAGTGACTGTAGGCTCAGAAACTTCCTTCTATAAGTTTATCTGTGTTACTGACTTCCATTACTGATTCTGAATGGATTGAGCAAGCATCACTATTTGATCCAGAAAAAGTGTGACTTGGATTACTTAGTAATCCAAGTTTTTTCTCATTGCTTATCAGTGGAGTTGTTACTTTAAAAAGGAAAAGCTGATCTTCCCTTCATTTCTCTCTTGTCCTACAGCTGATGCTACCTGTGTAAAATTAAACCACAGGAAGTTTCTCTAAAGTTTTTAGTTTCTTCTCAGAGTTATTCTATTATATTGTCTTTAAAGTGAAAATTCAACTTGAGTAAACCACCATTTTACCTACTAGTCCTGGGGTAATTGTAGAGATGGGTTAAGAGATTGGTATGTAGACATAGACAGTGTTTCTTTGCTGTTCCTTGTACATTATCTTCTAGAACAGGGTAGAAAGGAAGGAAGAAGAGTGAAACTGTTGTTGCTTATAGCTTGTTTGTTTGCTTGTCTAGTTTAATGCGTCAGGTTGTGGAAGTACGAAGTTCTGCATTAGGAACCCTTCCAGCTGTGATCCTGAAGGTGCTTCCTGTTTTTTTCTGTCCTTCCACCAAGAGAAGAGCTCAGTATTTATTGAAATGAGTGGTCCAAGTGAAGGATATTTAGCATTTGCATTGTCCCATGACCAGTGGATGGTGAGTGTCCTATTCCAGTTCTTTAGTTGCTTTTGTGGTCTTAGTAAAGTTTGAATGATACTCTAGCAAAACATGCATATGGAAAACTGAAATGCTGCTAGATGTCACACAAAGTAACTTCCCCCTCATAGTGCTGAAGCACATGTTGCTTTTTATAGGTGGATACTCAGTTTTAGCTCAGGACTGAGTACTTGAGGTAGAATTTGCCTGTGGACATCTGTCTTAGCAGAATCTGACCTGTCTGATTGTGCAGTAGCTGACTGGAATTCCCAGTTAGATCAACCTTTCTTCATTACCTAACTAAAAACCATTACCTGTCAGAAGCTGAGTTGCTGTGCTTTCTGAAAAACATTTGCATTTCATCATTGTACAGGAGTGACTCTAATCTTAAAAAGTGTTGGGAGATCTTTTTTCTAATTGAGATGTTAAAGTGAAGGGATGATGCTGTTGACAAATGCATAAGTAAACTAACTGTTGCATAAAGGAGATGCTGCTTATATTCATGTCCCTGGTTCAAGAACACTTGGTTCTAAACAATACTTTTTCTTTACACCTATGAGGAAAACCATAGCTGTAGACTATGGTTTTTAACTAAAGAGGGTTTTTAAATAACATCAGCATCCATCTCTGTCTCTTCTGGTTAATTTAGTAAGCTCTAAGTAATTGAAGAAACTTCAGATAATATGGTCATTACCCTGGGAGGGGGAGAGTATAAAACATAACGTGCCTTACTATGTGTCATCTGTTTGACTTCATGTAGTTTCTCTGTAATAGTGAAGAGTTTGAAAGCTGAGAAATAATAGCTTGACAACTAGAGAAATATTTCTTGGGTCTCATTGCATATATTAAATCAAAGAGCTTTTGGAGACTGCCAGTAGTGGTATTTATTTGGCTATAAATATTTTTTGTGGCTCTTTTTTTTTTTAAACTCTCCAGGGTGGTGATGATGCATATCTGTGCATTAATGAGGACCACCGTGTTCACGTAAGCACTGCCTATCTGAAGGGGCGAAGTCCTCCTGTTTTGGATTCAGAGGTACATTTGAAAACAACTAAAACACTTCCACAAATGTAGATTTGAAGTAATGAATGGTATGCTGCTGCTTTGTGCTTTTATTTTTCACAGCAGCTCTAAATAGTAAGATGGATCCATAATTCTCTAAGGTGAGATTGGCTGGGCTCTTACTTCCTAGTAAATGTTACCTTCAGAGGTCTAAATTTAACTTTTAAAAATAAGTCACGTGATTGGACCTTACTCTATTAAGGAAATTTGTGCCCATTATTACTCTGTCCCTTTGCTAGGGCTGCAGTTGCAATTGATATATCTTGCATTAAAGTTTGGAAGGAAAGGGGACATTGCTTCTATGAGCTGGAAAAATTGATGATAATAATACGTCCAACCCTTATGTTGCTGTGTTGACTTACTGACAGTTGGTATGCAAGAGATTTTTATTCCCCACACCCCTTGCTTTCCTATTGTTCCCATTCTTTCTTTGTGCACCAGTGACACTTGCATTTTGCAGGGTTACTTTTAAGCCATTTACTCTGCCAGTCTGGAAACACTGGGTATTAAATGTCTCCTGTTTCACAGAATGCCCTCGAAGATGTGTCATGGAGACTTGTGGACGGTGTTCTTCAGTGTTCTTTTAGAAGGAGTATTCGTCTTCCTGCTTATAAAGGAAGATTTAATCTGGATGCCAGCTACTACATCTTCCTGGCAGATGGGGAAGCTAGTGAAGGTAAACGACTTGCGTATGGCTGCTTTTCTTTGAACAGCTCTAAATGAGTTACTAATCCTTATGTAAGACATGGTTTAGCTAAGAATTAGTATCTGAACTAAGGTTTCCAAGTTTGATGCACTTAGTCCAGTCATTCTTACTGCCTTTCTGGATCATGAGTTTGATTTTGGAATTTATAGTAAACTTACTCATATATGTGTGTTGTATGCCCACTTGATGCTGCGAACTGTTAGCTTCTTGACTACATCTTTTTGAAATGGAGACTAGCATCAAACGCAAAGGGAATTATTCATGTCTTGTGTGTGTAGGGGTGAATTGGTTCTTGTACATTAAGTACGCAAGACAGCTTAGATGACATCTTAGATGACATCTTAGATTCTTACTGCATTGTGCATCAGAAACTTTGTATGATTATGCTGAGTGATCACAACAGGGCTTGCATTCATAAATAGGGAGTAGGCATGCTTATGGCTTTCATCAGCCATAAATTAACCACTTTATGTCAATGCTTAGGTGGACGAATATACAAACATCGTCGTCAGCCTCTGATCACCAATGGAATTTACAATGTCACAGGCCTTCCTCAGGATATTGGAGGTTCCCGGTCCCCACGACTTATCAAGGCTCATGGTAAGTTGCAAATTCTATTTTTGTTTTCCAGTTCTAGACTGGCTGAGACTGGAGAGTTAAATTTTCCTCATTATTGCAGAGTAAGTACTTCCTCTTATTTTTCTGCCACTCATGTGATACATACACTGTTGGCTAGCAAGATCTGAGACTGTGAAGACAGAATAAAGTTATTAATAATTTTTCATTTCAAGAACAGTGTTACATGATCTTTTTGCCCAGGAAAATGAACATGCATTTGCCTTTTCTCTTAAATTTATAATCAGGACTTGTTTCTGTTTATATCTTTCTCTCTGGTTTAATTTATTCCACTTACATTATTGGTTTAATTGTTTGAAACGTGAAACCCCTCAACTGACAGTGCAGAGCCATTGAAGTTAACGAGAATTTTTTCTCTCATGGTACTGGTTTTTATAGCAGGCCCTTGAGAGAACTCGTTCTTTATCTTAGAAATTTCACCTTTCATCCTCTGATGTCTAAGTTGGTGGCAGAACCGCATCTCTCACCCATATGTACTGGCTGTACTGGCATATATGAAATGCATAGTAGCTAGAGCTGCTTTGTCATGCTGTGTGGGCATAGTATGATTATCTTTCATATGGATGTTCCTGCCCTCTAGCAAGATAAATGCTATAAATTTGCAGTCTGAACAAAGTGATTGAAAACTTATCACTGACAATATGTGTATGGACTAAACTATTACAGTCTTTGAAGCTGTATTCACACACAGCTAAATTACTTATGTTTACCTTGTATTTTTTTTTTCAATTTTCAGGAGCGCTAATGTTTGTTGCTTGGATTACCACAGTTAGTATTGGTGTTATTGTTGCACGATTCTTCAAACCTGTCTGGTCTCATTCATTCCTGTTTGGAAAAGAGATGTGGTTTCAGGTGGGCAAAATCTCCCCATATGTCTAGCCATATTTTCTGGCTTTATTGTAAGCAGAATTATAAACCTACTAGATCCAAGAAATAGAAGATTAAACTTGGTGTGACTTTTATCTATCTTTAATCTTGTAATATGGAACAATTTAAAATGAGAAGTTCACTTACTTTACTAGTAAAAGCAAAGTCTAAAGAGGACAGAATGAACATTTTTAACTATTGATCTGTTAAATGTTTTTTAATGGTGTATTAAGAGAGCTGTAGAATTTTTAAAAGCAAACTTACCTTTTCTAGGTGCATCGTATGCTTATGTTGACCACAGTCATGCTTACAAGCATTTCTTTTGTGTTGCCTTTTATATACCGAGGAGGTTGGAGCCAAGTAAGTGTGTGCTTTTTTTTTATTTGTTTGTTAACTCAAATGTCAAGGCTGGACCAAATGAATGAGAAGGTCTGCTGATGACTGACATGTTTCAGCTATTGCTGAGGAAATTGCTGTGAAAACTGTCCTTAAATAGGCTGACTTCAAATCCAAGCAACACAGAAGAGGAATGTTGCCTCCTTTAACTACAATTGAAAAACTTCAGTACTTTCCTTTCTTCCTCCTCCTCCCAAATGAAGTCCTTGCTCACAGTTTATTTATGTACTAAATCAGTCATCTTCCCATTTCTTTAGAGAACTTGAATTTGGTAAGGAAGTGAGGATGGGGCAGCTGACTTATTAATGTGATAATCCTCCTGGGAATAAGTGGTGTTATCAATTAGGACTCGAGTAACTGTATCCAGTGACTAAACTTAGTCTGGAACATTAGATAGAGATTGTATACCTGTTGCTGTCACCTGTATGGTATTTGGTGCAAGGTGATATCAGAAGTTGGAAAGTCTAGGAAGTATCTGAATTAAAGGCAGGAGAAGAATGTGGTCACAGGTATGAGTTAGGAAAACTGAATAACGTGTTTTAGGGTTAAGATTAGAATAGATAGGGGGAGAGTGAAGGCAGTATACCAGTGCTGGGAGGAGTTAAGAAACAGGCCTCTCCTGAAGACAAAGGGTTCAGGATGAACCTTCATACTTCTACAGTCATATTGCCCTCTGCTCTTCAGCTTGTAGAATTTCTTAATACAGCAAAAAGGTGGGGCAAACCCTGGACAGACTTACCAGTGTTTCATGCTGCCAAGGAGAACAATCTCCATCCAGCTGCAGGGCAGCTTACTGTGGCCTATCACCCTGCCAGTCAAAATGCAGTGCTGCTCCACCACTGTAACTTACTAATACAAGCATAAAGAAAATTATCAACTTCTTGGTGTTTTTTTCTGTATCTTTTATATAGATATGATATTAAAGAAAAATGTCCTGTGTTTAGCAAGCAGGTTTTCATCCCTATCTTGGCTGTACCGTGATGGCTCTTACAATCTTTCAACCGCTTATGGCAGGTTTCAGACCATCTCGTCATGCACCAAGGTATTGCAACTAACTCATTAAGTTACAGCCACAAATTAAATATGTCTGTTTCTTAAAAAAAAACTTTTACACTGAGAAGATATCTTTAAATTAGGTAACAATATTTTTAAATTTTATTTTCTCCCCAAAATATGTAATCAATAAAATGCTTTTCATTGTTTTTTGTAGGAGGCAATTGTTTAACTGGTTTCACTGGAGTACTGGTACAACAGCTAGAATACTAGCTGGTGAGTAGGAGTAATGGTTGTAACACCCATTTAAGTGATTTAAAATAACTTTGTTCATTTTCTGAGCTATTGCTCATCTCAAACATCTATAGACATCCAGTCCAGGCATCTCTAAAGGTTCTTTATCTAGCTGGCTACCTTCTGGTAACTCTTAGGTGCCCATCAGGTATAGCTTTAGGGAGAAAAAGTGACTATGTAAAACCACAGAGGTTACAGAAAAATCTGTCCTTGAGTAATTTCTTTTTGTCTTGGAAGACTTGAGGATAGTGTCCTTACAGTTACATAGTTCAATGTTATTTAATGGAGGAGGGGAAACTCACTCGCAGAACCAGAAGCTGGGCTTAATTCTATTAGTAGTGCCAAGTTTCCACAGGCAGCTTAAGCACAAATGTTGTGGTGGCTGGGTTGAGTCACAAACACTAGTGTTTGGGTGACTGGGATGTGTTAAGGGGAGGATGAAAACTATCTTGGCTGCCTTCCTTCCTCCCTGCCTCCCCCCTCACACTGCAATAAAAGCTTTTAGATGCATGGACATCTCTAACCTCATTCCCCAAGCAGTTTTAGGCAGTTCATGAGAAATCTGTTGCCAAAGGTGTTGAGAGCATTTACTTTTTTTTTTTTTTTTTTAATTACCCTGACACAGCACTCTTAGTGTCTTATCTTGTTTTTACTGACTAGTGGTGACTATGTTCTTGGGAATGGATCTACCAGCACTTGACCTACCAGACCCATGGGACACCTATACAATGATTGGTTTTGTAGCTTGGCATGTCGGTACTGATGTTCTTCTGGAGGTACACAGCTACTGTCTCGTACGTAAAGGTACAAACCAAACTCCTGTAGCTACCTTGCTTGCTGAGGATTGTGCAAAAAAAAAAAAATAATAATTTTGTAACAGAGTAGATAGCGGCCAAAGAACACCTTGTGAAATTCAAACTTGGAAGCTCACAGGGATTAACTTTTGAGAAGTTTTCATATTTTCTGTAAAAACTAATATGAGAGTAAACCAATTTTTAAGACTAAAGCGTTCTAGAAAAAAATGGTTTTGTGCCATTTCTCAAGCCACAGTTCATAGGGGCAAAGTGAAATGCATAAGTATTTTCCAAGAATCTATCACTGTTCAGTTTTGAGCCCCTTACCACAAAAAAGACTTTGGGGGGCTGGAGCGGGTCCAGAGAAGGGCAACGAAACTGCTGAGGGGTCTGGAGAATAAGTCTTATGAGGAGAGCCTGAGGGAGTTGGGGTTTTTCAGCCTAGAGAAAAGGAGGCTGAGGAGAGACCTTATTGCTCTCTACAACTACCTGAAAAGAGGTTGTAGAGATGTGGAGGTCAGTTTCTTCTCCCAATTCACAGGTGATAGGACAAGAGGAAATGGCCTCAAGTTGCACCAGGGGTGGTTCAGATTGGATATTAGGAAAAATTTTTAAACTGAAAGGGTTATTAAGCATTGGAAGGGGCTGCCCAGGTGCAGGTGCCCAGGGAGGCACCATCCCTGGAGGTATTTAAAAGATGGGTTGACATAGTGCTTAGTGACA
>JAOXJM010000004.1:13670501-13696346 GCA_026413425.1 Tringa solitaria
TCAGAGTTAGGTTGATGGTTGGACTAGATGATCTTAAAGGTCCCTTCCAGCCTAGGCAATTCTATGATTCTATGATCCCAGATGGGTAGGTGAAGTTCAGGTTAATTCATGCAGATTTAGTCTGCGTTTTATTGTGACAAAGTGCCGTATGAATGTATGTTACTACCTGAGCAAAATAATCAGAAACTTGAGCAGAAATGCTTGCAGTTTTGAATGAACAGGGGAACAAAAGTGAAACCCTGACTCCCGATATGTCTAGTGAGGAGACTGGTAGTAACTTCTTTGGAAATCCTTGTCTTTGCTGGCTGGTGTCACTGAGAGGATGTGACTGCGCGCATGTAAATGGCTTGTATCTAAGGCAGAGATGAGAAATCTGCAGAATTGAAGAAGCATGATTAGTTAAGGTGGCTCATGGATAAGGATTGATTATAAAAGATGTGAATTTAAATTTAGCTGCAGTAATTACTTCCTAGAAATAGAGAAATGAATCTGAAATGTTTGAACAATGAATGTTCTTGTGATGGCTAATGGAAAATACTTCCTAATAAAATCTAGTTATCTTAAGATGAAAAGGAAAAGATTTTACATCAAACAAATGTTTTGTTCAGCTCAAAATTCAGTGTTTTGATGAATCATTCTATCAAAAGAGACAAAATGTTTTGCCACTTCAGTGTCCAGAAGTTACTTTTTGTAGGTCAGCTATAGAATAACTTTTCATTCATGTAGTACAGGTCATAAACTGTCAAATGAGACTTCCAAGTCCTTTTCAAGTTTGATGCTATGTAAGACTTAGTTACTTAGTCACAAGTTCAAGACTTCTGCAGTATAAAAATGGAAAAAGAAACCCCTTTCTCTTAAGAGCAGACTTAACTTTTTTTTTCCCCTCCCTTCCCACTAATAGTTGAAGTGATAGAGGATGACAGAGTACAGATACTGCAGTCACTCACTTCTGCAGAAGCAGAGGTAAGTCACAATTTTGTAAATAACTACTTTGAGATGGGATGATTTTCTTTAAACCAATAAAAAGACTGACACTTCTACGGCTTTTCTTCTCCTTCTCTTGCAGGGTCGTCTGTTTAAACAGATTGTGTTAACTATCTATGTCTGTGGAAACGCAGTATTCCTCATTGCCTTCCTGGCAGCAATCAACCAAATATGAAATAAGCCATTGAGAATTTTGTGATGAAAAACTATGCAGTTGAAAAACCTGCAAGGAATGCTATTACATACTTTCCCTCAACATCTCCCTGAAGATATAACTGAAGAATAATAGCACATGTGCATCATGCTCTGTGTTAGGGATAACTTGAATTCAAATCTGTAGAACGATGCTGCAGTCCTGCAAAAGCTGTCTTCTGATGGCACTTTTAATGGAAGTCTTTGCCTGAGTAAGGAATTAAGTCTCTATTTTTTTTAAGTGCAGTAATTAACTTGATTGAAGCTTATAGGTTAAGAAGACTGAGATGTACTGAAAATGCTGTTTTGATAGTCAGTTCCCTAAACCCTTTGTGAATAATATTGGGAAAACTGGAAAGACTGATCTGGAATTTTATCGTGTCTGTTCACTCTACTGTGTTCTAAGGGCATGTGATGTGACAACTTCCTGCTCGTGACAGTTTTGTGCATTAAAAAAAACAAACCACAACTTAGTGAAAAACTGTCACAAGTGCAGGCTGATGCATGACCTAAACACTGTTGTCTGTCTTTGCAGTTAAATGCAAAAAATACTCTCTGCTCTAAGAGCAGTTCACTTACACAAGCAGGTGGGTTTGGGAACCTCAGTGCTTCAGCAGAGCCACCATTTGCCTTGCTCAAAATACTGGTCTGTCCCACCCCCCTCAGTGCTTCTAAATCATGAAGGGAAAACATGTTTGCAATGTAAGTGCATTAAAACTACTTGTACTTGTCCAAAATTCAAGTAGGAACCTATCTGTATGTATGGATTTCTGTCTCTTGCTGTCTTTGGTTGCTTGTGGCTTCTGATTTTTATTTTTTTGTTGTTGTTGTGGGTTAGATGGATTTATATCACTTGATGCTTAAATGGAAGTGAAAATATTTGATCAGGAATGTTGCAGTTTTATTTGTACTATTGAGCAAAATGTAGATCAGGAGTCAGTTTGACTTCAGGAAAAGCAACTTCTATTAATGTTAAGTGAGAGTCCTTTGAGCTGGCATATCTAATAGACAGAACTGTCTTTATAAGAATATGGGAGTGAATTTTTTTTAGTCAACAAAAGATTTATTTAAATATATGATCTAGGTACAAGAAATGGAAAGAAACTATACGGGTTTAACTTTTTTGATTCATGACTTGCCTGAATATGGAAATGGCATCTTGGAAATGAACCCTTAATATGTTATGCAGCACAGTGCTTTGCACTTATATTTTTTTTTTGCAACTCTGAACAGTTTGCTTCTACACTTCTTTATTTTTTGATACTGAGAAGTATTGATTTTTAGTTGTTAATGTTTCAAAATATGTCTTCAGCCTAAGGCTACTAAAGCTAGCCAGGAATAAAGGTGTTGGAGTATTAGATAGAATAGTAAATAGTAAGGCCTGGCTTGGTACAGATGGTTAGAGCAACGTCTTTCTACTTCCTGATGGCCAGCCCTAACATACTCGTACGTGTGGCTCAGGTAGTGGTTCTCTCCATCTCTGATTGTTTCTGTCTCTTCCTCCAGCTCCCCAAATCCACAATTTAGCCCCTTGCAGGGACAAGTCACATTCAGAGAACTGCAAGTTTGTGGTCAGTAATCATCTTCTTGGACACTCAAATATCTTAGTGATAAGAACATTTATAGAGCTGGGATTAATCCCTTTGTCAGTGACAGCAGCGGAATGCAAGTGAGTGTAAGTTGATTCAGCTTCCTCCTGGAAGCAGGAAAAGTCATGTGGAGATTGGGAAAGGGGGACTATGAAGAAATACGGTAAAATCCAGGCTGAAGCACAAGAAGCGTATGGCTAATTGTGTGGGTTTGTGGTGTGGTTTTTTTGTTTTTTTTTTTTTGTTTTTTTTTTTTTTAGAGAACTCTGGTCTCAAAAGTCTGGAAATCACAGACCCATCTAGTGTTAAAGTTCTGGGGGACTCTTTCGCATACTGTGACTTTATTGAAGAAAATCTCTCAACCTAGGCACAATTGATGCCTTTTTAATTTAAAAAGTCAATGCAGAATTCTCTCTGTAATAGAATAACTGTACTGTGTGGTGTTTCATTTTCATGTGACAATGAACACAGGGTTTTTAAAAAATAAATGTAAATATCTTAATAAAAGCTTTTGTCCCTTTTAGTAAGTGAAAACACTATCAAATAGAAACTAGAAAAGAATAATCTTTCCTTAGAAAGGAAAGAAATGGATCGTCTGTTTTCTTTGTAGATGTTGTTTTTTAAATTAAAGTTATCAAAATGCTTCCTGGAGAACCTCTTATGAAATTGAATGTTAAAATAGTTTGTCTCTGTAGTGTGGAGTTTTGTTTCCTCAAGAAGAAAAAAGATCCTTGTTCCACATCTAATACAGCTTTAAAATTGGCAAAATTATCAGTTGTTTGGATAACTTGTTCCTTCCCAGTGCTAGGAATGTTGCATAACTTATGAAAGGCCTTACCTGCAGTATTGTGACTTATTTGATGGAAAGACTTGTTAATTTTGTGCGATGTTTGTTCACACCGCCACCTCTGCCCTCTTCCTGCATCACTAGTAAGAGGAAGCAATGTGTCATTGTATTCTAGTGACTTCCAAAATTTCTGGTATAATCCTTTGGGGAAAAAAAATAAATAGAAAAAGATCTATGGAAGTGTTTGGTATCAGCAGGAAAATAGGTGACAAGTTGTTTCTAGAGACAATGCTTGCTGTTGTTTATATATAATTTTATTTTCTCAAATGATAAAATACCGTGTAGAAGAAAATTCCTATTGCTATGCTTCATAAAGGAATCCCACTGAAGTAAAGAAAACTTCACAAGAAGAGACCAAGAAGGTTTCAATGTTCTCTTTTACTCTTGGATTAAACTTGTGATGACAAATCAACATTAGCATATTTCTTTTTGGGTTCTTCTAGACACGCAAACACTCCCAGTCAAGTACAAACTCGTGATCAGTCTCACAAGTAATTTACTGTTTTGATTAAGTTGTTAGGTGCAGCCTCCAGATATCATTCATCTGCTCTTGACTTAAATACAAATCATGTTTCTTGTATGTTTTGAAGGAAAACTGATGCAAATAGCTCAAATGTGATGGAATTCGCTGCTACTTTGCTTTATTTGAAATGTTTTGGGGTTTTTTGCTAGCTGACATGCAGGCTGCAGAGTGAACTAAGAAAAAGTGTGCTTTATTTCTGTTCCTTATGCTGAATGCTACACTGTTCTGTTTTGTCAAAAAATCACAAGATTGGGAGAATTCATATTCAGCATAATAATGTGTATATTTTTCCTTTGTCCAGGATTGGGAAGGCTGGCGAGTGATTGCTTGCCTTTTGTTTTCCCTCAGGCTTTGTAACACTACGTGGCGCTCTTGTTCAAATAACAGCATTTTTATTTTGCTTGCTTTCTTTAGTCTGTCAGTGAGAAGTTGAGACATGTAAAGGATGTCCAAACCAGGAAGTGTTTCTAGATTAACTAATTAGAAAAATTCTCAAGCTTTATTAAGAAACTCTATCTTTAAGTTCAAGCCAATTCATACACATAGAGATTATAAAATGGGTGTTTATTTGATGTCTATGCTTAAGCTTTTGTTCAACGGTTATGGACTATTTTCTTTTTTCCTGTGTGTAAACCATGCTCTAAGTGGATATGTCCCTTTCCAAACAACTTAAGATGAATGGCAATCATCCAGGAAAAACTGCAGTTTTCTGCATTTCAATGCAGAAGTTAGTATCTCAGTGATTTTAGACCTTCAGTTCAGGCTGAAGAAAGAGTCCGAGTGAATAGAAGAATGGTTAAGAGAGATGATTTGCTAGTAATTCTAAATTCTTTGCCCACATCAGTATGATACCATCTTCTCTAAGGGGTATGTGTGAAGGGGGGAGCTGTTGCATTCGCTTACCTAAGGGAGTGGCACAGCAGAACCGGTACAGACAAATGCTTGATACTCCCTGGTTTAGCTCATACATAAGCTAATTCAACCACTGTATGGTTTCTGCTGCTCTTCCTTGTGCTGTGCAAAAGTGACTTTACATATTACAAACCAGAAAAGTTGAACATGTGTGTTACACTGAACAGTCGTCTTGGACAAATGCTACTGCACTAAGAAGGACTCCAGCTTTGGCTTTGTTTCAGAGAGACTTTTGTCTTGCTGGACCTTAGAACTCGTTTGGCTTTGATGAATTGGATTTTTGCATGGCATCTGTACTGACATGTGAAGAAGATGATTTGCCTTCTTGTAATTCTGTTTTTCTTGATATGGGATGTGGGAAAGCTCTGGGGCTGCAGCATCTTGAACATCGCTGCTTCCCAGAAGCACACAAGTCTTGAATGCTCCATTTTGTGTCTCTGTGCCTCCAGACTAATGATCTGATATCCGTGCTGCTATATAGCTAGTGTACTAGTGTTCAGATTCATCTGGCACAAACTGGATAGTTTTAATATATGTGACATCAGAATTGCCACGTGGCAAAGCAGAGATCTACTGAGCTCAGTATTGTCTCCAGAAGTGGTAGTAATGAGTGCTTAGACCAAGAGATGTGTAACAGGACTGAAGCGAAATTTTTCTCTTCCCAGCAAGATCTACTTGCCAGAATCTGTGCAAGGATGTCCTAAGTGAGAAACTGTAGCTCTACCCATCAACTTTTGCAGTGATTTGGATTTTGTCTATGAAGCGTGCAATGAGTTATTTAAAAAAAAATAAATCTATTAATGGTTTTGCCCTCCCATTTACTTACTCATTGTGAGAAAATGCTGCTTGTTTTTTTGTTTTAAGGCTGCTTCTTGATATCATTGTTTAATGATCTATATTTTGTTTTTACCTTCCTGCCTTTCTCACAGTTCTCTAGAGCTCTCATGTCTGTGCCTTGCCGTCTTTTCACTTGTGTGACTGCGGCTGTACTTAGCCGTTCCACAGTTCTGATAATCTTCATTACCTTTTCTGTTTGTCTCTTCAGAGATGGGGTGGCCTAATTCTACTCAAGTTGTAAATACGAAGTACTGTGCTACAGTTGTGTTTTGATTTGTTTCCCATGCCTTCCCTGAGTGCTAAAGCTCTCTTGATTTTCATGGCTTCTGAGCATGGAGTTGGTATTTTCAGAGGAGTGTTCTGCTTCCTAGCCAAGAGGTTTGTAACACCAACTTAACAGCTACTTCTTGTGCTGTGTATGGTTAAGGCTACTTTTTATTTTTTTACATACTTTTCATGTACCAGTAGTGAATTTCACCTGTAGATTACTATGCATTCGTTATTGTGAAGTCTCTTCTGTTTCCTTTCTTTTAAACTACTTTGAATAATATTTTGTTGGCAGCAGCATTTTTGCCCCCTGTTCCAGATCATTTAATTTTAATAGCATAGATTAAAGGAAGGCAGGATATGAGTGTCCATAGCAATCTGCTACTGTTAGAAAAACTGCTTGTGACTACTTCCTATCACTCACGTACTCTCTCACTTTTTGGTGTATCCTGTTAAGAACCTTTGAGAATATGTAAAAATAACAACAACAAAAAAAAGAAAACAGTTGAAGGCAGTTCCCTCTGCTGCTCTCAGAACCAAACAAATAACAAGCGAAACATAAAGGAGGAAAAACCATTATAAATTATATATTAAAAAAATAAAATAAAACACAGGCTAGACATAAAGAAAGTGTAATACAGTTAAATTTATTTATTCTTATTTACTATTCCATTCTCCTGGTAACCATCTCTGACAAGTCCAAAAATTTGAGATTATTACCCACTTCAGACTGGAAGCCACCAAGAGTCTAGAGGCTACAAGTCAGCTGATTACTACCATCGTGCCTCAGTATGAGGTAGTAGCTTCAGTTTCCTGCCTTGAAACGAGGAAGACCAGCAAAAACATCATGGTTGTATCTTGCTGGTGCATAATTTGAGTCAGCTATACTAGAATAACACAACCTGAGCTTTATCTCTTTATTGATTGCAACCAGGCTAAGACCTAGCAAAATAAAGCTATCATACTGATTTGAATATAAGGATGTAGTGCTACTACAAGTAGGCACTTTTTCCCTGCGAGAAGTGTGTACTGGAACAATCTGACTTGCATGTGTTTTTTCTAGGTGTAATTGTACTTATGGCTGCTCTAAGGGCCCTTAGTTCCTCCCTCACGTGGAAACAAATAACCTGTTCCTTGATGGGAGCCATGGACGTTGCTGGAGAGCTGTGCCCAGCAGCGGCTGCCCCTGTAACAGACCTTCTGTTGCAGCTGCAAGACAATTTATTGGCAACTCAGTATTTCTGATGGGAGGCTTCCACTAATTTTACCTTCCCTGACCAACTGAAAACCTGTATGCTAAGCAGTTTTTTCTATTTTTTTCTATTTCTTTTTTATGGATGGGCACTGCCTGTCTGGCTACTGGTTTCCTGGAAAAGCGGGGTATTCTGTGGCAAGCCAGGGGTGAAACCATGCTGGGGAGGTCAGGCTGTTCGTGGTGACATGCACAGGATTCATCTGTGAGGTTATGGGTGGGCAGCGTGTATGTGGCATGGGGAAGGGAGCAGGGTCTGAGGATGGCTACGCTGTCAGACATAAAATAGAAGAGTGGGTGGACTGTGGAGCTCTAGAAGGTGGCTAAATATTTAAATGCTGACTTTACTATTTTTGGTTTGTTTTGCTGTCACTTAAAAAGGAATGCTTTACATTTTGGCCAAGGTGGTATGCTTGAAAACCAGCTTTTATATTTACGTTTCCTCCTGCTCTTATGTCTCATGTTTAGTTTTTTATTAGCCAGTGCTTTTACCAGAAAAATGCTGGGATGGCATTTTCAATCAAAATCAGGTAATTGGCACACTTTGAAGTGAAACAATGCCCTGTGAAGTTCCATGGAGATGGGTGTTTATCTGCTCTGTGTATATAGCAACAACTTATTCTTGATTGTGGGAACTGGTACGTGCATGTCTTTGTGCTTAGATACACACTGCATTTATGATCTTGGGTAACTTTCCACTACTTTCAGCAAAATTCAGGATGTGATTTGTGTGCATATGACAGTTGGTCAAATCTGAAAGTCTCTGTTCAAGTCCATTGGATTATGCAGAGGGTAAAATAACCCAGATGCATAAAACAGAGGAGCAAAACAAGCATTATGATCCAAAAAAAAATATGTTGAAGGAACTCTTCTCAGCTTTATTCTGCTTTGAGTAGTAAATTTTACTTCGATGTCATTATATCTGTTAAATCACCTTTTTCCCCAGCTTTGCCATTCTCATCCTCAGAGCTGAAAAAAGAAAACAAACAAAGCCATTGCATTTTAAGACTAACTTTCTGTTTCTGATGCAAAATCTCCTTATTCAGAAAAATGAAGAATACACATACCTCCAGTGGTTAATCCAGCAGAATAAGCATTGTTTTAGTGTTATAGGAAGAAATCAGTAGAAGGCATTAGTTCTGGTAATTTTGCAATAAAGCGAGTATATTAAGAAATTACTCCATTATCACTATTTGAAAATTTGCACAGCTCTCTTCTAACTGTTCTGTTTCTGTTACCTTCACTAAGGCATTGCAGACAGATAGCATTGTCCTTGACTAGATGCTGACAGATTAAAAGGGTGCATGAATAATTAAACAAACTCTTTGTTTAAACTAAACTCCTCAGTGGGAGCTGTAAGTGTTTGGAAGCCTTTTTCTTTTGTGTTGATGTTCACAGAAAACTTTCCTGTCTTCCTGCTGTGGTGAGTCAGAGCAGGAGTTAGTCATATTCCTGATTTATGTCTGCTGGAGTAACTCGGTATCAGTATAAACATCAGTACGGGTATTGTCTGTCACTGGGTATAATGTGGGTTAGTTTGAAAGTGACAGTGCAGGGCAGATGATTAAATGTTAAGGCTATTTTTAGAACTGCAGTATAATCCTGCAGCTTGATATGTAAGAGCCTTCCCCCACCACGTAGTTGATCTGAGAATGCAGTGGGAATAATCTCCAGCTCTCTGACCTGTTAGTTTGAAGAGTCACCAAAAATAGCGTGTCTTGTTCCTTCACCCTGTGTATGTCTTTGTACTGAGAGACAGAGGGGGTCAAAGCAGCTGTTTGCTTGACTTATGCGAGTCAGCAGATGTCCAATTTGAGTTATGTTTTGAATGTTGCAAATCAGAAGCATCTGAGTGTAACTTTATATCATAGAGCCATCCATGTTAAGCTTAGCTCTTGCAAAGACCCTGAGTACTGTTTGTAGACGAAGGAATTCTGAAGGATTCAAGTCCTGGTTGTGTTTGGAGAGAATAGTCAGTCTGATGCTTTGCTTACAGCAAGTAGTCCATTTTTTGTATTGCTCTATGCATTACAGAAACAGTATTCATTTATCTTTCTCTATTTAAAAGTTTTATTGTATGTTAATGTTCTTCAATGCAAATTGAGCTAAGTCTCCATTGTGTTTTTTGAAGGTTGCACAGCTTCCACTGATAAGGAAAACAAAGGAGGTCACCTAGACTAGCTACCTGCCAAAAGCCTTGGTCCTTTGTGTCCCATGAGAGCCTGTTCCACACTGTCAGTAGGTTCAACTTCAGTTTTACCTTATTCATTCCACTATGTCTAGCCTTTGTTCCCCCTCTAAGGACTTTTAATTTCCCTAATGAGTACTGAATCTTCAAAACATTTGCACACTAATTCATTTGACTGAAATTTAAAGAAGAAAATAACCTCTAATAATGCAAACCACTCATGTCCTGATTATAGCATTGTCATCCTTCTCTCTGTATGGTTTTTCTGAGGGCACATACTTTGAGATATTGTCCCCCACCAAGCTCATGGAGAAAGGAAAATTGCTCCCATAGGGCAAAAAGTATGTCCTACATTTCTGTCAGTTTGGGGGCATACTGAAAGCTAATTTAATCTGGTATTACTCTATGAGAGGATTATTTTTTCCTGTTGTACCGTTTGTTGTTTTAGTAATGAAGGATGAGGTACCAAAAATAATTTCGACTCCCCTCTTTTCACTGGTGGTGTTTAGGGTGAACCTGCTAGGCTGGGCATCAGTGGCTGCTTTTAAAACAGTTTATTTCCCTAAGAAACAGCTGTGTGTAATACATTGTTCTAGTTTTAAGAGGCTTTCCTGGTTTTGTTTCTTTTTTAGAAGTTGCAGTAGGATTACAGGACTGCTTGGGAAAAATTGAGTCACTTCCTGGCTTTTTCCACTGATCAAAATATCCTAGGGAGTGCCAATAAATAGGTGGAGGGGTAAAGAGGAATATGGCTTAATTCCAAATTTTACTGGGCACTTAAGAGGCTCACTTGGAGGCAGTGCTGACTCTTGGGGTGTATTTTTGAGGCAGCTGCCAAACCGCTTTTAATTTAATTGGGACCAGCTTTTTCCTAATTGGTTATTTTCTCCTTGGTAGAATACTTGTAAGTAAATGGGCAAGACCAAATATGGGTTAACGGAACAGATTCTCAAGTCTGCTACATTTATACTTAACCCCCTTCCTTGAAAGTCAGTGTTTGTTTTCCACTAACCTCAAAAGAGAGAGAACGTAGATTGTTCTGAGAGTGTCTGAGCAGCAGTGAAAAATTAAGAAGTTTCAGATACTTTTTTTCAGGAGACACAAATAAGCAAAGATTGTTACAGATTGAGGTTTTTCAGCTAACCTCTCATGGCCTGTACATGGCCCACCCAAATGGTACTGCTAGCTCATAGTTACTTCTTGGAAACCTTTTTCCCAGTATCTGTTCAGGAGCACCCACGCAGTGGGCTGTTAGATGAATGAATCGCTTCAGTAGCAACCAGCTGGTGGGTGGGGGAGTTTCACTTCTTCATTATATGCCTAGACGTATGTAATGGGAGAATTAAAGGACTATCCCCAAAATATAAAGTGCTGGAGCAGTTGCTGGAGTGGTTTATCTTGTCTGTACCAGCTACTTCTGCTTTCAGTTGCTGGCAGCAGCCTTTGGTGCCAGAGGGCACAGAGAGCTGAACAGATGTCAGGATTGGTGCTTGAGAGAAGCAAAGGCCCTCTTAAGTGATAGACAAGTGCAGGGGCCTCTGGTGAGAGAGGCTGTCCAGCACTGCTGGAATATCTCAGGCTGTTGTGTTTATGACTGCACGAGGTCGATACCCCTATAAACTGGGAGCATTACTTACTCAACAGTTCTTCCCAATCAGTGCATACTGATGCAAAAATACTTGAAACTCCTTATGTGGTCCAATGACCACCCTTTCTCCTGGCTTTACCTGTATTGTAAAGAAATGCTGGGCTGCCAGTGTAGCTTTAGGCAGAGCCCAAAATTACACTTTAGTTGCCAAACTGCAAAATTATTCAGAGTATAGTCTGGAAGAGGAGCAGGGAGAGACCGTGGGATCAGAACCCCTGATTTCCTATAATTCGTTATTCTTTCCTTGAAGTAGAATGTGACTACTGCCTGAAATCTGCTGCTCTGCAAATATACTTAAATGCAGTTTAATGGTATGCATTAAAGTGCAACATAATCATAAAGAAAAGCTTTCTGTGTTTCTGGAAGATCTTGCTATTGTTCTTTCAACCTTTTATTATAAAATTTTATAGTAAGAAATAGACACCTTGAGTATTAATGTAATATAAAAAGCATTAACACATATAAGTCCATAGTGTTATTTTTTAACCACATGTAGTGATGAAAACTGTTTCGTTGTCTTTCAGAGGCTATAAAATTATCTTACTCAGGTTAATGAAGGAACGGTAAATCTTGCATAAACATTGTCAAGGCAAGGTTGGCAATGCTGATTTCAGAAAAATGCAAAGTAAAGCTGGTTATTAAACAGTCTTTCCAATTTAAGGAGCAATTTGGGTTATCTAGGATGTAGTTAGAATGCAGACAGGCACAAAAACATTCCAGTGATGAGACAGTGTTAAGAAGCAATGCTTGTAGTTACCTGGTAGAAATGAAAACCAATTCTGCTAATTGAGGTAGCATTAATGGAAATTTTAATTGTCACTTGAAAGAGAACCACTTTTAATCTGTGAAGGTTACAGAAATGGCTTTTCTGAGAGAGTTTATTTTCCAAATTTTGATATGGTAACTAGTGCATTGCTAAAGATTAAATAATTCAACAATACCAAAATGCAGATTGGCATTCGTTAATAAACAAGAGCAAAGAAATCATTAGTGATTGTATATTAGTCCATGAAATAGTAGTAGTAAAGTTGAAACAGTTGCTAGCAGATAAGAGTAGAATCAGTTTGCTACATGAGCGAACAGCAGTGACATGATTGTCCTTTTCTGTTACCTGTTAGAGAGGGATCTTCGGTACCATCTCCAGACATCTGGCTGTGAAGATGAGAGCGATGTGTTGGTGAGCTTAAGCGTTCTTCTTGTTCTCGCAGGGAGATGGAATTTTTGTGGGGTACCTTGCTCAGGCCTGCGCCCAGACTGCTCGCAGGGTTCGTTTGTGGGACTTCTGTGATTTTCCTGCTTGGTGGCTGATAAACCTGACTGTAGTGCCCTATGGGATGATATGCTGGTTTCTCAGATTTACTATCATCTTCATCATCATCATCAATAATAACTAATTCTGCACGGATAACCCCATCGTATCGTGACAACTTTTGGTCTGCTTCTTCATCATCATCATCAATGCGCTGATAACCCATGAAAATCATTGTTACTGGTTCAGAATCATCCACATAACATGGCACAGCTTGGACAACGTTGTATTGAACATCTTCCTCATCTTGAGGTGCAGGGGATGTTTCATTAAGATGGCAGGGACTTTGAAATCTTGTGTCATTACGTCTTTCTCTTGTGTTCTCGTAAGGTTTTAATTCTCCATGTGCAGCTTTTCTTTCTTCATTATGTATCATCCTGTTCTCAGGATTAGTGTGCGCTTTCTTCTCTGGACAGGAAAGTACTGGAGAGGGAGACTTTGGCTGTATTACCTTTGGAAGATTAAACCCATTCTCTTTATGTTGCTGCATAAAGGGCTCTGTTTTGGAGGAGAATTCTGTCTGATGGTTGCTAAATCCATTCATCTCTCTTCTGTGAGTGTCTTCTAGTTTTGGTCCAGGCACTAATTTGTCTTTCTGAGGAGTAACTGGCCTGCAAAATTTATTTGCAAACACAGGCTCATGATACTCTGTGGGAGACTGGGAATTTTTTTCAGTTGCCTGTCGTAGCAAGTCCTCCACCTCAACAGGAGCAAGTTCATCCATCCCATTTTGTGTTGTGTCGCCATTTGAGGACACTGCGTAGACTGACTTCCTGCCATCGTCATAGACTTTAATTCCTGTCTCTTTAAACTCCTTTGAGGGAACAGGTATTGTTGATAACACTGTGTTTTCTCCTGTCTTCATGTCTTTTTCAACTTTAATTTCCATGGCAAACAATGCTGTTGAGAGAAACAAGTGCTTAAAGTGATTTCTTGCAGCTGCAAGAAATACTATAGAAGAGTTCTGACAGTGATAGAGAATGACTGTCAGAATTAATTATCAAGTAAGTGAAATTAGCACATATATAACCAATATATTGCATTCTCATTTCGAATGCCCCCTTCCATCCTGTCAAAACTGGAATTTGAAAAAAAAAAAATATTCATTGGTATCTAATTCTATGAGGAAAAATAAGCTGTTGAGGAGCCAGTTTTCATTATGTGACCGACCGAAAAAGCCAGATTTAACCTTGGCCCCTGGTGTTATGCTGGGCAGCAGCAGCAGTTGAAAGAACTCAATGTGCTGCAAAGAGTTTTGGGCACTCAGAAGGTCTGGAGGCTTTGGAATAGTTGGGAAATAACCAGACTACTTCTGGCTGCCCAGTAGGTGTAAGCATGGATAAAAAAAATATGAAATGTATGATATGAAGGGAGGAACTACTTAAACTTAGGCCAGGTAGAGAGGGACAAAGTGCTGAAAAGAAGTGTCAGTGTTGAAAACACTTGATCCTTATTCTCAATGGTATGTATCTTACACCAGTGTCCCACCTCTCAGTTTTGATGACCTCACTGCTAACATAATTCAGCTTAAATGAGAACAACATTGTCCTGTATCTGTAATGTTTATCCTTCCCTTAAACTGTATTAGATTCAATTTATAGGAAGTCTCTGTATATATGGACAATCTTTGGAATTGCAAATAAGCAGTACCTTTTCTCTTTTCTTCATCGTCGGTGGCTGTATGTGCTGTACTCTTCAGTGCAGAAGGCCTGAAATGCTTGGGAAGGTCAGGTATGTTGGTGTATATGTAGTCTGCTGACTCTGAATAAAGGAGACCCACAAAGCATTTAGTACATTTTCACTGCATTCTACTAGAACCTTTTAAAATATATATTTTTTTTGACTAAACATACCTTTTTCAACTTCTGCTTTTTCAGTCTTCACAGACTAGGAAAGAGAACCATTAACAATAAATGTGATTAGTCAGTTTTAAGATGTCAAGTGGAGAGTGCTTTGCTTTACCTGAGAGTTTTAACTTTTTGCGTGCATGGCCTCATACTGAGAAGGGGCTAGAAGGGGAACCTGCTCAATTGGAGCATGGCAAGGGAGAAAGTGACATTTTTCTGGTCCTTTTATGCCAGTGTGATTCCAAGTCACACAGGAAACGACAGGACGCTACAAAATGTTAATCAGTGACACAGCCTCATGCTGTGGCCTAGGCTGGCTGGCTTCAAAGATTTATAAAGGCTCTACTTTGGCTTTCCAGTTGCGCTTTTCTCCCTGCATAGTTTTAAGAGAGAGAGTGTGTGTAAGAACAACTGGAGAACTGAAGTTCAGTTTAATTCTCTATTTCTGAGATGATTTCAGATGATTTTCAAGTATCAAAATGACCTTTTGACAAAGACAAATGACTGACAATGACCTCTCTCAGGGACCTGGGGGAAGGCGTGATGCAGTTCAGCTGGGCACATCACCTGAAGGAGCACAAACACATCAGCCTCTGTCCCTGCTCCCTACCTGTTACAGAGACTGTCTCTGGCTGAGACACGAAGTTGCTGGTTGGTGCCAGTGACAAGGCTGTTTTTTTGAGATGTGTTATGGCTGACTAATGATGGGAATTGCTCCCGCACCTCCATAAACAAGCAAATGGAGACATTTGGGCACTTAAACAGTATAATATCTTGACCCCTTTAGAACTGCTGTCTCTTTAGACAAAAGCTCATGACCACTTACAGGATCCAGCTAATTCCCCTTTCCCTGGTTATCACAATGAACAAGTAATTAATTCAACTTCCGAAGTAATTTGGCACTAACCTTTATTATGTCTTCTGTTGTTTTTTCAACAGACTTGAGTTTCTTTAAAATTGCTTCTTCCTTAGCTGAGACTTCCATTTCCTCTCTTTCCAGAGCCTCAATTTCCTTCTCCAGCCTGCAATCACAATTCCCTTTGATTTAACACCAGGCAGAGAACTACATTGCAGATTCACTGCATTGTGCATATGGACATTAGTGGGGCTTTCTTACAACAAAAGAATTAGCTTATTTTCATTATGTGTACAAGTACACATATAAAATTAAGAGACAAATGAAGTCATAACCCTGGAATCTGTATACTAGATTCCTACATCTTAATTGCAAGGGAGTAATCACATTTTTTGAGACAGGATAGGAAAGAAAATTTGCTTAGAGATGAAAAAATGCTGTGGGGGCCTATATTCGTTATCTGTTCCCTCCTGAAAAATAATTTGATTTCAGACACTGTTTTCAAAGTAGGATCAGAAAGAATGTACTGCAGGTATGTTTTTCCTTTTTTTAAAAAAAAAACAAAAAACATTTCACAGGTTTTTTTCTGATGCATGTGCAATTATAAGCTGATCTCATTAGAGCAAAATTATTTATCTCCTACTTGTGTGACTGCTTGGGGAGTCTGAATAACACTGTGGCTCTTGTCCTGTTTAAACTCAGATTGGCAGAGCTACTACAAATAATAGATGTGGATGTTTTTCTCTTAGTGAGAATATTCTTTTTTTTTTTTTTTCTGCAACACAAAGGTATCACAGAACTCAGAATTGAGATGTGAAGAAAAATGTTTTCAGGATGAAAGTAAATGCTAAAAAAATACTTAAAAGCGGTTAACATTTTGGACCTGAGCTCTGCAAGATGTCCTTACCTGATCAAAGGTACTGATTATAGTGCTAAAATTTAAAAATATTATAATGAGGGGGATGAACATTCTTGAAGGACTATAAAAATAACTAATGCAGTGACCACATGCTTTATTTCTGCACTTCTTACAGAATAGTATTTCTTTAATATATTGAAATGTCCTGTTTTTACATGAAAATTAATTGCAATATTCTAATGCACAAATTAATCATTAAAAGCTTACAGAAGCATTATGAACTGAAGAATAATTAACCTTTACTATGGGTTTATTTCAGCCTGGACTCTAAAAATTTCTAGACACACAGGTGGAAGAAGAGGAGGAAAAATCCTGGAAAGGTATTAAAAATAATAATTTAAAAAAGGGTGGTGGGGAGAGAGAAAGAGGAAAATACAACCCCAAATAAATCAAAGATAATAAATCCCATATAGTTATCTGGGAGATCAAGAAAAGCATTATTTAAGTTTATATATGCTCTCACACCCATACCAACACCCAGTTTATATGGTAATTAAGACGACTTATTCAGTGCTCAGTGGGGTTAGGGAAAAATTCTCAGACCTGTGTAATGGGAATTGCATCTAGACCTTAAGTATCTCTTTTTCACTCATACTTGCATAGAGACAAACTTCTATGGTTCATTTTCAGAGGACGTTGTGAGCGTGCAGGCTGGAGTTTGTTGAAAGGAAACTTTCAGAAGATGCAATCTATGTAGTTCAAAGAAATCAAAGTGCTTTTGACTTTGTGCAGTTGAAAAGTTAGGCCAGAATCTTTCTGGTGTGTTTAAATCTTTAGAAACTTCTAAATCAATTATACGTTTATGAAGTCACATCACAGTTTGTGTTTGTCTTGAAAGGGTCTAGCAGCTACATAGCAATTATAAGAAACTATCTTTCAACAGTGCTGCTGTGTTTTGTTGAGAAAGGGAAATATGACATATCTACTGTATTAAATCAGTCCTTTGGATATTTGTCCTTTACTCCTCGAGTAGCGTTTGTTATTTGAGAGGGAAAAATAAGTAGTATGGAGGTGTGGATGAACAAAGGAACCTTAAATGCCGAGATATTCGATTGGAAGTTTCTCTGCCAAAGTAGTAGTTGAATTAAGAAATTCTACAGGGAACATCTGACTACTGCTGGCCACCAGCTAATCTGCTGGGGTTGGCACCACTGCCACCCCTGAATAAAAATAAACAGCTTAAGAATGAAAAGCAGATAGGAGGCTACCACCCTGGAGAACACCAGACAGAGAGGAAAAGGCGGTTTAGCAAGTCCTCACATGCTTTGAGGTGAGGCAAATGCTTTTGCAGCTCTGGAGTCCATCTAGCCTTAGCCTGCCTTCGTGTATCGCATTACACACCACTGAATGGATTTTAGTTAACTGTGATGTTGTTTGTGCATTTTTAAGTATGTTGTTTAGCAACTGATTCCATCAAGAATGAGTGCTATTTGCTGAAAATTAAATGATAAAATGGAACTCCAAATTCTTCATTCAGCTTGTACCCTGACCAAGGACGTTCCCTTGGCTCGCTGTAACTTCTGCCATGTATAGAGGCTGAATAGGACAGGTAATGTAAATGCTGGTTTTATCTTTAACTAGAGCATTCAACTATTTGTCTGCAGGGTGGTTCAGGTCACTCGCTATTCACTGTTTTGTTGTTGATACAAAGAATAGAACTCTCCCTTTTTATTAAAAAAAATTTCAAATCTAAACTGATTAGCAGACATGCACTAGCTCTATTTGACACCCAAGTAAAAGACGTTTCAAAACAGAGGTCCCATTTAGGAGGGTGATGGAAAGGCCTATGCCACTACTGTAAATAATCTGCCTACAATTGTGATTGTCCTCTTGGCAGAAATAAAGATTGGTCTAAGGGTATTCAATAAGTCTTTAAAGCGATTAAAATTTTTTCAATGAAGATAAAACCCATGCAGAATAATCAGCCTAGTGGACAGAATCTGAATCAAGTGAAATTTAATAATCGGATGCCCAGAGGAAAGAATTCTACTGAGCTGCTCAATAATATATATTGCTGCTGCTGCATGACATGTGTATACATGATCAGTTTAACAATCTTTGATTTACAGGGCAGGTGAAAGGTATGAGTTCACATATATGTAGTCATGCAAGCTTTTGTTAGCTTGGATGCTACCTGTAGCATAGGAAAAGCACTGTGCAAGTACTGTATAGTACATACTTTGTGCTTTTTAGTGGACTTTGTTGATACTGAACCCTATTACTAGGTTTCTGTATTGCTTCTGTCCGATTTGAAACCGGGCTGGGTATATCTAAACAAAACATAATGGTATCTGGAAAGCAGCATGGGTGCTTTTCTTGAGACCTTTGCTAGACAGCTATTAAGGAGTGTAAGGGACTATAACTTATAGCAAAAGATGCTTGGTGTGAATAGACCTGCTTAAATTCCCAGTTCAGAGGGAAATGCCCACATGACTCCAGGTATGTTCTTCTGCCTCCATTCTCTGTCTGAAAAGTCAAATGTCCTTATCTGAATCCTCTGCGTATCATGAAGATAAAAGCTACCAAAGACTCTAAGGCGTGTAGATTGTTTGGTTATGGGAGTAAGTGTATCAGTAATGAAAAAGATTCTTTTGATATCAAGGCCCTACAAACCTCTAAACTGTCTTTAAAACTTCAGCAATGATGAATTAAGTCCTCTTATTTCAAGGTGGCTCAGGAATGCAATTAAGAGCATTTCTATGCTGATTTTCATTTCTAGGAAGCATCATACTTGTGAAATTGTTATAGTAAGGGTGAAGACAGTGTGTCATTTTGTGTAATAATTCCTTTGTCAGTTAATCTTTCATCTTATACTGATGTAATTTGTCTGATTCATTTCACTACAAATAAATCTGAAGTATTTCAGATGTACGTCAAGAAGTAGGAATCATTTTAAGGAGGAAGCAATTTGGTGGAGCTTCCCAGCAGAAGGTCACAGGCAGGAAAAGTTTCTTGGTAACGCTGGTGCTATCAACAAATGGCTGGGGAAATGCTTAGTTTGCCATGAAAAAAAAAATTGCCATGAAAGAGCAGCATATGTGAAAACAAAAGTGGAACCATTCACATGTTCGGTTAAGCAAGTGTAGTAAAGCAAATATTCTTGGAAAAAGAATAACACTTTTAATAAGCAGAAAAAGACCAGCAACTACAATCAAACATTGCATTTTTTTTTTTCACAGTGCTTCCAGTTGTAAGTAAACTCATTGAATTTCATTTTCATCAGGACTTAAATTGGCTGGTTTATGGTCAGAATATCAGTCATCTTAAATATAGAAACATGACTTGTGCTTGTAATTAACTGAATCTGGAACTATGTAGCAAAAGAATTAATACTCAAATTTCTCCTAAATGCAGACATATAAGTAGAAACTATTAAAAAAACAAAGCAACAAATAAAACCCAAATCAAAACCAAAACTAACACAACAAAACAAACCTGTAATCTCTGCATCCCAGCTACATGGGAAAGGAATTCTAAAATGGAGTTTTTTGTACATGCTGAATGGTTAAGCACGTCTCTGGCAAAAATTCCTTTGGGAAGGTAACATTCCTATAGTTAGGCTGGAGCAGGCTCAGGCATACATCAAGTGTATGAGCTGAGGAACCTCCACCTTGTTTGGTATAATGTGTGTGCTCTTAATCATGAAATGCAGTACTAAATGTGCAGTCTTTCCATTTACAGAACATACCTACATATAGTCCTTGTAATTATCCAAAAGAAGAGACAGGCTGAGTTGTTACTCCACGATCCATGTTGTGATTTAAGAAAGAAATTGGGGACAAATGGTGGGTTTGGTGCTTTTATTTCTCCTTCTTAAAGCACAAATACATTTAGAAATATTTCTTTAAATGACTATGGACATCTTTTAAAAGACGTGGAAGCTTCTAATGCAGATAAACTTTAAAATTTATATTCCCTTGTCAACTTTTGGATCCAAACTAGAATTAAAGTAGAGGGAATACTCCTTTGTGATGCTAATTTACCTACATAAAGGAGTTTTTCAGGTTTGAAGCTCTAGTTTGGTTACTGTTTTACTATTTATAACAGTGATATATTCTAGTCATGATAAAAAAAAAAGATTATATGGTTATATTCAGAGATGTGAAGCTCACTATGTGTGTTCAGTTTTGGTCTCGGAGGAAAGAAACGTTAAGGCCACTGAGCTGATGTGGACAATAATTACAAAAGCAGTATAAAAAGACTCAACAACTTTAGTTACAAACCCAGAGTCTGCAAGATGTGAATATGACATTACATACGTGAATAATTGGTGAAAATGATGTTATGTACATGAATAATTGGTCCTATTTGCTGACATCTCTAGTATTGTAGGAAGGCTTTTATACCCTATCCCTGCATTCCAAGTCTTCCCAGGCTTATGACAGCAGAGACCCACTGCCAGTGCTGCTGAGAGACAGCACACCTACAATGACTCAGGTGCAGAGAACCCTAAAGCTTTGTCATGAGGTGACAGACTAGATTTAGATGCTGGAGATACAGTACACTTCCTGCTAAAATATTTCACTTTTTGAGGCAGGCAGTATGTCAGCAGTTCAGCAGCTTTCCTTTTTAGTGGCATAGACATTCACAGACCTCCACTATAATAGCATTGCTTGTTCTTTACTTGGGTGTCATCAAATGATTTGGAAAGAGTGTAGATGAAGTATGTAGTAGTTTTAAAGATCACCCATGCAAATTTCTTAGGACATAATGGAGATCACGGTTAAAGCTTGAGCTCTTCCTCAAAGTCAACAGGACTTTGAAAATCTAGCCTATCCTCACAGTGCCTGGAGAAGGGCTGAGCTTCCAGTGGGCTGGTGGGGAACTACTGGCTCAGCACAACTTCCCAGTTGCTCCTGAGCCAGTCCTTCCCCACATGGCTCTCCTTCCTGGTGATCACACTGTCATAGGGACACCTTTTGTGTGTCTTCATAATCACAACCTGCTGGGATGTTTTTAGAGCACGCTGTCTACCTCCTACCACCGCAACAAAGGATTCCACAAAGATGCGTGAAAAGCTGTTCTGTTGAGAAAAGTGCTTTCAAGCAATAAGTCAGCATAATTATAGGACAAACTAGCAATAGGCTGCTGCCTGTCAGCCAAGAGAATTATCGTTTGTGTCAGAGAGATGGAGTAACTAAGGAGGGAAGTGGGTGGGAGATAACTGGAGGAGGTAATCTTGGTGACAACTTTGCCAAAAGAGTGTGTGTAGGAGGACAGTGGGGGAAGAGGAGAGTATGGAGGAAGATGCTATTGAGCTGAAATAGAGGAAGAAGCCTCAAAAAAAAAATGATGAGACTTTGCAGAATCTAAAGAAACAGGAACACTTCATCTTTTCTGTGGGGGCTAATGGGAAGTACCAGTCAGTATGCCTGGACCTAGGTAAGAAGCTGGTTGTGTAGGGAGCCCTGTGATACATGGGAAAGGTGAACTGCAGCTAACGAGCACACAGAATCATGTCCATAGGTGGTGTATGTGAGACACACAGTTTGATGTTAGCCCTATGTGGTAGGGAAGTACTGGCAATGAGATTTGTAGGAACATCACTGGTAAGTGGGAGAAAAAGGCCTTTACTACAACAGGCTTCTGGGAGTAAACTGAGGACAAAACAGCATGGAAGGTAAGTGAAAATAAGGCAAGTGATACCAATAGCTCTAGGCAGCTTGTACTGTTCTGACTTCCTGTGTTATGGTAGAAGTCAGAAGTTAAAGGCTGTGCAGGACCTGGGGAAACCAACAAACTTTTAAAACCATTTACTGTTACTTTGAAATTTTGATTCAACTATTGCTATCAGAGCAAACCCCATGTACTGTGGCTTATGTCTATTGAGTGTAGCATAAAAGGGGTATCTGGAAGTAAACAAACAGCTACACTGCAAGATATTTATCATGCAGTTTGACAAAATTCACAGTACAGAAGCTTGCATTGTGTATTCTTTAATTCTAGCTGACTAGAAAATACAATACAGATTGCTTTATTCTGTGTATCAAACTGCATATGTTTAGCCCTTGCTGACACTTTAATCTTTTACAAGGTAAAGTACGACTTTTAAGAAGAGACCATTTAACCCAGCCAGAGGGCAGAGGTAATACCCTACCTGAAAATATCTTGTTCCAGCTCACGAGTCCGTTGTTGGTCTTCCTGATTCTGCTTTTGCATTTCTTCTTGTTCTTTTGGAGTGAGAGAACTCAGGCCATCCAAGAGCCATTTTTCTCGCAAAGCCTTTTTCTGATGGGGGAAAAAAACAAAGACAAGTAAGTGTACTTTAAAAGTTAGGCTGTTGAATCATTTACTGTATTTTTCTTGATGCCATAGGCATGATCCACATTCTTGTGCTGTACCTAGCATAAGGCAACCTGACAGCAGTGAGTGCCACTGAAAGAGAAATACTAAAAAATTATTCTGAGATTTGACTTAAAAACAAGCTCATTAAGAGCAATGTCCCATTTTATTAGTCCACCTAACAAATGCATAGAGGATGTCAGTTGCTACCTGTAACACTAATATTTTTAAGTGGATCCAGTGGTGTGTTTGTCCTCAATAAAGCAAAACACTTGTATCAAAGTGTACGTATCACAGACTTGTGCAAAAGGCCCCAGTCAGAAGCCCTCTAGTTTTATTTCAATAGCTCTGATTTCAGGGGTCATGGCATTGCATAAATTCTGGGAGGGGGTATAAAAGGTGAAAAGTTTCTGTGAATAAGCTTGTATAGGAGGAAGAGATCTCTAGGGAGTTAGTGACCCAATCCTGTGTCTGGAGTTTACAAGAATCTTGGGTAATTATGGTAGTGAACTTGTATTTCATCTGGTGAGGATGTGTGGGGTTAGAGTAGGATTGGAAAGGTGGAACCTGGGTTGCTGTTGTCTGGTCAGTGTTCCAGCAGGCCTGCTGTGTATTTAGAACTGCTGCTGCAGGGGCAATCTGGGGCTTACGTATTTAGGTCTGACATGTTTACTATCTGTGGAGTTCCTTCTGTACAGTAGTGGCTTATAAATGGGTGTATTGCATATGTACAGGTGAGTGAATTTCTCAGCTGTGTTTTCAAATTTTGAAAAATATGGCTGTATGCAGTGATTGCTTCCTACAGCTTCTTTAAAATAGGAAAAAGAGAAGAATACTAATGGAGATAAGTTCATATTTGTAGGCTAGAAGTTGTAAACTAGGCAAACTTCCTTGCGTGCTTTTTACTCCCTTCAGTTTTAACTCAGGAATATAAATCCAGTTGCCGCCTTGGGAAAGAAGTGAGATTCAGGGCCGCTTAGAAAAACACTTTCAACAGGGGAAAACCCCATGCATATAAGGTTTTTAATTAACCATGAATTTTCTGTTTGTAATTTAGATTCCTTGGGCTGTCTGATTTCCATGTTAGTTCTCCCCTTTTCCCCTCCTGCATATAGTTTCATTAATTGTAGGATGTGGATGAAGATTAAATTGGATTTTGACTTCTGCTGCTCTGAGGCAGAGCTGTGCCCAGTGCTGCTGAGAAAGCTGCATTAACCTGAGTTAATTGCTGTTGCAATCCCTGCCTGCATCCTGTGCGTGGAGTCACTGCGACTGTTGCTTCCTACATTGTTCTGTTCACTGTATACTTTACGTGAGGTTATTACTGCGGGCAAACTGATGAAGGAGGGTGCGTGTAGGGACCTGACTGCAGTTAAATGCAATTTTCAACTTGCTTGATGCGTGAAATACATGATGTGATAGAAACTGTGACTAAAATAGGCTTGATGGGAATTCTGTGGAACTCCACAGTACTTTTTCTTTTCCCGCCCCCTCCCCCCCATCTCAGAACATAGGAGCAATGTTTACAGTTGCCTTAGCCTTGCAGGACAGTTCTCTCTCTCAACAGTGGATTGTAGGAAATCTGTGGGGAAACAAGGGCTGCTCAAGACTGGTGTCCTGAGCCTTGACTCTGGCTGCAGGGTCACGTGGCAGCACTTCCTGGCAGTTGTGTCTTAGGCCCAAGTGAAATAAATGATGATTTTAATAGAGTGGTTTTACCTGATCTGTTAAATGCATGTCATGGAATCGCAGAATTGTCAGAGTTGGAAGGGACCTCTACAGATCATCTAGTCCAACTCCCTGGCTAAAGTAGGATCGACTGGTGTTGGCAAAATTCTCATTGAGCACAAAATACTGTTTTCTCACGTTGGAAGGGACACAGTTATCAATTCCCTTTCAATCAAGCTGTTTATTTTTTTATTGATAAGCAGGGGTCCTAGAAAAGTGAGTTTTTAATTCTGATTGGAACTGAATTAGTCTAGCATTGCTGTCTTCAAAAACAGACCTATAATTCCTTGTGAGAATTACAGTGGGGCTGGCACTGTAGACCTGATCAGAAACCGGTAACACCCATTGAAATCAACAAAATCTTCATGTATATGTAGGGTTAGGCCCAAGAAAACAAACTCCCAAAATGCAGGCATAACACAATAGTTCTATTTTTGCCTTTTCCCAGAATAGTTTGCTGCTGCTCCCAACTAAATGCCGTGTAATCTTTTTAATTTAATTGGCCAATTTTGAAAGAATGCCACATTGCATAGTTTGGAAACAGCTTTTGAACAACAGGCAGTTTCAAGGCAGCTCCACTGAGGCATCCGAACAAGCCAGTGCAGGAGCTGCTGCTTTTGGACAGTCGGGTTCTTTCTGCTGTCTAAGCATTTCCTTCCCCTGTAAAGTGCCTCTAGCTCAGTACTAGCTGGTGCATGTGTTATTGCTCTTATATGAAAGCACTTTCATTTTGCATTGGGCTTGGTATGGTAAGGGAAAGGGATACTTAGACATTGTCATGTCATTAGACCCAGGGAATGGCCAGAGTGCTGGAAAGCAATCACTTTCTTTTGTAGTTCATGGTCATGTCAGGAATACTGTGACAATATTCTGCAAATTCGCTCAATAATGTCCTGTGTGAGCTTTAGGTAGAATTCCACTGTAATCTTTGACAAGGCTGGGGTAACACTGAAAGATTCATCCTTTGCTGGGAGACACAGGTGTTTTGAGTTTGTGGGTCTTGCTCTCCCAGTAGTACGGCACTTCACCTTATGGCATGTTGGGGGAGGCATAAATAATTTTTGTAATTTTCACAGAAGATATAGTTCAACATTTAATGCCTTGAATGAGAAGGTGTGTGACCAGCACCTACCAGGTAGCACTAATGGAGTTCAGACACGTCAGAAGCCAAAAACTTAATAAGCTAACCAGAAAAGCTCTTGGAAAGTACATGCAAATCAGTTCTGACTATGCTTTTCAAGCAGCTCTGTCTGGTCCTTTCCCTTGCCTCAGTGAGAAGGATTCCAGGTAGGAGGAAGATTTAGTTGCTGGTGCATCTAGAATTACTTGAGGGTGAAATTTCCCTTGTACCCTCACTAGCAGCCCCCATTTTCCCTTGCAGTTCTGTGAGTCCTACCCACACAGGTGTCTGTATTTGCTTGCATGTCTTCTGCTTCATGTGGTAGGGGTGCACGTGTAGGCAGTAAATATTCCTTCTCCAGTATAGTTCTACTGGATAACTAAGACCTGTTATACCTCATCTGTCTCTTTTTGGCAAGAAGTTAGCTTGGGGGCAGCGAACCAAGTCATTGGGAAGCCGAAGCAGAGATTCGTATTTACAAAAAGGAAGTTTTAAACAAAATAAACAATCAAACAAAAGCACCACCACCACCACCACCACCCCCC
>JAOXJM010000004.1:13696446-13758291 GCA_026413425.1 Tringa solitaria
CCCCCTTAACAAAGCAACAACCTTTTAATAAACCTGTTGCTAAGGGTTATAAATAGTAATGAAATCAAAATGAGGAACCGGATAATGATATCCAGCTAACAGGAACAGTTATACGACAGTGAGATTTACTAACCTGCAATAGTTTCCTAAGGGACAGGTGCGAGTAATGTTGAATAGGTCACAGAGCTCTAGATTTCACTGTACACAACTGGTAGAAGTATAAATGAGTGAAATCAACCTGACTCACTAGGGAAATGAGCCCTCAATAAAATTTACTGAAGTGCCTAAGCATTTTAGAAGTCTAAATCTGATTTAAAGTAATTTCTGCACTAGATTCTTCTGTTGCTTGATTCCATTGAAATACCTGGATTAGTCTGAAGCATAAAGGTTCCTTAAAGGACAAGGCTTCTACGGCTTCAAGCAGAGGATGTTCATATAGTAATGTTGCATTTGTTATCAGGTCCTTGTCTCTGTTTTGCATGCTCCAAATAGCTAATGATATGTACATGTTTGTACACCATATGTATATATTTAAATGTATGCTTGATCCCTTCTTGCCAAGTGAATAATTTCTTCTATAGATCCTAGATTTGTCTCATATACAATATGACTGATTTTAATTTAAAAACTTTTCTGTATGACATTTCACAGAACAGGCAAACAAGTGACATCCACTGACCTCTTTGAGAGGAAGAGCATTTCAGTAATATTTTTCCAGGAGTGTTTTAGCTTCTGTAAGATTCCATAGAACATCTCCAGAACAAGTGCAAGGTGGCTTTTTGTTTTCTTAACTTTTTAACTCTGTTGTACCTATTAATGTTAGCTGAAGGCATGTACTAGATCTGTAGGGAAACTGTCCTAGGACTCTGCACACAGCAGTGGTGAGGATTAGCTGGCTGTCTAGGACAGATCAGTTTATCCTTCTTAAAAGAAGGGCAAAAGAGTCATTCTGAATTTACAGGCATGGAAATTTGAAACATAAATTGCAGTACTCCATGTAACCGTGTACTAAGACAGAGGAAGATAGTCACATGTTTGCTGCTCATTAGTTACAGGACTTGGAAAAGCTATTCCCCTCTCCTTTAGGCAAGACATTACACAATTGGTCAAGCCTGTCCTTATGGTCACTGCCTTCTGATAAAACTGAAGGATGAGTGAGTTTTGTGTTGGTTTCCCAGGCCCGGTGAACTGGTTTATCATAACTTTTTGGTTTTGGCTTAACAGAAAAGAGGGTGGATAAGACCCAGGATCAGGTGTCTATTCTGAAAAGGAGTCTGTTTTAAATATGCTTCTCCCCCATTTGCTCAAGGAGACACACCACGCTCCTGGTATTGCATTTAACATATCTTTCTGAAACTGTTTATCCACTGACATAATTAAAAGGGTATGTAAAATAACAAGTCTTGCATATTTCTAGAAGCATAGATTTTTGTCTCATCTCCCTAAATGACATGCCTATTGAAATTTGACATAACACATAAAGAACGGTGGTGTTGGGTAGAAACAGATGCAATTTTAAGTGTCTTCAGAACTGGGTATTTTGGTTCCTTTGTAATTTGGACTTTGTAATCCTGAGTTTACCAGGACACTTTTCAGGACAATATTTGCATCATTTACATGTTTGTGGTTTGTTTAGTTGGTTCTTTTAATATACAAAGAAACAGCATTATTTTACCAAAGAGTCATTAAACAAGCTGACAAAAGGCTATAGCCAAATAAAAATCAGCTGCTTTTTTTCCAGAAAAAAGTGCAATATGACCTCATGATTGTGCTGCACCCTGTGCCAAGTGAGACTGCTGTAGTGGAATTAAGGACTGAACACACCCAGTCTGAAATGTGAGGCTTAATTTTCAGCTGTGAGTTATTCCTGGTTATGATCTCATTTTATGCCATGAAAGTGATCAAATAACATTTGCTCTTGAGTGTAATTTTTTTCAAAGGATGATGCTTATTAAAGTTAAATGGATTCCTGGCAAGACTCCAAAAAGCAGTGAAAATTTGACAGTAAAAGCATGACTTAAATGCGTGAAGATTTGCATTCCAAAATCCAAAACCTTTATTCATGCAGAATGACTTGAGGCTATCCTCAGTTACATAAATCCAACACTTTACTTACCTTTAAATGTTGGTGTTTCATTTTTTCCTCTTCCACTTTTAGACGTTTCTGTGTAATTTCTTCTTGCAGTTTTCTTTTGTCCTACAAATTAAGAGAACAATAAAATACTTTTTAGAGAAATTACCTGTTGCTAAAAAAATTGAGTGCTATTCAGTAGGGTAAAATCAATCCATGCAAATAAAGCCTTATTTTAAAGCGTATATGGCACTCAGTGCATAATTTTCAGCAGCAACAGCTCCTGTGTCCTATGCAGGTATGGTTTCCATTACTCTTTTTCTGAAGTAGGTTTAAACATGTTAATGGCCACAAAGCAGGGATGATCCAAACTAGAAGTCATTTACTATTGGGAAGGGTGGGGGAAGAAAACAGGAAGAAATATCATCTGAGCACAATCATACATGCAAAATGAGGTTAGAAATGGTCCCTGACCAAAATTCCTAAGGCAGCCCACACATCATTTAGGAGAGGAAAGAGTCTGCGTGGTCCTCAGTGTGCAGCTGCATAACTTCACTAAATGAAATGGGGTGTTGGGGGAATCCAGCTTATGGATCTTGTGGCTAATAGCTGAAATAGAGGTCAATAAACAATGACTTAGAAATTTATTTCATCAGTTGAACAGTGATAAAGATGAACACAGAGAAATGTAGTATGCTTCATGTATGTTGTAACCTCACAAGTAAAAAAAAAAAGATTTTTATCTGTGCAAATGCAGTTTTCATGGCTGCTGAACTTTAGAAGGAAAAACCTCAAGTAGTACTGATCTATCATAGTGCCACCTTCATCCTTTTTCCTACAGATTACAGAAAAAAAGAGCTGGGTGACGTGTCTCTGAATGCTGGCAACACTCCAGCCTCTTGTGTATTTGGATAGCTGCTGTCATATGGAATATCCTTGTGGCTTCTCTCTATGAGGCCAAACACTGATTTGGTACTTTGTGTCCTCAGTAGCCAGTGGGAAAGAAATCATGCCAAAGGAAACAAACTTTTACAAGCTGTATTAATAGGCTACTCTCTTGGTTAGCCTTAATGCTATAAAATCCTGTTACTGGACATGGCAACTTTTGCACTTGTTTCTTGGTATGTTTTAGGAAAGAAAATTAAATCACCTGTTGTCCTGTGCAGAAATGTTTGCTGACTGGTGGCCAATCCCCCTTTCCTTTCAAGTGGAACACATTAATAGCTTTGGTGTTGATTTTTTTTTTTTTTAACAGAGTCTGTTTTCTAACAAGTATTGTTTAGGAAGGAGTTAAGTTTTTTGCAAACATAGGAAGAGACTTGCCCTTTCAGCCCACCTGAAGAACCAGCTGTGCATAAGGAGTGTAGAAAGTCAGTAAGGAAGTGCTGGGTGTAAGGCTAGGAGTTGTTCTCTGCTGTTTCCCTATGATCTGGGATTGGGAAACAGGGTGAGCCATAGTTTACTTGGCTGAATCATTTCACTGTTACTGGAAATTAGAAATTAGTGGTGGGGCTACAGGCTATAGGGACATTTTGTTGAAAGATGGGAAGTAGAAGAAACCACCTAGTCTTGTGGAGATTGAGGGCAGGACTGCGGGCTGACCAAGCACAACTGACGGGGTTTGGTAGGTGAATGAGAGTCAGTGATCTCTTCTCTCTTGGTCTGTAAAGTGCAGTAGTCATCTGTAGACACCATCTGTACTTTACAATTTTTCCTTGATGGTGTTAGTCTCCCTCTTTAATACACCAAACACAGCAGGTAGAGGTTTTGCCTCAAGATACATGCTACCTTCATCTCTGTAGTGGTTTTGATTTTGCCAATGCTCTTTATTAAAGTTAACAAAGCTGCTGATTTAGGAGCACTACAACAGGTATTTTTTTCTGCAGTGTCCCTTTTAAGAGATTTTATCCAAGAGCTGCTATGCTGGATTTTACTCAGCCAGTCTTGATTTTGAGGGTCTCTGGCCCTCACACCTTTCCTTAATTAGGAAATGTTCCCCATCTCATTATATAAATGGCCTTTGAATAATCCATCATTAGATGAGCAAAGTTAGATAAGAGCTTGTGTTTACAGATTGTTACAACTCTTAAGAAAACTGCTTTTTCTCTTTACTGAAGTTCTGGTTAAGTTCTTTGTCAGAGAATGAACTTCTATTTGGTTTATGCTATTGAAAATATTCTAAGTAAATTTTAATATTGTTTTTATACCAATGGAGATCTGTACTAAGAGTTTGGCCACTCTGAAATGAGAAGTGGTAAATAAAAGTACTGTGCAGAAAGAAATTGGAGTGGAAAGGTACAAATAACTGCATTTTAAATTAACTCTGTAACAAGGAAACCTATTCAGGAATGAAACTTTTGCCTGTTTCTCTTGTAAGAGGTCTATGTTTCTTTTGTATCCCGTATTTTTTCTCTTAGAGAGTGTGTCCTTTGGTGTTCCAGCATGTTTTAATTTTACTGGTTGGTAGTAAACATCCATTATACAATTATCTAAATTACATAGGTTGAAACAGATTGCCTTTTATATATCTAGTCAAATAAAGCTCATAGTCTAATGCCAGAAGCTAAATTGAAGGAAAGTGTATGAGGAACCTTTTTGAACCTTGTGTTTACAGAATACTTTTTAAAACCTGTTAGGAGTCTTCCTACAGTGACTTCTGCTGTGCTGGGTCTGCAGATCATGTCTTGCTGTACAAAGCTTTGACTATATGTGTAATGGAACAAATGTTTATTCCTAGATAGCTAAGATCCATGGTTCTACTAAACTTCATACTCTGCCCCAGTTGGTAATCGGGGTGCTGGCAGAAGTCCTCTGATCCTCTCTTACTATAATCTTCTTAATGTAGGCAAGATTTGCTTTTTATGAAAGAGCACCTTAGAATCATACAATCACCTTCATCCCTTTCTCTCTGTTGTGCATCAATACAAGGTGAGACTTGAGCCTTGGTCCTAATTTGCACTCCTACTGAAACAGGCATCTTTCCTGACTTTTGAGCATAGAAAAGAGTTGTGTTCTAAATTAGATCTATCTGAAAGGAAGCGAAACACATCTACAGAGCAGTGTCTTGCTAGGTATCTTGTGTGCCAAGTTCATTAGTTTATGACTGTTCCATAGTGGTGCCAGTGTTGATCTGCTTGGTCCCATTGCAGGTGGCACGTACTGTCAAAGCCAATGGAGCAGCTAATGTTTTAGCTCATTTATTTTTGTTTTCATATAATTTGAGAGGTAATGCTTGATTGAGGAGTCTTACGTAGAGGTATGGACACTTTAGTGTGATGGCATGAGACTGCAGAAATATTGTAATTCAAAGCTTCTTTCACTTTAGTTTTCTCATAGAATGGAGGACTTGATGAGGAAGGATTAAGCCCAAGGTTCCTCTTTGACTGTTTTATCTCAATATGTTTGCCACAACAAACACTAAAGCTTTTGTATTTTAAAATATGACAGCCTAACAAATTAGATGCATTTAATTTTTCACTTGTTAGATTCTATAGCAGCAGGTGCAAGCTACATAACAGAGAAAAGCAGTTCCTTCTCAGAGCCGTGGGAGCAGCAAAACCTTAAAATAATAATAGGGTTTTCCTTTTTTCTTTACTATGTAGAGAAGATATGAAAAAGAATTTGAAAAACCCTAGTGGCTCTCTGCGAGCAGGTGCTGTAAATGATCCAGGCATTTAACAACAGAAACCAATCAGGTTTTAGTGCAAATGTAGTTCTTTACTGCTCTGAGCAACCCTCGCCATCCTCTGTTAGATTCTTTGCAACATACGCTTTGTAGCTAGCACTTGAATTTCCCAAGTATGTTGCTTGGGGCAAACCTTCCCAAAACCACTGAGTAGTAACTTGAAGTTGTAATCGTAATTTACTGTTTTCTTAGACAGCTCATATTGCAGATTCTTAAACCTGATGATAACGTCATCTTATTTAGGCTCCTTCGTTTCTGCAGTGCATTATGTCAAATAAATGGAGTGTTTCAATTAAATGCTCTCAATTGATGAAAGCGATGAAAGTAGAGAGCAAATAGTTCCTTTATGCAGCAAGTGTAGTAAATGAAGTCATGGCCAGTGCCCAGATATGTTTTCCCACTTCCTGTAACACAAGACACTGCAAGCTGTCACGGTTCCTTAAAAAAATACCTCTCCAGTATTTGTCTGGAGGCAAAGACGCAGGCAGGGGACGCTAACCCTGGTGCATTCCCAGGAGTCCTCCTCGGGCGAGCTGCTGCCCCGCTCCTCCTGCGGGTACCAGGAAGTATAAAACATCACAAGGCCTGGACTTCCCTGGAGCACCCAAACGTTTCTTATCTTTTGCGCCCATACACTAGAGACAAAGTCCAGGTTATGCGCCTGGTTCAAACACCATTACATTTAAACACACAACTGTACTCTAAACCCTCTAAAACACTTCAAATCACCTTATTGTGGGCTTGATCATGTTTCAAGCAAATATGATCAATGAGCCGGTTGGCTTTTATCAAGTGTCATAAATAAAACCCAACCAAATTTAAAACCAACCTGTTCAACTCCCGTGTATTTTCAGTTATGCCTTGTCACACTTATTTTGGTCCTAATAAGGTATTTTTTTATCACTGTTCACCATTAATTCAGTCAGTAGTAGTTGTTTCACAACTAATCTGTCATGTGAAGTGTGAAAAATACCTTTGTTCCCATTATTTGTTTTTAAAGATTGCCTGTGACAGTGAGTGATCCTTGTGCAGTTTTTCTTTCATCCCAAAGGGACAAATTTTGTTTCAGTTTAATTCTTTTGTGACTGAATAAGTTTCAGTGGAGATTAAATCTGGATTCAGCCTTTTTTGTTATATCAGGTTATATTCCTTTAAAAAATAACTCAGTTCCTTTAAAACACAATAAATATGTTGATTCAGATTTCTCTTTAGAAGAGAAACTGAAAATTCTTTCTAATGTCTTCAGCATAAACTTCACTGAGTCCTTTTTTTAATTTTTTTTCTCTGAAAACAGACAGGTAGGAATTTGCTTAATCGAAGCTTGTCCTTTTTCACTTTTCAGGCAGCAGTACTTATGCTACATCATCAATAATTCAGAAATTGTATTTAATTCCAGAATGCAAACCCAAAAATCTTTTATCTCTCAGTTTTGTTGTGAAATGGGAAAATTGATTTGTTCTGGAATTCTCTAGCTGCCTTTTGACCTGCTGTCCTTCAGGCAAGCATTCAGCTCTGATGATAGGAATATGTATTTTAGACTGTCCAGTAGTGATTTGCACATATACTTTCACTGCTTTGAATTTAATTTGAAAGTGAAATACCATCCATAATAAAGTCAGCACAGGCAACTTTGCTGTCTTAAAGCAATAGCTTATAAACTAGAATTTAAAAGTAACAATTTCAAGCAGACTGTTTGTCTGTCCTGGGGTAAATCATTCTTCAGAAAACACACAGTAGCTCATTAACACAATACTACTTCTAAGTCTTTTATATATATAGATATATATATTTTTTTAATAGCAAGTTATAACTATAAGCACTTACTGTTATGGCCTGGAATCTTTCTTTCAGCAATTCAGCTTCCTCCATTCTAGAAATCAAAAACAGACAAGTAGTGAAGGAAAACAGAATGAGACCATAAGCAAAAAGCCTCCTCGTGGGGCTGCAAAAAAAGCTTAGGTGATTTGATCCAATTCCAGAGCAGAGAGAAGGCAGAATTGTTGACTTGTCAGGAGAGTCCCCGAACAGATGAGCAGCTCAGTCCAGACAGACACATGTAATGAGGGTGTGTAGAAGAGGCAGACGTGGAGAGTGCTGGCATGAGTTGACTGACAAGTTGGAACAGTGGAGCACAAGCCCTTTTCCTTCAGAAGCTGCCAACTCTTTGTTTTAATGTGCTCAGTTAGCATGCCATTGCTTCTTTAACTGTTAAATGCCCAAAACAAAATCTTCCGGGACTGGTAGAAGTAAACTTTTAGTATGTTCCTATTTCTCTTTCTTCCCTTTGTGCATGCTTCTGGTGATAAGAAGCTATTTTAAACTTATTAAATATTCATATTTCTTAGGAAATTTATTTCACCTGTGTGTTTTAACCTGCTGTAATATAGCAACGTAGATGGCATTGGCTTTTTTGAGATGGCAGTTTTAATTTAGTTTCCTAGATGAAATCTTTAGAGAAGCTGTATTCATAGCTAGAAGAATGTTTTAGAGCTGGTAACCTAAAATAAGATAAACTGCACCAATCGGGTCTGTCACTGAATGCAAGTGTTAATCTGTGCAATTACTGGTCAGCTATCTAGGACTCAGGGGAAGCTTTGTCTAAGTAAGGATTTCAGGATCATCATTTCAGTGTTACCAAGATGAGTCTAAAATGTCAGTGGCTCTCACGCTGGATTTCCATTCAGCTGACTTGAAGGGGTTTTTGCTGTGGACTTCTGCTGAAAACAGCATTATGCTCCTTAAGGGATGGCGTACATTTTGACCTTTCCAATTATGTGAGTGGGAGTCAGCCTTCCAAATTCAATCTAGGAAACTTGAAAAACAAGTGGAACTGCCTCTTATAAAATCCAGTTGTGGAAAAATTTCTAAGCATGATAAAGCTGAATTCAAATAGCATAGAGATGCAATGTGGGTCTAGAATCCCTTTGTTATTCTCAGTATCATGTAACTTAAGCCTTTGTGAGGACACCAACAGGACAGTCAGTCAGCATGTATAGGTTTTTTCCTGCTAATTCATTTAGATGAGTAAACTCAGCAGGATTTGGTGAGGGGTTTTACTTTACATGTCAGTAGAGTGACCTGAATCTTGGGGGAAAATAAGGCTCATTACTCACAAATATGTTACAGAATTGAATGCCTGATGGTGAAGTTACATCCTCATAATCCAATATGAATCAATATTTAATTTCAATTTTCACTTTTCTAGTATATCATCACTCATTCATATACACAAGCAGACTATCCCCCTCCACGCTGGGATTAAGGATGCATTAATGTTTTGTTTACACTGTGATCCACCCTGAGGTTTTGTTCAAACTTGCAAAGACCCCATGTTTTATTCTCCAGTGAAGATTTTTTTTTTAAAATATATTAAAATATGCCTCATTTGGTCAGCACCTGAAATGAAAAAAATTACCACATAAAAGCAAAAGTGAAGTTCAAAGGCGAGTGTACTGAGGTATATCAAGAGACAGATTACACGGGAATTTAAACACGTTCAGTTTATGGATTTGAGAATAAGATCAACCACCTCACTGAATTAAACATTCTTGCTGCAGAAGCCAGTACAGAGACAGTCTTTCTGTTTAATCTTTCGTAAGTTAGTATAGGTTGTCTTATTATATTTTGAAAAAAACCCCAAACATATTTCATCTTTTCTTCTGTGAAGTTCATCTTAAATTTTAAGTGTGTATGCGGACTTCAAAATGTTTAAGAATATTTAAAGCAGAAAATTATTACATCAGAAATAAGGAGGTGTTTTGGGCCAGAATCTGTACTCTGATATAAATAGGACTCCATTCTCAATGGGTGGAGGAATGAGATCAGTATTTCAAGTTCAAATTGGAATCAGTGGGATTGCACTGCTTTGAAATTTTATGGTCTAAAATATTTTCCTAAATTTATGCTCCAAAATTATTTAAACGCTTTTAAAAACCTTACTTGTGGATTATATACATTTACAGACCAGAAAAGTATTTAACTTGTCTTTCCCTAATCTACTCTCCCCGATTTTGAAGTAGCCTGAAGACAGCATCTAAAAATGTTGCTTCTCTTTTTAAGAGACCATTATTAAGAAAGTACTTAAAGTACACTTTAAATATTTTAAATTGTTTAAATCATATATATCCTCTTGCTAGGCAGGATTTGTTGTTCAGTCAATAGGTTGTTTTCCAGTTATCTTAATCCTGTTCTAAATGGGATTTATGTGCAAGAGAAGAAATGGACCAGCTGTCATTTTGTCTGCCCCTTAAGCCTGCTTCACCAATAGGAATATCCCTGGTGTTATATCAGTGAATCTGAACAGCTGCATTTTCAGTCCGCAGGACTCCTGGAATAAGGTTTTTCAGAACTTGCCTGCCAAAAATATATCCAGAGTAAACTATCTACCCATTCTGCAAGTTTAAGTAAAAAAAAAGACCAAAAAAATATATTTATGAAAAAGGAAAAAAAAGATAACTTTTGGAAGAATAATGTGTTAGCCTGTGTTTCTGTAACTTGCAACTGTGTATTTTAATTTTGGTTGAACAGATTCTCTGAGTTATGCAGAAACTGCTTGTTGTATCACATGATGAGTCATAAAGGTTGGATTTTTTTTGGCTTCGCTTGCTTTGTTCATTTCCATTTTGCACTGGGTACCTAATGTAGGAGCAATAATGAGAATCTAAAGCACAAGGTGAAACAGTTGCATTATGAAGTCTTAAAGAAAGATGGGTGGGGACTTCGAAGAATGCAATATCCTGAACCAAAATCTAGATGTAGAGGACCATGGAAGCACTTTCACAGCTGGAAACGCAAGTTCTGTTTTTGGAGCAAAGTCCGAGTACTGACCTAGAGAAATCCTGTTGCTTCAGAACTTTAGCGACTGTCCCTGGTCACTCTCTACAAACAAAACTGTCCTCAGTTCTACTCTTACTCATTGCACTGGGATTTCTTTTGAAACAAATAATTAACCTAAGTAAATACATGTACAGTGAGTTATAGATTAGTGTAGTAGCAAACAATTGCTTCTAAGAAGAAACATCTCATTAAAGGTAAGGAGCAAGCAGCTTTCACGTTTTGAAAAAGTGAGTTTGAAGTGAATGGAGTTAATCAGATTGTTATCAGTTGAAAACACAGCCTATATTTTCTGGAAGGAGTGGTTACTGAGTTTATGGATCACCATTTTGTGCCTTAACTAGTCTGATTTTTTTTGCTTCATGATAAGCTGCCTTCTGTAGCTGTGGAATGAAAATGGGAAAAGGGTGTTTTGGACTTGGTATCAAAGTGAATTTTATATTTTTACAGTGGGCAAACATACTTCCATTATGCATCTGTTTGCGTATGGCCTTGAATCTCTGACAGTAGAAGCATGGAGAGGAGAGAAATTGTACTGAAGATCCCTCACTGAAAACGTCTACTGCAGCGTCCTGTCAATTGACCCAAAGGTTTGCAGTCTGGGATGCCTCAGCTGATTGAGAAATGGTCTCTTTTCCAGCTAGAACCAAGAATTTGCATTTTAAAGGTAAAAAATAACCTTATAAGAAATAGAAATTTGAAGATTTAAAATTTTTTGTTTATTCCAGACGAAGTACTTACAAATAAACAACTAAAGCCTTTGGGTACTTGCTCCCCAAACTTTTTTTTTTTTTTTAGAGATACTTTCTCTTTAGCTGTATATTATTTCAAAGGTTGGTTTTGAAGGCTGTTTTCACCATTAGTCTGTAAAGTGCTTCCAGCTGTTTCAGTCAACAGTACATTAATGTTGTACAATAAGCAGCAAATAGCTTTTTGTCTAGGATACATCCAGCTAAAGAACTCTTCTGGGTGTCATCATGGTGCTACTTTTTTTGGCTAAAAAGCTTAAGACGGTTACACTTCTCAGTGATGGAAAACTTAACCCTCATCAAATAAAAGACTTGAAGGCCAGGGAAAGAATATTAGCCACAAGCAGCACCTATCAAATTAAATTTGTTTTACTTTAACATATTAATATAATTTGTTTTACTTTAACATATTAATATTTCTTTCATATTATAAATAACATATTTTTATGTATCCACCAAGTCATAAATTCCAAGCTGAACTGGAAGGTGTTTCATGAAAAACGTCTCTTAATAATAGGGAAAAAAGCTTTAAAGTGAGGATAACCTAGAGAGATGAAGTTCAAAACTATACCCAGGATATAATTTTATATATATGAATATGTGTAAATATGCATTTACATATTATATATATAAAATAATTGTTATTTATTAGTAAAGATATTATGTATCATTATGGGTACTTGTACATGTTTAAATATTGCATCTAGGGGTACGTGTAACTACCAGATTAGTTCTGTGTTGCATGTCTATGGGAGACTTTCTCATTGCTTGTTTTCTTTCTGTGGCTTATACATCTATAGCTTGCTAGCCTCTCAGTTTCTGTTGGTCGTTAAATCTTTAATGACCTGTTTAGCATGTGGTATTGCCTGACGCTTATCAAGTGAATAAAATTTAAGATTGTAGAATCACAGGGTTGGAAGTGACCTTTGGAGATCACCTAGTTCAACCCCCCCGCTAAAGCAGGTTCACCTAGAGCAGGTTGGACAGGAACTCCTCCAGGTGGGTTTTGAATATCTCCAGAGAGGGAGATTCCACAGAGCAGCCTGTTCCAGTGCTCTGTCACCCTCAAAGTAATGAATTTTTTTCCTCATGTTCTGATGGAACTTAACATGTTCCAGTTTGTGTCCATTGCCCTTTGTCTTGTTGCTGGGCACCACTGAAAAGAGTCTGGCCCCATCCTCTTGACACACACCCTTTAGATATTGATAAGATCCCCTCTCAGTCTTCTCCTCTCCAGGCTAAATGGATCTAGGTCTCTCAGCCTTTCCCAGTGAGAGAGAAGCTCTTGTCCCCGTCCCCTGATCATCTTTGTGGCCTTCTGCTGGATTCTCTCCAGTAGTTCCTTACTTTCTTGAACCAGGGAGCCCAGAACTGGACACAGTACTCCAGATATGGCCTCACCAGGGCCACTTGACCTGCTGGCCAGGCTTTTTTTAATGCACACCAGGATACTATTGGCCGCCTTGGCCACAAGGGCGCATTGCTAGCTCATGGTCAGCTTGGGACCTGGGAGCTGCTTTCCACCAGGTCAGCCCCTAACCATTACTGATGTACAGGATTATTCCTCCCCAGGTACACTTGCCCTTGTTGAACTTCATTAGATTCCTCTCCTTGCAACTCTCCAGCCTTTCCAAGTCTCACTGAATGGCAGCACAGCCTTCTGGTGTGTCAGCCACTCCTCCCAGTTTTGTATCATCAACAAACTTGCTGAGGGTACACTCTCACCCAGGTTGTTGATGAATATGGCGAACAAGACTGGACCCAGTACTGTCCCCTGGGGAACACCACTAGTTACAGGCTTCCAACTGGACTCTGCGCCACTGATCACAACCCTCTGAGCTCTGTCACTCAGCTGATTCTCAATCCACCTCACTCTCCACTCATCTAACTCCTTCCTAAGCTTCCCTGTGAGGGTGTTATGGGAGGCAGTGTCAAAAGCCTTGCTGAAGTTGAGGTAAACAACACCCACTGCTCTCCACTGCTTTCTTTTATACTTTGGTCAGCCTCCAGATTATATTAGCCAGTATGATTAAAGACATGATAAATTGGGGGGCGAGGGGGGAAGTCTCAGTTCTCTCCATCAAATTATACAATGCTAGAAATTATTTTAAAATGTGTACATTTTTAAGTTCTTAGAGAAGTTCATAACAGAACCTCTGTCAGCTCTCAGAAGGGATTACAATTTTGCCTTGAAGACCACTTTTGGACAATTAATTCCTACTAGGCAGGTCTTTTAATGTAATAAATTTCTTGGGTCCTCTTACAAAGCAAAACAGTATCTGAGTGTCTCAGTTTTATACAGTTTTATGAAACTAAATTCTACTTTCTTTGCTTGTTTGAGTAGACACACCCCCTGAATCTCTGGGAGGAAAAGCTTTGAACTATTCTGTTGGTACAACTCCCTTCCTGTTGCTATTCATAACTATGAATATATTAATTCTTCAAAATCAAACTAAAGAAACAGCGGTTAGTCATTGCCTTCAATTGGTTTTAAAACATTGATTATTTTAATAACATTTGATAATAAATCTTCTTGTCAGATATCTTTCACTGTTATAGTTTCAGAGTGCAGCACAGGCTTCACTGTCTCCCACGGTAGGTGTGTGTATTATATGCACAGTGGAGCATGGCTATAAATGCTGTTGTGCCAAATACAGATCATCTTGCCCCTATTTTCTAAAATTGCACAGTCAACTTTATCAGAGTCTATTGATTATTTTTTAATCAGTTAAACATGTTTTTTGTAGCCTTTTTCATGTTCCCAGACACTTGTCAATTCTTAGTCTCATATATTTTGGAAATGTTTTATGAAACTGAATGTGGGAAGTTTTCCAAAACAGCTTTAACGAACTCTGTCTCTCATTTAAAAATCACACTTCAGTGAATAGTTTAAATGTAATTACTGTGGTGATATTAAACGTGAGATTCTTAATAGAATATGTTCAGGTGCCTGAATAAGTGATAGGATTGTGTTTGGTTTTGTTGTTTTTTGTTTTTTTTTTTTTAAATGTAAACTGAAATATATAACCCCAGAAAGAGTCTGAAACACTCAGGATCAGAGTTTTTAACCTGTTGTGGAATGCATTGCTTGCAACCCAACATTTTCCAACTGCTGCAGACACACACTTCTAAGAATAGTGCAGAGTTTTAAATCCTACCCAGACAACTGCATGGGGAATTTTTAGCAGGACTCCGAGAACCAGCTTTAGTAGTTGTGTACTTTGGTTATGTTTCATTAAGTGAAATCAAATACCCCATACCCAGGGCTAAATCCTGGGGAAAGTAACAAAACCCATATGGGTACTGAGCTGTCCATAGTAAGGTAAACTGCATGGCGTGTTCTTCTGATTCTTGTTTTTTGAGGCTTTCAGAGAACAGAGACCAGTAGTGGTGTTTGGGCCTTGCAGACATATTTTTGTGAATGCTTAGTGCCAGGTCTGCTTTCTCCAAGTACAAATGTTGCTGGTGGAAGCCTTAAAAGTATAAATGATTTGCTCTAGAGGACAGAACAGAGGTAGGAATTCCTTAGGAGAAAATCTGTCTTCTGCAGCTGGAGTTGGGGCAGGGGTGTAGAAGGGGCGGGGACAAGACTGGAGGGGGTGAAGCCATTTGGCAAGTTCCTCTAATGACCAGCCTCTTGTTTGCAGGCTGAAGAATGGAAACTGTATAGGTTACATCATTTTATTCCATCTCCTGAGGCACGGGCAGAGCGCTTTCCCTGCTCCCCTGGGAAGCTGCTGACTCGCCTCTGCCTGCAGCACTGTCTGCCCTGAGCTCAGGTGTTCTGCAAGATGGGATGAACCTTATCTGATAGCTCTCAGCAGAGCAAAGGAGAATTACTGCTTTCTCCACCCACACTTCCAGCCACATTTTCCAGCCACTTTCCTTCCTCTGACTACTCTGTGAACTAATTGAATGTGCTAATCTGTCAGGAAAGTAATTTAAAAAAAAACAACACCAAACCCAAAACAAACCTAACTTCCAAATCCATGAGTGTCTGCTATGCCAGCGAGCTGAATAGGCTCAACAGGAGACGAGAGGAGCAGCCGCATTTGGGAGTAAGAAGAAATGGGTTTCTGGCTGGGAGTTGAGCAGCAAGAGAAGATGGAGGAAATGTGACTCTTCTTGGCAGCAATGAACTGCTAGATGAACTCAAGCCACCTTGCAGACCTCAGGCTTACCTTACCACAGTGGTCCAGGGACAGTGAGAGACCTCATAGTGACGTGTATAATAAGCATGTATGCTTAGCTACTTGTCTGAAACCTGAAACTGTTGTGAAAACATGATGACTTCAGACTCTGGCAATCCTTCTTGTGCTTCCAGATACTCAGTACCCTGCGCTGTGGGTGGGCAAAAAATATCCCACATACTATTTGTTTTGCGTAAGCCTTTCCAAGTATTAATGGAAAAAAATACGTGATAAGATTATGCAAAACTTTATTGTTAGCTGATAAGAGTGTTTATGACCGATAACTCCTGTTGCTAATACAGGCCTATTTTCTTCAGACCTACTTTTTTGCCGAAGAGTTTTGTTGTTTGGAAGCAGCGACTGAGAAAGTCTCTCAACCTGTCAGTCATTTGAACTGTTAACTTCAGCTGTCCCCTGTTGGTTTGCAGTGCCGGGTAGGTCATCTGAATAACACGGGGGCTCTGGCTGAAGGGCTGACACTTGCTGTGGGGAGCGCCGGGCGGCGCAGCGCAAGCAGCTGAAGCTGAGTAGTCATCCGGATGCTTGTGAGAGTGTGTCACCAATTTACGTTTTTCAACAGAGTCAAATATTTCATTTCCGCTTCTTGTAGCGCTGCATATTTACTTAACCCCTTACCTTAGAGTGGTGATTATTAACTAGGAGTAAAAAAACTTGGTCTTATATGGTTTCCTTTATTTTTCTAGTAAGATTTGTTTTGACTGTCAAGGCTTCAGACCTGTTTCACGGCTACGTTTTCTTACTAAAAAGCTAATATTCTCTTCCTTCTTTTCACCTGAATATGAAGTGGATCCCCTGAGTGATATTATACTGTTCACTTGGAATTCACTTAGGGTGAAATCACATGAGAAGTCTGAACTGATAAAATGGCTGTGTGGTACTAAAAGAGACATCGCTTCTGTCTCTCCATCCTGGGCATGTACTCCCACAGTTTACCTGGCTCACTGAGTCCCCTCGCAGAGCTGGCAGGGAACTAACCAGGCAAAAAGGTGCCTATTGCTGAGCTAGTGAGCCAGATCGTTGCCCAGAGAAGCCTGATGAGTGCCAAAGTGTGGTAAAGGGAGAGGGCAGAGGGTAGAACTGTGGTTACTGGAAAATGCAAAGAAGGGGGAAAGAGGAGGGAGGAGCAGGAAGAAAGGGGAGTGGTGGTAAACTGTTAGATAAACTAAGCTGTTGTATGTAAATTTACCTTTACAGACTATTTGACACAATGTGGGGAAACTTTTTACTTATTTATTTATTTGTTTTTCTTCCCCCTGAAGACCAAATAGGCCTTTCAAACACTGTTGGCAGACCAGAGGTTATTATTTTATTACCATCTATGAACAGTGCAAAAAATAATCTGCCTGCAAACTGTACAAAAGAATATTTTGGGGAACATAAAAGCTCTTTTCTTGACATAAATTCTCAGCTGTGAATAAGTTCTTTACTCAGTGACATCAGAAAGGCCAAGCTAATCTGTAGCTCATGGTGTTGCTAAATTAGGTGTAATTACTGATGAGGATCTTTGCAAATTTCTTTTCACCCTAGGAAGCAGGATCTTTTGTTGGTTGGCAGATCTGTTTTAGTTTTTGTGTGGATTCCTCACTGTCCAAATGCACCTGGAGAGTGATGGTCTGCACAGGCTGGAGTTGGATACTATTTTAATGATCTGTTTTAGCAGAACATGTTTACATTTGAAAATGTCACTGCTGTATTTAGCCTGTAGGTGAAATGACTTTTCAAAAAGGGTTTTGATACATAGCGTTAATCTGGAAAAGGGGCTTGGCAGGTAATTTCTTATTTGACAAAGTATTATAATAGCGTCCTGTAAAGGGGATCTAGCCATAATGTCACACTTCTAGCCAGTGGAATTAGGAGACTTCAAGAAGCCGGTTCTTGGGGTTTGGGTTAGAAACTTAATCCGCATTTCTTGCTCATAATGATCACTTGATTGGACACAAGTAATTTTGGTGTTTGAAGGAAAAAATCAGTTCTCCAGCAGTTCTAGTTAACTACTATCACCCTTTAATTTAGTTGATCTCTTCTCTTGCTTATTTTGGCTAATGCAGCTCAGGATTCTAATAAAAAATTGTCATTATCTCATGGCTGCTCAGTGCTTGTATGACAAGTTTTATATTCTCAGTTTCTAGTGGAAAGTCAGCAATGGCAGAAGAACTAAGGAATGCATAGCACGCACAGTAATCTGTCCTTTCACTGAAGGAACACTACATGTCAATGTCAACATCTTTTCACGTAGTCTCTACTTCAAACACCAGTAAAAAGTTAATGATTTATTTATTTATACATGTATATAGATATCTTTTTTTTCCTGCTGAAATTCAAGAAAGTTCTTTAAGTAAATACGCTCTCTCCAACTGTATGAAGTATATGCTCATGTAGGTTGACATTTACACCTGACTCTCTTAGGGGACAGCCACTTATATAAATATTGCTTGGAATTTATACCGTCTCAATAACTGTTTTACTAATTTATTGTTGAGTTGTTTAATGTTACAGCTCAGAATGTAAGATAGATCAAACAACTTCAACAACATCAGTTTGGACCTCCAGCTAGCAGAGGAAGGCACTTTTGGGGCCCTAATGATCTATCTGAAGGAAATGTTGGCTTAAACTCAGCTGAGTGACCTTAGGTCTCTTTAGTCCTAAGAAGTACCTTATAGCAAGGTTGTATTATTCTGAACTTGCTCTTTTTACCAGTACGAAATTTATTTAATGGTTGACAGCTTCATTTGATATGTGTTGCTCATATCTAGAGAACTTCATGCCTTTTAATCATAAAGGCATATTTATTATATCATCTCCTAGCCCCTCATTAATTTAATAATTCTGTAAATATCTCAATTAAAAATACTTTACTTTCAGGCTGTGATTTCAGGTTCCTAATTTGAATACTGTATGTAGCATAGATGAAATAAAATAATTGCATTTTTTAAGAGTATCCTGCCATCACCAAAAATTGAGCAATTTCGTCAATTAAGAAATGTCTTGAGGGTTACAGGTTCTTAACAGAGGCAGAAATTGGCTTTTGTAGTAATCATTTGGCTTCAGAGAACTTCAGAAAGAAGTTCCCTTTATTGGGAGAGCTGATCGCTGGCTTTCTGAAGCCAGGTTAAAAATTTTTTGAGATACATGCATGGATTCTCAAGAAGTGTAATACAGATCAGAAAAGGAACAATTTCTACAAATTATGACCGCAACTTTTAGCTATGTTTAACTTAATTTGTATGTGTTCAGATGCTGACATTGGGACCCGTCCTGAAAAATAGATGAAGGTTTCAGAGATTTTCAGAGCTGTGTGAATGTCCTGTGCTTCACTAACTGGGGTGCCCAGAGCTGAGCTAACACTGCCAGTTGTGTGCTACTGTATGCAAATTAGCAATTTGAACTGATGATGCATGTACTGGAATGGGTTTGTTTAGTTGATCCTGCTTGGAGATTAAAAACAACTCTTCTTCTAAGCCCTCATTCCTTTGACTGCAGCCTTTTGTCTTAATTGCCTTATCTCTATGACCGCTTCAGCAGCATCTGAGCTGCTGGTTGGTACTTTCTCCAAACTGGTAGTGCCTGCTTTCCAAAAAACCTTGCGTGAGCCACAGCCTCTTCCACCCCCTCCTCCCACTTCTGGTAGACATTATTCTAATCCTCAGTCTTTGTCCGATCCTATATTAATCCTATAAACCCTGAGCAAATCTGTCTACCTCTGTCAATGTTTGGTGAGGAAGGTCCCGTTCTCCAGGGTGACAGCTCTCAGTGCATGGTCTGCACTGACAGGCTGCAGTCAAAACTGACCACAGTTTGGTTCCCCCAGTTTATTTTTCCCTACCCTAAGCAGTTATGAAACCCTCAGAGCAACTTTAAGTGCTTGTAGGATATTCTAAAAATATTCCTTGCACATTGGTCCCTTAGGTTGTGGTGTACATAACGCCTGTGGTGTAGGACTGTCTTTGATACAGTGAAATTAAATGCCGGTTTTGAAAACAATATGAATAATACAAGAACAGATATATAGGACAGGCTTTGAAAGATCATGAGCATGACTGAAGCAATTAGGATTTTATTCTGGTTACATAGAGCTTTCAAAGAGAAATGTGAATCGAAAAAACAACTTGACTCTTCATTCCTCTTGTTTCTCTTCTAGAAAATTACTTTAAACTCTCTAATTAACCTTTCTTTGGAAGTACTGATTCACTTACGATTTTCCAATTGCTGTAGGTAAAAGCTAGTATAGCTTGTCAAAAGCATTTTGTATGAAAGGCAAATATACTAGAGACTGCCACAAATCCTCCTGTGCTAAATCAATGCTTTTGGATCCGCTTTCCATTCTGTTTCCCACCCCCCCGTATACTTTTATCTGCATGATGTGAGTGAATCCTACAATCTATTATCCTAGATTAACCTCCTAGTTCTATTTTTTTAATCTAGTTTTGCCTTTAATTTACTTACTTGGCCTTTTGAGTGATTAGCCAACAAACTTTGGTCTGATTTACAAGAACACTTCTAGCTGGTGAGACAATGACTAATCTAATTTACAGTTACCACTAGTATCTAGACACCCTCGTTTTCAGACATGAAAGTGGTGTAAGAATTATTTTAACTCTTTGGGTTTATGTCTTTGATTATTCAAGTATTTTGTCATTTAATCATTCTAAATAATTGGATCCTCTTGAGAAATGAAAAAGTTTACAAAAATTGAGGAACAAGGTGCCATCTCATTCCATGTAGATGTGGGATGATTAATAAACAGTTTGAAATGTCATGCATTAGTATTAGGCTAAATTAATAGTCTGCCTGGGTTAGCCTCAGCACTTTAGGAGTTAATAGAGAGTCTCTGATGGCATCTACTTCCAATCTGCTTAATTACAAAACAGATTTGCCTGATCAGGCTTTTGGTTGGTTCTTTCAAACTCTGGTTTGCAAGGTTCATATCAATAAAAAAACTTTATTATTTTCCTTTGGACTTCTGCATATTGGGAGAATTCTTCACTAGCAACATTACATTTTTTTTTGCCTACATGTGGCAAATAGACCTATGCACTGGCTCTCTCTTTGCAGTTCAGAAACTGCTCCGTATGTGTTTTGTAGTTCTAAGAAAGTGAATCTTTCACATGTATGAGAGACATAATGTAAATGACAGTACTAGTTTACAATTATTGTAATTCAAACCCTGCGCTGCTTAGAGCTAAACCAACAGCACGGCGTTCATGGCAGTTGAGGTTTTGATGTACCCTTGTGCAGTAGGAAGACTATGCTTGTGAAGTCAAACTGTAAGTGGCCTTTTGTACTCTTCAGTGTTTTGATCTGAGGCACTTCAAAATACTGAAACTGATTGAAAGCAAATCAAACTAGACCCGTCTGATTGAACTGGTAATGGCTTACTGTTAGGTTCTCAATCAGAAAATTTTTGCCTAAGGATTAATATATTGGCTGGGCAAATAATATAATAATTGAAAATTCTTCTTTGCTCTGTTAAACAAGAATAAAAAAATGCTAGCAACTTACAACTTATCTTCATTACCATATAAAAACTTTTTTGCAAGAGAAACTTGTGATATAGAAGTAGAGAATAAATTGACAACACTTTAAAGAAGAGTTGAGTAAACAGAAAAATTATTTTTGTGTGTTTTTTCTCTCCCCTCAGTGCTATGAGAGATCAGAATTAGTGTTCATAGGCCTGCGTTAAATGAAGAATGAGTAATGCCACACAGTCAAGAAACAGTTTATACATCTACCATATCGTATCGAAGTTTGACAGAGTTTCTAGTGACTTCTAACAAACTATGTTACTTTCCAGCTGAACTGCTGGAATATTTGAAGACAGTAATAGCTATTTTCACAAAACCTTAAAGTCTTGGCGGTGGTTTCTCTCCTTTGCAGATACCATTTTCTCTTGAATGGAGAGGAATAATTTTTTCTTAAACATTCTTTAGTACAATAAATAGAAGTGTAATCTTCAAAAGAAGTTATTGATTTTATCTGTAGTGTATACTGCAGTTTAAAATTCCTGAGTGAAATGTGCATTGCTATTAAAAGAGCTAGATACTATGACCCAGATACTTTTTGGCTTGTCAGTCTAACGTCATCAGTTCCAGGCAAAATGTTGGGTTGGCTGATACAAGATCTAATAATTCATTAAAGGAAAGTGGCATAGTGAGTACCAACACATAGGAAATAAATTCTATCTCTCTAATTTAATGTTACTTCTGGACAAAGTAATAGAGTGGATATATTATTTTCATTGATACCTTCATTAGGAATGAAGTTTATGTAATGCCAACTCAAGAGCAGAGATATTGTGAGAGATAAAAAGTAAAGATGACAGTTCACTGGCATGGGGTGATCTGAAACACTAGCAGAATGTGTGCTCATAGCAACATTACTGTCAAAAGCAGGGTCATGTGTTTAGAAAGGATGAAATGCCTCAGATAAAGGCACTGTCCTGAAACCTCCTGATTCTGAGTCATGCTGGATAATCAAATGAATATTAACTCTGATAGCAAACCCGTAGCTAAAATGGCTAAAGTTCTAAAGAGATTTCAAGTCCCTCAGAGATTTCAAGTGTATTTGGGAATGAGTGCAACTGTTGTGGGAAATAGATAGTCCAATTTTGCTGACAGAGTTTCAAGAGGGATGCTAAAATATGACTAGAATGTTATGAGAGGAATGATAGAAGACAATAGAAGATTAATAGAAACTGCATTCTGCAAAAGGAGGTTAACTTATTAAATAGAAAGTTAAGTTGTTCTTCAGGAACAGTCTGTAAGAAACAGAAGTTTGATAATAAAGGGCTTTTTACTTTAGCAAAATTATAGTGAAATTCAGTGACTAGATGAAAATTGAAATTTCTGTATGCTAGAAGAGATTTTTTAACAGGGATATTGAGTAGTTAATGCAACAAGGTCTGAGTGCAGTTTCCATTGCTGCAGACTTAAAAAAGCTAATTCCTTTGGCCTTATAATCAATGGAAAGTAATTCCAGGGGAGTGGCAAAAGCAAAGTGATGAAAACTGTGACAAAGCCTGACAAATTTCTTAGCATGTTCAGGAAAGTGTCAAATTAGATGGTACAAAAATGGCTAAATCAAAAAAGTCAGTTAAACTTGTTAGTACTGTTTTTGGGCATTTACTGAAATAAGAGTATCAAAAATCCCTGACACAGGGCTGGTATTCCATTTTCCCCAGCCATTCTGCCACCCCAGCCATCAGAAACATTCTTTGCTCTCCTGCAGTTCCTCTGGAGCTGTTTTCAGGTTGTGAGAACACCTAGGCTTTCCTTAAAATCTCAGGCAGCACTTTCTAGTTTGGATGAAATATTTCCATGTTTTCTCTGAAGATAAAAGTTTCCTAGTGGTTGATAGACACAAGTAAGAGTGCAGGTGGGAATAAGACTCTTCTCTTAAACTAAATTTATTTAACATTTATACCTAACCAATATATCCATCTCCTCATCTACCATTTTTTGTAATTATTCTTAGATATATAAAGACAAGTAAAATTATTCCAGTTATTTGGAAACAAATGTCTTACTGAATAGTTGAAAACACTTCTTACAGAACAATTGAAAAAGACTTTTTTTTTTATCGATATTTTTTCAATATTCTTCTGCCTTTTCACATTACTGGAAGAAATTTTTAAAAAATATAACACATTGGAATTTGTGATTTGTCACAGGTAAGTGGTGTTTTTGACAGTTAGCTGTCAGTATTATAATAGCGTCTCCAGTCCTACTGTACAGAACAGTATGTCACAGAACATATTTACAGAACATGTTTGTTGTGACAGTTGCTGAATCCACTTGCTCGCAACCATCCTCTTGGAACTTTGTACATTTTAAGCTGTCTTTTATAATCCAGAACCAGTGATTTTCAAATGGGGACTGGATTTGCTGGTTGTTTGGTGGTAATGAAATGTAAGTATAAGGACTGTCTCCTCACTGTCTTGTCATGAGCCTAGATGAAGTGTGAATGAGTTTGTGTAAATTCACTGTGTTTTTCCTGCTTCCCATCTGACAGATGGGTAGAACAGTACCTTTCTAGCTCATGGGGAAGGAGTGCTGTTATTGAACATGGACTACTTCTTGGATGGCCATTTAGATGTGATCTGAATTCAGAATCTAGCTAAAATAATGATGGGTCATTTGGTAAAATAAACATTGGAAAAAAAAATCACTTTGAACAGCCTTTTTGACTTATAGGTGTCCATGCAAAATAACAATTGCAACCAGCCATAGCAATAATGGAATATTGCCAAAATTGTGCTGCCAAAATGCAGGCTATCCCAGCTCAGAAAAGAATTGAAACAGCTGGTTGACTCCTGTTGAAAACCCTGGAAGTCATAAGCAAGCGCTCACTGTGAAGTATGAGCTGTCTACATTTCAAAGTGTGTTTCTGTTCAATTTTATTTCTCTTACAATAGGCTGCTGTGCCTTACTAATCTCCATAACTTTATCTTTTAACAAATTATTTTGGATGGAGCAGACCCAGCAGCAGGCTAATATACTATAGTTGTCATTAGCAAATATGATTTGCCCTTGAACACTCTGCTCTACTAATCATTTTATGCTATCACCATCCTTTTTCAGGAGTAGGTGTATTTGCTAAAAGCAACCTGCCCCTGTCAATTTGCCAAGAGAAGGTCCTGTCATGTGATTTAGTACCTCTCAAAAAATGTCTCTGTGTGGCTTGGCTGACTTCTCAATTCTTTGCATGCTGAGACTGTTTGAATATAGCAGGCTGACTATCTTCACAGAGGGCTGTAGTTCAGATCTCATCTTGGTGCCCTTTCTAAATCAGCAGCCAGGCTGATGTTATGCATTAGCAGATGACAGCACTTGGTTTGATGATGAGGAGTGGCATTTTTCACCCTGGAAGACAGGAGGCTGAGAATTTCTCCTTAGTCACAGCTTGTGCAGGAGTCTCTGGCTGCTTTGATATGCAGCAGAAAATGCAACCACTAAGCAGGGCTTCTGGTAAAGCCAGTGTCTCCTTGCACTCAGGGTTTCCTCAGGGGTCAGCCTGATGGCATGAAGATGAACTACCTGGGAGGGATTGTACTACTCCCTCTTGGCAGAAGCACCATTTCTGTTATATTGCAAGTGGTATCACTGCCTCAGTTTAACCTTTGTGACAGGGATGTTTGCTGCAGCAGGCACCACTGCTCTTTACAAATGCATTGCGTGTTTGACAGGCTCAGCACACTGGGGCAGGTTTTCAAGAGGGCTTGGATGGCTCTTGTGATGTCCACAGACAGTTTTCTGAAGACCCAGGACAGTGGCCTCCAAACACAGCTGTTAGAAGCTCTACCTTTGCCCGCAGTGCAAGAAGTCTGCTTGTGTGTGCAGCAAACACCTATTCATACAAGGAGAGACCACAAGTTCTCTTGTTTATTGGCTTTTGAAAGAAAAAAATGTGCCTTTTCAATAACTGAGCTTCTAGTTGGTATTGAATTCCTTCTGCTTTGATAAGTGGTAGTCGTTGGTGATAGATTGTTGTGTAGTGTAGATACAACACAAGCCACAATATTGGGCAGAAGAGATAATAACACCTCTCTAGCTGCCTGCACGCAGCAGCAAAGTGCGTATCTGTGAATGTAAAATCCACAAATACAGATATCCCTCTCATACAGGTATCTCTGTAAGTAACCCCTCCTTCATTCATTCAGAATACAATCTGTACAGAGCCCTTTACAACCAACGAAGCATGTTGTGCTCCTGCCATACTAGATGTTTTACAAACGCTTGGGCAGGCGGTAGTGCCAGCAGTGAGCTTATAACCTAAGAAAATAGAAAGAGCCTTCATAAGAGGCTCGGCTTTAAATCTGTGATGCTTTGTATGTGCTACCTCTTCTGATAATGTTAGAGACCTTATCTATACTGGGCAAAGTGCACTGTTAGAAAACACGTATTTAACATACTTTAAATAACATAAGATGATTCAATACTTACTGTGATCAAAGATCATCTGAAGCTACCTGGACTGACTTAGCGTTCCACTCTCTTAACTTTAGCTGTAACTACTTAACTAATTTTTAAACTCGGCTATCTGTATTTATTCTAGACAATAGCCTGTTTTATGGTATTTATAGTGTTGTTTTTTTCTAACAATACCTTCCAGTTTGGGAAAGATCTAGAATATTTTGCTGTCTGAAAGGTTGCAAAATTTTATGGGAAAGGTAGGACATAGTGAGTCACGGTCCTGAACAGTCATGATATGGAAATAAACGGATGTTTCTGATGAGTAGTCATAGGGGACTGGCAGAAAAATGCATCTGGTGTAGTGTCTCTAGGCTGTAGTACTGACAATGAGTGAGATGAGGGGAAAATTAACCCCAGAAAGAGTATTTAAGACCAGGGAAAAAAATAATTAGAGAAATATACAGTAAGCCAACTATCTTCTGATTAGTTTGATTTCATTTTACTTTTGGTACTATTTCATGTCAATGGCTAACTTATAGATGTGGCTTAGCACCTCTGGAAACAATCAAATTAGATCATGCTTGAACTTCTGGAAGAGATCTTATTATAAAGGTAACCTCAAGAATAGATAAAACAGGGAAAAGATGAGGATCAGAGATCATGATGAATGCTAGGAAAATGTTAACTGATACATGAGAAAGTAAGTTGCTGAAGAGGCAGTATTCATGGTCTGTAGCTTGGTCTTTTGTCTGGCCATCAGCAGGTATATAATAACAAAGCTTGAAAGCTCTTTGGTCAGCAGTTCAGCTCCCATGCTAGGAATGAGGCAGGGCTTGCTCAGCTGATACCTTGTTCTGACAAATAAATTGAGTTACAGGATGGACATAGAGCAGAGTCGGTGTGGCATCAATAAGAACAGTAATAGAATAAACCTCTACCTACCACTGTTTATAGGATAAGTAAGAGCATGGAAAGGTTAACCAACAGCACATCTAGTATTACTTGTTCAGCTGGAGTAAAGGAGGCACTTTCCAAAAAGGAAGCACAGAAACTGGCCTTGCTCCGGGGATGAACCTGCTAGGGCTTGTAGATGTCAGCTGCCTGTAGTGGGTGGGTAGATTCTATACATGTTTCGCCAGATCCTGGCAGGGTCTGCACTGGCTGTGAAGAGGGCTGGGTTGTGTTCTGGCAGGTAAATATGGGATGACACAGTAGCTTAGGTGTGGAAACAACACAATGACACAGTCATCAGATTGCACGAAACTCAGTGAGAGCAGAAAGACACTGCATGAATGGGGATTTTAATGTAAGAGAGAGTTCTCCCTCTTCTGAAATCCTGACATGATAGTGGTTCCTTCTGAGGGTACCAGCAACTCCCTCTGCAAGGTTTTGTACTGAGTGAAACTTATATTGCTGAGGAAGTGTCTATAGGTGCTTGTATACTATAGCTCTGAGAGCCACGAGTACTAGTGCACACTTCATAGTTATTGATTGTGACCCTTCCAGCCTGCAGCATAAGATAATTAATACTAACAACTCAACGTGGCTAGGAGTTAATTATATGGAACCTCATCCTCAATTTATAGAGCCTGATTCTCTATGTCTGTTCACCAGTTAAGATCTAGCCTGTGTCCCCCAAATTTGACATGTGTAACCTTGACAGAGTTACTTCAGGTTTCTGTGACCAATGCACAGAATCAGGCCTGCTATTCATCATCAGATCTGGGCACTGTTGACCAACATCAGGTTCCAAAGAGCTTTAGTCCCCTGAGTTACAGCACAGAGTTTGCTCCTGGGGGGTAAGGTAGGGGTGGAAGTAGCTTTAATTATCAGAGAGATTATGGAGATCAAATTTGTTGAAGAAGGTTCTGGCTGTGCAATGTAATTTCTTTATAGAATCTGCTGGGATATTGCAAGCTTGGCCTGAAGGAGGGGCCGGCCAAACAGTTTAGCATCTCATCTGCACCGAGGGAGACAGCCAAAAGAACATTACTCTTCTAATGCTCAAGATTGACTGGAAAGCTAGATGTAATTTTCAGTGGCACACATAAGGTAGAATTTGGCTCACTCACGGACTCCCGAGGGTAGTCTTTTAAAATAACATTTCTTGTGGGTATCTTTCTAACGACACACATACAATCTTTATCCCTCCAGCGTCAACTTTGTAAGGAAGATCGAGTATCATTGTCTGTTATTTTGATAGAAGTTTTAGAGTTATGCTAGGGATAATAAATAGCCTGGATTTATCTTCTACCTGGGAGCCCTTGAAAAGCTCCATGTAGATGGGAAATATCACTTCTTACTGCAGTTCAGTTCTCACCTCAAAGAAGGTCATTTCTATGTACTCTGTGAGCCTCTTTGAAGGAATGTGTTTATTTTGAAACAAAAATTCTTGAACTTCAACCAAAAATCCCACTTGGGGGATGGACCGTGTCCATATTTATGCAGAGTTTTACACGGATCACAGTGCATGACCCAGAAACAGCAGCCATGCATTATTAGTTTAAGCATCCCTAAAATCTAATTCTTAAGTAAATTAATATGTTTGTAGATAGATACAGTTCAGTGTTTCTTTCACTATGTAAAAGAACATCTTGAAATATAAGGATTGATTAGAAGAATTTCCATCTAATGGTAAGGAATTTCTCCTATGGAATTTGCTGACTCTTTTTGGACTCCACTGAGCAATCCCAGGGCATGGTGATCTCTACTATGCAGGGGCTGAGGAGGAAGATATCACCTAGAAATGAAATATTTTTAGTTCAAAACATAATTACAAGCTCTGTCTGGGCAGATTCAAGGTCAAGCTTGTTGCCTAAAGACAGAGTACCTGTATGGGAAATGGAAGGTAAGGATTAAGTCTCTAGTGGAATATATTTGCCCTCTGCACAAATACAAGACAAACTGCATTAATGTGCTTCAGTTCATTGAATTACTGTGCAGCGCAATTAGGAGTATCTGCCAAGAAATCTTTTGAGGAAGATAAATCTTTGATTTCTAGCAGCAGCATGTGGACAAATGGCAGTCAAGACACACATCATCCTGGATATTCTGGAGTCAACTGGGAGCTCTGCACTTGCTGCATTGGATTACCCTGGTGTTTCCTGAGTCTTTTAGCTTTCATTTGTGGCTACTCAGCCATTACCAAAACAAACAGGGCCAAATTAACTCTTTGGGTATCTTTGAAGTCAGAGGAGCTATAGATGTACTGTCCCAGGCTTCTAAGTATAAAGGCTGTGCCCAATCTTGCAGGAGAGTCCCCTTTTCAGAGCTTTTCTCTAATGAAATGCAGTGCTTAGCCAGGCTTTTCATTATTTATCATGAGTCACCTTGCTGCCTGTTCAAAAGCTGCATTTGCAAAGAAGTGGTTTTGCCTTTTCTCAGTTTTCAGTGAAACATGAAAAAAATCTCATGAAAACAGTTAAGGACTGTGTTTAGCCCACCAGTATTCTGCAGCTTAATGAGGAGATGGGTCAACTAGAGTAAAGGTCAGTTCAGCGACAATGTTTTATTTCCATTACTGTATTCAAAGGTCTTGATTCCCAGAAGACTTCACAGTCTTCTCTTCACTTTTGCTATTACAGTACTGACTCCTTACCTCATCCTCTCTGCTGTATGTAAAATGTTGCGATAGGCCTGGTGTCTTTGCAGTCTTTGACATAGGTTATAGCTACAGTTACTAGCAGGGAAAATTATCTCTTCTCCTTTCCCCACACTCTTAATGTAGGGACCGATTGTATCTACCTCTTAAGCTGATACAAAAAGTAGTAGAAGTTGTTTGCACAAATGTTTGCATGATCCCATGAGCATAACTCATGTTCAGATTTTTTCCACTGGCTGCTTCATAGTCCTTGTGATGGCTTTTTCCTTGAAGAATTATATTGCTTTTTCTGCAGTTGGTAATCTCCATGGTAGATTTTCCCCAAGACTCTGACTTTAGTGCCACATTATAAAGATTTCCGCAGGACTGACTTGCATCTCTTGCAACCCAGAGCAAGTTTCAAATACTTCACATTCCAGTCTTCGTAGGGGACAAATACTTCCCTTCAGGTACTTGCTTTTGGTAGGCCATCACAATGAAACTCTTGGAAATGAAACTGTTGGACATACCAGGGCTTGGAAACAAACGTTTCTTAGTTTTCCCACTTAATTCTCTTTCACATAACAGCTGCTGTATTTTCCAGCTTACTGTTTCCTCTGCTAGCATTGCCAAATTAGCTGTTTCCAGACTAATGGAAACTTTCTTCTGAATGAAGCAAGTTGCACTGCCATCTATTTGAAGATGGAAAACATTTGTAATCTTTACATACAAAGAAATAAGATCTTACCATAAATATAGAAGCAAAGCACTGTTTGTGCCCAGATCTCAAATACATCTTTGAAATAGCTGTGAGCTGAAAAAAAGTTTGGGAATGTGAAGGAAGATGAGTGCTTTAAACATCTCATCATGAAATGCAAAAAGTTATTATTTTGATTTGCTTCTTGAGCTCTTTATTCCCACAGGAGATGGCCTTTTGAAAACGGAAATGTAGCAAACAGGAAAAGAAGGCATTTAAGGAAGAAGCACAACTGTAGCCTGAATTGTTGGCTTGGCCTTATCGCATTCTAGATAGAGGAATGGAAGATTCACACCCAAATTCCACTCTAGTCATCAGCAGAAACTTTAGAACTGGGCTCAGGGGCCACGTGTCCATCTCCATCTGCAGCTGTTAAAGTGCAAGGGTCTCGGAGCCTGTCCCCTGATGTACTTTTAGTTAGTTGATCCTGTTCTATAAATGGGAGTGGTCAGGTATTATGGGCGCAGCCACAGTGACAAAGATGTTTGTAACTTACCTAAGAGAGGTCTTGAGTAATTTTTGTGACAGGGATTCATGATCTGACAAATCTGGCATTTTTTCCTCTCTAGTGAATATTTTCAGGCCTCCCAAAAAAGCATGGCTGCTGTCCTCATTCTTTTTCTGCAGTCTGAAGTCAGAAAGTTGCATGGTATTTTGTTCAGCTTATAGAATGCTGATCTCTTGAGTAATTTCTCAGATTTATATAGCGCATGGAATAACTTTATAGCTAAGGCAGTTTTGCACATTCAGAAATGCCTCAAATAGAAAATACACAGAACTGCAGAAATGGAGCTACAAGTTAATGGACTTGTAAAAGTCCATTCCAGCTTTCTGTAACAAGCTTTAAACAGCCTAGATTTCATAGTTAAATATTAAGATGTTGTGATCTCTCTGTCTTAAAATCAGATTAGGAAATGGAAATGGATTATCAACTGAATTATTTGATTGTCATTCTGTTTACGTACATATATCACAGAGGGAGCCATGCTTTTCTGTAACTTTCATGTGGCAATTGCCAGAAAAGAACAAGTTAAGAAACCAGTAAAAAGCAGTAGTTTATATAACTTTTTGTGTGTGTGTGTGTATTGATATAGACTATGTAATTGCTAGAACTGGCTGCTAGGGTGTGAAAAGTCATCCACCATTTGATATCTGGTCCACCAGCAGACATTTTGAGAAGTTAAGAAACTCTAAGGTAGCTTCTATGCATTTGTTTTCATGAGAACATTTCCTGGCAGGCCTGACAAGGGCTTGTTGAGTCCATGTTATCTCTAAAGTCTTTCTTATATTTGATAATTGCCTGAAAATTGCTATGGTATGATCATTTCAGGGATTTTATTACAGACCAAAGGTAAGTACAGTGTTATAAAGTAAACCAGGGAAAAATTCACCTCTTCTCCCATGATTTAATTTGTCCATGGGTCTATATCCACTTTTTCATTCAGTGCATGGCTTGTCCAAATTAGAAAATGATATATGAATTTGAGAATTAAGATATCAGCATGACACCACTGAATTTTAGGTCATTTATACCACAATGAATCCATAAACAAGTATTTTTGAAACTGTTTGCACTGCTCAAAGATCTTTAAATGCTAGATTATTATTATTACCATCTATTAACTATGAGACCTTCCTATGCTGGGAATATTCCTTATCAGATCTGGGTAATCTTCCTGTTGAAATTTCTCTCAGTCAACAGAAGGAGTGGGAATCTCCCTAGCTAATGACTAAGTGCTGCTCATTAGAGGTTTCCCTTTCATACTAACCGCTTGACATTGAGCCTTTGGGAAACCTGATTCTTCTACTCTCTTTAGTAATCAGTATGGACAAAGGTATTTCAAGGTGTGCAGGAATTAAATAGACTAAGAGAACTGTGTTGGCTCTAGCTTAAGTAAAGGGAACCTTTCCAAAATGATAACAATTGAAGGTTTGGTGCTATAGGTAGAAAACTATAGATAGAAACCCCCCTATAACTACACAATCCTGGTGTTTGCTAGGAAGCACATTCTCTGCTGTCATGTATGGAAATACACAGTAGTGGAGAATCTGACACTATATTTCCATAGCGGATTGTGAATTCCCCCTGGAATTCCAAAACTGGAAGTGTCTTTAAACAAATAGAAGCAGCTCTCTTAAGTCATGAGCACGTTCTATGTGTACCAGTTTACTCTGATTCAAATGCCTCTGTAATGTTACTCTGTTGCTGACCATACCACCTGGAGACAGCTGGATAGGTGTTGAATTATGATTGTTACCACTAAGTCCTGCTATTAGCACTGCTGGAAATTGTGTGCACTGATAGACTGTAGTCAAACAGGCTATTATTGCTGTCACTCTGAGTCAGTCCAGATTTTCCCTCAACACCCAGCCTTCCTACCCTCCCCTGAATCCTTCTACCTTCAGACTTTCATGACGTGACCTATTATGCCTTTCTTTGCTGCTTCCAAGTACTTAAATTAGTGAAATAATACAGGGTGTCATTGCTCTGTGTGCAGATAAACTTTGCTATCAGTTGCATAGCTGGTTGCGACTGATTTATACAAGTCCCAGCCTGAAGTTGATATGAATAGTGCCAGGCAATCACAGCCCTGCTGTTCACTATCTGCCTTTTGCTCTATATAGCCACGTCCTGTGTACTTCTGACAGTCCCAACAGGAATTTTTTAAAAAATGTTTTTTTGATGCAAATTGGAAGAGTAATGGCACTAGACCACTGCTGAAAAATTTGAAAACCTTTATCTTCATCTAGGTCCAGATTTCTGAGAGGAATTTACCATGACACTTCGGCCACCAGAGCACGCAAATACTAGAACAATTTTATATGTCCTTTCTTCAGGAAAAAGGCTGCAGAAATCAATGGCCGTTTTTTGGGCTGAAGCTGCCAGAATTTGATTTCAGCCTTCTCAATGCCTGAGGTTGGATTTATTTTCATTTTTAAAATGTGTGATATTTTTTAAAACCAAAGTCAATGAAAATCTTTACTATGTATTAAACTGCATCTGCTTAATACCTGTCACAGGAAGTTAGCAGAGCAATTCTTTGTTGAGATAGACATCCAGAGATCAAATTAATTATGGACCAATATTGTTTTGGAGTTTGTGGGAGAGTACCGTTCCACCAATTCCATTTCCAAGTTCCACTATAAATGTAGGATAGACTTTAGATGCCCTCTGCAGTCAGTGGAAATGTGAATCTCCTGAGGGCACTTTGGCCATTCCTAAAATACTAAAATAGATGAGGTGCTTTCTGGAAGTGGCTGACTCCCTCTGCTGACCACAGAGCCTCTTTCTGCCGTGCTAGTTTTCCTGTTGACAAAATAATGTTCTTGATGATTTGTATAAAAAAAAAAAAAACCAAAACAACCCAGTGCAGGTTAGAAAAAATCCAATACGTGGGCAAGTGGAAGTTCACAAACTTTGAAAATATATTAAATCAATATTTTAACATAAACAGAAGCATTCGTTTTGCATTTTCATGTTGATGTACATTCTTTATTCTCCCTAATATGAGCATTCAAGAGTGTTAACTCTATTGGACTGCTGACTGTTGTCAAATCTAGGGAAAAGAAAATGCCATCCTGGCAAGGGAGCCAAGCTGCATCAATGTCTGTTATCTGCTTTGCCAATGCTGCATAGCCCAGCACTGATAATTCTGACAAAGGCCTACCAGCCTCACACTAGGCAGATAAAGTATAATCTGCTCTTCCCTCATGGGCCTTACCTGATCTGTAGCAATTAAAGATTGTTTTGAACTCAGAAATATTAAATAATTTTTCTACAAAGCTGATACCCTAATTGTACTTGAAAATTCTGGAAATAACTATTCAATCCCTTTCTTAATATTGAATCAGATTTCAACAGACTTCTGTGGCAACATGTTCCACAGTTTGATTACATATTGAGTGTAAAAGTATTTTAATTTTCTACCTTTTACGAAATGCCTCATTGTTTTTGAAGACAGATGTACACAGATTAGGAGTTTTTCATCTTACTTACTTTATCTGCTCTCTTATGAATTGTTTCTAAAACAATATTCTGTTTTTCAGGGAGTAAGGTCTTTCTTTAGTCTTCCCCAAGGCTGTTCTAAATCTCAAAAATCCTTTCCATAGATGCAGAGATCAGAGTGCAAACCAGGAAAAATATTCTAGACAAATTTGTGCTAATGATTTATACAAATGCATTCTAACATTTTGTTATTCACAGTTTCAGCCTTTATATCTTTTGCATTTCTGGCTACAGCTGTGTATGCAGTTACACCTTCACTTACCTAAGACAATGCTATATCCATTTCTTGACCAAACATTGCCATGTAAACATACCTACAGCTAGTTCAGAGTTCAGCAAAGTGTCCTAGTAATTCACACCACATTTATCAACTTTGATTTTCCTTTCTCATCTTTGTGTTCATTCACCTAGTGTGCTTGGATCCCTTCATGTAATAATTTCAATTTTTATTGTGATATGCATGGTGTGTGATTGATAGAAGACCTAAGATCCTACATTCCTAGGTAGAAATAATAACCCATGGTAACCTGTGTGGGAAAACTTCAATTTAATTTGTAACTAAGCTATTAAGGAAAATACCCCATATATTATGGCATGTGTGTTATTTAAGTGAAGTAATGAACACTAATAGCTATTATTAAATGAGTGAGGAAGAAAAAAGCATAGGAAAATTTGGTAATTTCTAAACCATTTCTGAATTCATCTGCTTATTTCTCTAAAACAGACATATGTCTCTACTGAAACAAGTCCCAAACTATGGATGTTTGGGGTCGCAATTTACTACAAAGCAGGCAACAATGGCTGTGGTTATTTTCTTCTGAGAGAGTTCAATCTGAAATTAATATTCTGAGCATCGCTATTAAAGCAGGATGTGAGAGGAAGGTAAACAGCTATGGGAGACTTCTCCTTCATGCAAAAGGAAAGCCCCTTGCATTTGAAAGAAGCTCCACCTATGCGGGCAAATTCTATAGACAAGGTGAGGGCTAGAGTGGGAACGGGCAAAATGCAACAGAAAAAATTGGAAGAAGAGAAATTTTGAAATTAGAGCGCAATCTGAGGATAAAATTTAGAGAAGCAATAGAGAGAAGATTGAAATTATCTGTTTTCAGCAACTTAAAGAGAAGATTAAGGTGACAGAATATTTGAAAGGTGAAATAACCAATTTTGAGAGTGAGAAAAGCTGAACAGGAGTTATAATTTATGGAGGCTAGGAACTGAGACATTCGGTCAAACATGAGCTTCATGAGAATGTGATTTCTGATAATGGAATCATCACATAAGGCAGCAGAAAACTCAGTGTGGTGGATGTTTAAGGCAACCCATGGATGGATACAGCTCTGATGTCCAAATATGCCCACAGCAAGGCAAGAGTTGTCTTTGCTTATACTTGTTTTTCAGTGATGGCTCTCCTCACAATGCTTTTTGCTACCTTTCCTGATCATGCAGAATGTTTAAACTAGAGCTGGCTAATTAGACTCTCCTATTAAAAGAAATAGTCCTAGTTCTGACAGTGAAAAGTTGTGGTTAAATTAAAGTCAAACCACACAATCTGTGTACCTGTGTAGACTATGACTATTTCTATGTGTGGCTGCTTTGATGATGGCCAAATCATCACAGTGACCACAGTGTTTCTTCTGTATTCAGAATCACTCTCTAATACAGTTTAATGCCACAGAAGCAGGTTTAGAACAGTTAATTTTAACTATATTTCAATATCCCCTTCTCCTTTCTTCTTCACCTGTCTTTGGATCCTCTCTCTCCCTGTTTTCCCCTTGTCTCCCAAGAACAGATATAGTCACAGTCACACAGATATTTTAAGACTTGTGTAGTTCTAACTTTGAATTAGATACTCATCTATTGTGAATGGGCACAAATGCATTGAAGGTACACGGGATTAATACAAATAGCACAGAACTCATAATCCAGATGCACACTGTAACTGTAGATGTATAAACTAGGATTATTTTTTTTTTTAGTAAGGCAGAAAAACAGAATGAAGAGATATGGAATATGCAAATTACTATTGAAAAACAGATTTTACCATCACATTTCTTAAGACCAGTGTGCAGCCTAAATAGATCTTAAAAAATTGGGATCTTACCTTTTTTGTCTTTGGTATTCGGAAACCAAACCGTCAGGCTGCATTTTGATGTCACATTTATCACTACCACTTTGCAAATGACGACAGGGTAGAGGACTCAAAGATATACAGTCTGAGACGATCAATCCTTTTGATGTTGTGTTTTTGTGCTTTATTCATGCACGTATCCGTCCAGGTGAAGTTTGATCTTCTTTTGTGGGATTAAGAAAAACAGATGGAAAAAGATATTTTAGAAATGTCCATGAGGGGTCTAAGAAATACTTGTTAAAGACTTTTCCTCTGACAAATCAGTTATTGTCTAAGGGACCTACTTGTGTTTTTTGCTGGTTATAACCTAGTAAATGTTTAACTTCCTAAATAAGATCTTGGGGCTGTGTGATTTATAAGTGGGTGTAGCCCTTACCTTGGTATTTATTGTGGCCCTTTGTTCTGGACATAGCCTAACTAAATTAGCAGGTGAGGTAAAGATTGTGGTGGTTTGCTGTAATTTCTGTACAGGTAAAAATGCTAGGCAGGTGCTAAAGGTTGTTTTTTACAAAAATTATAAACTTTCACATTGTGAACTATTTTAAATGAAAAAAGTGTATTAACAGTCTTCAAGAAAAATCTCAGCAAATGCATTCTAAAGTACAACTTCCTGTGACCAGGAATGCTAAGTTTTCTTAGAGACCCAGTGAGAATACTATATTCGATATGGAGTTATTACATGTTTTGTTTCATGCAAAATTGCTTTGAAAGCAATAATTTCATGACACCTGTTCAATTTTCCTGTGTCAAGTTTCATGACACCTTGATTTATTGATCTAGTGGTGTTTGAAGAATGAAAGGAAACATGGCTCTGTACTTGACAGGATGCCATACTTGCTTTCTGAGCCATATCTCAAACTGTGCAGGAGTCAGCATACATGATGCAGAGATTGGTCAAATCTTTTGCAGATCTGATGTAGACAAAGTAATATGCAGTCTCAAATATTAAAGTAGTATATTAGACAAATTGAAAAATCTGGAAAAGCTGCTTCTCTAAACAGGTATGTCAGGAAAAAAGAGTTGAGGAAGCAGGGAGATTAGGAACCAGTCAGAAACGTGAGGGGCCATTGCCACTTGCAGAGGAAGTTTCAGGGGTTGGGGAATCTGTCATGTAAATCTCTGAACTATTGTGGAAAGACACGGTCCTTTTAGTTCTTTCAATTTTGGTGATGTGGGATTTCTTTGAGACATGGAAATATTTAAAGGCCAGCTGGGATACTGTTCTGTGTTTTGTAGTATAACTAAAGGTAGGTTGGCACAGGCATTGGTTAGCACAGAAGCACCAGCTGAGTGGCAATCTGGGTCCAGCTCTGTGATACTTGCCCTGGCTGACTCAAGCTTCATTCTGCAAGCAGTGCAGCCCGTTCCCCAGAGGTGACTCCTGCTGTGCAAGGTTACTAGCTATAAATAAGGTCTGCTCTTTGCTGATGGGGAGATCAGCTGACTTATGAGACTCACTAGTCCCAGCGCTTTGGCCTCCTACCAGCAGAGCTGAAGGCAGGTGAACTGTGTCATGGTACCACCTCCCAGCCTTCCTTCTTAACTCATGGTCCCATCTTTTGTAAGTAAATGTAAATGAACTGGAAAACATAATTTTGTACATGTCCTTTCTAGAGTTTGTCTGGTAAAACTCCCCAAAATCCTGTGCTTCTTGTGTATATGTTGACATAGTTATTTGTCTTCAGGAAAAGACAAGAATAATATGTTAAATACTAGTGAAGAAATAATGTTAAAGGAGATTAAAAAAAAATCTTTAACTATGCTGTCTTGAATATCAACTCTTTTATGCGAGTTGTGCATCTTTAGATTGCATAAGAACCCAAATGTTGTAATTTTTAAAATATTTCCTTTAAAAAAAAATTCTTTACATTAAAATCTCTCCAGAAGCTGGACTTTCCAGAAGTTTTTTACATTTAAAACTTTCCAGAAAGAAGTGTACTGTATTTGGCCGTAGCCTGGATTAGGTCTTGAGGAAATGGCTTCTAAGAGTTGCATTTTAAGTATCTCACTTACAAAGCCTGGTGCGATAAAGTCTCCCTCTTACGGGATCTCTCTGGCACTGCAGGGGCTTGCGCGGGTTCCCCGCCGCACGGAGCCGGGGCGTGCGTGACGGGCGCTGCGGGGCTGTGGCCACCCTGCCCTTCTCCTCGGGTCACTGCGGAGTGGGAGTCGGCAAGCAGAGGTGACGAGCACGGGTTTAGTAGCACCTAAGACAGAAAAACAGAGGCAATCCCAAACGCTGCTCGTTATCTTGACACCTCAGAAAGGCAACTGCCAGCAGGAGCACAGCACTGAGTCTCAAGCTTGATTATTAACCGTTTAATGCCGCAGGACACAGTTATTTTTAGAGCAATGTATGAGTCCTAATTCATTAAAAAGTTAGTGCTTCTTACTTAGGCAGGAACGATATAGCTTATTTGTGACTATTTCTCTTTTGTATCATTTTTCATGATCTCTAAAATCATACACATGGAATTATTTTTTACTATAGGCCTGTCAGCCTTTTAAAAAGGGGGTCAGAAGTACAATTATGCTAATATAATTATATAATTTATATACCTCTCCTATTTATATTTAATAAAGACTGTGTGCCATGTTCAAGCATTATTCACAATTGTTTAACTCTGGTCTACTCTGACTGTTTCAGTCAAATTCAGGTAAGCTAATACCTGAATAGTAACCCTGTAAGTAGAATGGGAATGTAATGAACATCCACAAGTATTCAGAAAAGTCTGGACAAAACAGAGAGATATCTGCTAGGCTGAGACTGGTAAGAAAATCTCCCTTCCTTTGTAACATATCAGGTTTCTTGTTTATTCATAAAAGCATTGTCTGCGTCTATATGATGCAAAAGGCAGGAACGTGCAGTCAGTGCTCTACAAGTTTTATTTTGGACATGAAAAAAATATGCATGAATGTACATTAAAGGGCCACAGACCATGTTGCCTTTACTGCGACTTTCAGCTTCATATAGTAGTGTCTGTAACTTGACATTATCTTAATATTATTTGTAATACTACAGGAACTTTGCTTGTCTGAAGGGATAATTTTGTTCCCAGAGCGTCTACACAGTATTTTATATGTGATGCAATTTTCTTGATTACTTCCTTTTGAGTCTTGCTGCTATTGAATTTTAACCCTAAACAGCTATAAAGCAAAAGAATGCTTTTTCCTCCTCTATTAAAATATCATCTTTTTTGCTGTTGCTCAGTTTGCCCAGAACAGAGAAACAGAAGCATGGTGGGTTGGCAACTGAACAGCTCAGGGCACCTGATGGATTTATGTTTCATGATTTTTTCTTCAGCTGGCCAGATGTGAGACATAGCAGCAAAGTGTGTGGAGTCTCAACTTTTCTACATAGCTCTCATGAAGTGCCGCTTAAGTCAGACAAAAGCTGTATATACTTAGACTAATCTTAGACTCATGGAGATGTTGAAATGAAAATTTACAGCTTGACTTTGACTCTCTACAGATTAGCAAATATCACTCATGATCATTAGAACTGATCCACTGCAATGGATAAAAACTGTGTTTCGTTTGGCACCAGATCACATTTCAGATTAGTATTCTTGAAATGAATTTAAATTACATGTTTCATAATACATCGTTCAATTTTGGATTATATGAAAGTGGCCCACCCTTGCTGTGTCATTTCCTATGCATCCTTTTCCTACACAAAGTACTGCCAAACTTTCATCTGAAACACTGAAGTGCAGCCCTGCTTGAATTTAATTCCTGGCATTAGAAATTTGGGCTAACATAGTTGTCTGCTTCTTACGCATGTTGTAAATGTTTCCAAATACATATGATTGTTAATATTTTCCAGCTTTTCACAGAGTGCTGAAAATAGATTGGTTTGAAGTTTTGTTACTATTTTTAATTTCTGTCTGAATAAAAATAATTTTATTTTTATTTAAGCATGTCAAAATACCTTTGGTTAATTTTGTGTGAGAAAACACTCTCAGGTTTTCTGTATTGAGGCTGAAGGTCTTAAGCCTGTAAAAAAATCCCAATCTTTCCTCTGACATTTGAATGTCACGGGAAGAAAGATCCAAGTCACTGGAGGAGACACTCCTCTTGCTGCTCAGTTCTGTTGCATAGCTGTTCTCATTCGCTTAAAATGTAAAAGCAAATTTTACTCCTAAAGGGGGTACAATTATTTTAAATTGCCTCATTCCATTACCTCTAATTTTAAAAATTGCCTGTCCATCTGTTTGTCTTTCACACGGCATCAACTTAGTTTGGAAGATGCATCCTGATTCCACTTTTCAGACACGTGTCTTTGGGCATAGCACAGAATGCATTTTATTCCTCTGTATATTCTGCTGTTAGGGTCTCATATAGAAGAATTTTTGGTATGTCTAGATTAGTGGTTTGGTTCAGATCAGGAATGTGCTTTTGAAGGCAATCTCCTTGTCTCTGCTAAATGTGCCTTGATTCATATCATGGGGTAGTCTTGGGGTGCTTTATTGGATCTCTTTCAGATGAAACTGAAGAGGATAATGTGTTCCAACAGCACATTCAACGCTCACCAACTGCATTCAGCACCTAACGGGTTCTAATTAGATCTGCTCTGAGTTAAACCCCCATGAAATGTGCACAGAGAGGGTGCCAGGTCATCAACACCAACTGTTTCATTCCACAGCTCTGTTTCTAGTGGTCCCCAGTTCGTGCTGATGTGTACATGGCCACTGTTTTGTTAGTATGATTCCCTTTAGCAGAGGTGGTACCTGTCCCTTTGGCCTTGGAATTCCTTGTGAAAATGTCTCTTAACAATTATGTTTCTATGAAACCACACATCCAATTACACTTCCTCTATTTTATGAGGTAAGCAGGAAAGCAATCAGTTCTTTGCCAGAGCCCAGTCTGAGGTTTTACTAAATATATGGCAGATTGCTCAGTGCTGGGGTTCTGCTTTGGCTAAACTAGAAAAGCTGAAATCCACTGCGTTTGGGTTCAAATATCCCCAGAATCAGAGCATTCCCCACATGCTCTCTGGAGCTTACCTTCAGGCTTGCCCCTTCTATAAAAGTAGGACTGGAGAGAGACAGAATGGGAGGATTGCCAGCTAGCAACAAGGCAGTGACAAAATGGAGCATTCTTTCCTTATGCTGTATAAATAACCATTTCTGGAGTCTTCTGGGAGACACTTTCATTCCCATTTTCTTTCTTGCCTTCTCAAAATCCTCCTCCCAAAAAGAAGTGATAGAGGCTGACTTTCAGATGTCAAGTTTCTTCATGTGGTGTCTTTTTTAAGAAAGCTTGACTCTAGTAAGACTTAAAGAAAAATAAATTTCAGTAATGGAAAACTAATGAAGTCCTGATGGAATGCTCCTAGACTGACTGGGATTTAATGGCATGGCAGTGTAGCAAATTTCTGGATTTTAATGAGATAAGGAAAACAACTGCCCTTTACATGATACTATTAATAGGCTAGACTCGATCAACTTAGAAGCAGTTTGCAGACTGAGAAAGGTATATTGTAGAAACACTAAGTTCAACATCAGTGATAGCAAAGATTTTTTGGTATAAATCACAGCCACAGGAAACTAAACTAATTAGCAGATGGGATTATTAATGCTTCTTCAAGATTTTTTTTTTTCCCCTGCTCTGTAATACTCAGAGTTCTCTATAGGTTGCAATAAATTCTGCATAAATTTCAAATGTGAATAGTTTAAGATCAAATACCCTCAGCAAAATGGGAATATTTGGTGCCCATAGGACAGTTCAGAGCAGTTTTAAGGGCATCCTGGTTTTCTGACTTTTACCATGATTTGGCACTTGTAATTCTATACTACGGCTGAAGCTGGCATTCATTGATATATCTGAGGTTGATGTGTCTCTAGCACCCAAGAAAAGGAAGTAATCTTCCTTTGGATTTTTGGCAATTATTCTGTGGAATTTTGGTAATCTGTGTTAAAAGTGTCCTCCAGTTAGAAGTTCAGTCCAAGCAAATGGCTTGAGCTGAACTCACAAAATATTTGATGTTCTTTTCAGATATGAAACATGCTACTTGTTTTTGTTCTTCACTGGAACTCAGAGGCAGGAAATAAGCTTCAAAGAGATGTTAGTATAGCAGTGTGTTATTAACTCCTCTTTGCAGTTGGATGAAACCTTGAAGAATTTGGAATAAAACTGGGCTGTCTTAATGAAACAGCATTTTTAAAATTGTATTATGTAACAAGCTAATAGCTGCTTCAAAAATTTCCTTCATTAATGGGGAAGCATTAAAAGCTCAAAACCACTGTGAAGGAGGTATTAATCAAAAATACTAATGAAATGTGCTGACCTCAAGGTATATGTTCCTGTGCACAAAAATAAGGTCTCTGTAATTGAGACCCATTAAGTATTGTTGCTATATTGGCTGAGTTAGCAGCCTCAGGTGCTGGCTAGCATTCAATATTGCCAATTTTTTGCTCTGTTAGCTATATAAATGGAGGGAAAAAAGGGAGCAATAACAACAATCCAGTCTTTACTAATGGGAAGGTGCTTAAGATGCAGATGAAAAGTTCTCTTACCCCTTTTTCAATATATAGTATGTGTATTCAGTCTGTCCTCACTTTCATCTGTTAAGAAATTTATTATTTGAGACTGAGCTGTGCAGATTTCTGTGCTGCTCAGTGGTTGTGCTACAATGCAAAGATCATAGATCTCATTCCCATGTAAGGACACCTCTTTCTGTAGCAGAAACTCATTAATTTTAATACACACCAGTGAAGCAGCTGAGTGGGCTTTGAGGTCTCCTTCATAGCAGCATGTTGTGCTGCTTCTGCGCCACTGAGTTCATTATTCTTTTATTAAGAAAGCAAGGAGGAATACAGTGTGTACAGTCCTAACGCTATCTTGCTCAGATATCACAAGAGCATCAGCACTGTACAGAAACATAGAGACCCTGCTTGAAAAATGAAATGAAGCATTCTTTGTTTTGTTTAATCCATGAGTGAGGAGTATGTGGCACGTCTCTACATGATTTGCTTTTTTGTTTCCTTCTTACTCTAAAGTTACATAGGTCAAGGCTAGGAAAATTGGCTGTGTAAGAAATAAATACCAGCAACATTATACAGGGCCAATAAAGAACCTCTCTGTGTTTTCTCTGAAAATTATTGTATGTAAGGTATTTCCTCAACCCTCCAATATTTAACTGTGCTGATGTGAGTATCTTTCTGGAGGTACACATTTGCTTTCTGTGTTGCTTCTTTAGGATTGAGACTTCTTTCAAGTCTTGGGAGCCTGATTCCATTTCTGCAGTTCCTAAATAGGTCTGAAAGTCTCAGCCCAGTTCTGCCAGGATGCATGACAGAGGCATTCATCTAGTATTCAGGTCAGTGAAGCTTTTTAGGGGAGGCACGAAGTGGCGCTCAAGACCTGAGTGTATTGATTCGGGTCCAATTCAGTCTTGAATTCAGAATGGAGATTTGATTCTGCTTGTCACATCCTTCAGTCTTTGTCCCACCTCTGTTCTGTCAATGCAAAAAAACCCCTAGCAAATAGAGAATCTGTAAATTTCAACACACTGTCATTTGAAGTTAGTACGCAGGCAGAATATGTGGTCATTTCTGTATATTTAATATTAGCCATGTTTTTACTTTGTTCATTAAAGAAGACTCTATTTAATTTCAGTTTTGACTCTGCAGAATTTCTCAGGACTCGGCTGTGGGGATTAAATCCAAGCAGCCATTCTTAAAGTTTCTAAGACTATGTGTCCCTTCTTTTATCTTTTTAGGTTTGTTTGTCTCTCCTTACTGCCCCTATGTAAATATACCCCTTTTTCCTGGTTTGCCCCAAGACTTGTTAATTCTAATTTATAAGCCCAAAAGTCTCTTTTGTATGCAATAATTTCCATACTCTGAAAAATTTGCAACCGTAGCTGCAGCAGAGCCTTATCCAACCTACCTCTCCTGGGCAATGGTTCAGGAAAAAGAATGGAGAGCATATCGGAATGTCTCCCAGGAACCCCATGGTGTTGTCTCCCTATGGTGATCGATTAGTGTTCTGTCAAGAACTACACGCATTGATTGACGTGCTGTGTGATAGAAGGTATCTGCTGTGTTTGCTTGTTGGCAGTTCACGTACAACAAAAATGTTCTATGTAGTGTCTGTATTCTGCACTGGGAGCTGGGGTGTGGCTGGATAGCAGAGAGGCAGGCAACCTTGCTTTCTTGTCCTTGCTACCTACATAACAGGTTGGGTGAATCCTTTGGCAGGAAGACAAAGAAGCTGAGCATGTTTTGCTAAGTAGACTTGTCTGGCATGCGCAGAGACTAGAGGGTTCCTGTGAAGAGCAGAGAGTAGACAAAAAGCCAAGCATTGGAAATGCTAAAAGAATAAAGTCTTCCCTGAGAACTCAGGGAGGTGTGAATCTTTACACAATACTCTGGTTGCCAGTTGAATGGGAAGGAGGTGAAGGTTGTGATCTCTTGGAAGTAGTGTGGCCTTGGATCAGTGTAAGCTGACTGGAAAGATTCTCTCACCTGTTATCATTGCCCTATCAGGCAGAAAATAATATTTGCCTCAGAGTAAGTAAACAGCTTGTTTATATTTAAGTTAATCACTGGATGAGATGGTAACACCCATTTACTGTAGGAGGAAAGGTGTTTTCCATGATCAGATGCCTGCATTCCCTTATTAGGGGGACATAGCCAGGACCATCATGGCTGGCATGCTAAAAGTAACTGGCTTGTTATCAAGAAATCTCTGGTGGATGATTGAGGAGAGTTGCAATCAGGATAGTAGGTCTGAGTATGAGAAGACACATAAATCAACATCCTAACTCTGTCTTGAGTGCTCAGTTAGACAAAGGGATAACACTCCCAGAATATCTGCTGGCCAAGAGGCTGGGTAAATATTCTGGGAGTGTGGTGGCTGGTGAGAGAAGCTTGCTCTCTGGACAAAGGCAAATCCTTACTGTGAAATACCTTCCCCTTTCCAACCCAGGGGAAGCTCCCACTCAGGCCTGGAGACAATTGAGATTTAGAAAATGTCAGGTGTTATGAAAAGAGCCAGATGATGGCAGCATAGAATGCAACAGAAGACTGAGAAAATTCCTGGGTTAAGTAGCAAGAGAACTGGCCTTCAAATTCAACCTTTCCACCTCATCCCCCACTCCTGTCGTGGCTTTTTGAAATATAGGTCTATGGTTCTGGGAAGAAGAAAAGAAAACAATGATTTTGTTCTGTGTATGTGTTGATCTTTCATAAGCTATGCAATAAATCAGCTCAGAAATTTTTCTGTGTGGCATCAGAGATAAACAATTCTGCTTCATCCTTTCAGACCCAGATATCTTGTATTTTTTCCTCAGCTCTATAAATTCTTCTAGCAAGTCTTACCATCTACAAATAATTCCTTCCTGATTCTTGTAATCAAAACTTAATCTGTAACTACTGCAGTCTCAAAGACAGAATTCAGAATATTGCTCTGGGTATAACAAAAAATACAAGCCACGTGCATGTTAGTTTTTCAAAAGAAAAGTTTAACAACTGATGTCTGAATCAAAGATGATTGATTTGGACACATAAGAAACTAATGTCTTTTTTGGTGTGATAGAGAAGTGCTGTCTCTGTGGCAAAATGCCAGCTTGCATCTTCCTGGAGCACTGTTTACTGGTATTGGCAAAGAAAAAGATGACCACTGTACAGGGGATGTTTTGTCTAGATCTACTGCTTTGTATTGGTCATGAAAGCAGGGAGTTAGGTTTTAATACAGCCCTTCAGAATTTCTTCTGCAGAAGTAGCCATACAGTCCTGGGGGAAGCAAGCATGTGGCAGAGCACTTTCAGGACACGTGCCATTATGATATAGGAAGAGAAGACAGTGAAGCAACACAAGGTCACAACACATTCAGAGCTGCTGTGGATATGCCTTACCTCTGTGCTGGTACCGTTTGGAAGTGGGATTGCAAGCGGGTCCACTGGTTTTATTTTAATGTTTATTGACAATGTTACCCTCACAAGCTTATAGAAAATAGTTTCCTAGATAAGCAAAAGATAAACGTCTCTAATGCACTTGAACATCGAATGCTCTTCTGCTAACAGAGACTAGTGAATTAATGCTCATTACATTTGCAAACTCCTCAATGTCCTTGGGGTTTCATTTGAAATTTCAAGGACACAGGTCCTTTACACTACTGAATGCTTACAGAAAGAAGAGATGCCACAAAGCTGAACTGGGACTGTACTAGCTTCTGAGTTTCTGGGTGGGATGGGAGTGCAGTATGTTTTAAGTTCAACTGTTTTCTGGAACAGCAGACTCATATGGCTGCTGTGACACGCTCTGGCTCTACAGATCTCAGCTATTGTACAGTTGGCCCTAGTTTATTGAGCAAAACCAACTCTTTTGTCTGCACTTCCTACTGCCTGAAAAGGACCTGTCTCCTACAGAGAGCAGGAATTGTCAAGCCCTGCTTCACTGAGCTACTTTGAAAAAACTAAGGAAAATAACTTGTATCCTTGTATTTGTGTAACTGCCATTCCTGGGACTGTACTCATGATGAGTTTCTACCCCAGTACTTGCAAGAGGAGATTCTGGCTTATTCTGGTTCTATTAGTTGTGAAAGTAAATAAGGTCATTGGAGCTAGAAAAAAGGAGGTATTTCTTGTGAAACCTATCCAGGGCAGCTCAATGTTATGGAAAGATAGCAGGTCTTAGAAGAAAATTGAGTCTCCTTTCCATTCCTGAGAGATCTTACAAATAATAGGTATCTGATGGGTTCTTCTCTCTGGTAAAAACAAATTCAAACCATTTGGTAACACCAGCAAAGGACGTTTAGAATTCCCATAGACAGAGAAGTGAAGTACTATTCTACCATACGTGTGATAAAACAGGCAAAATACCTTTATGTGTGAGGGAGGAGGGAGAAGTAAGAAGATACCTGCTGCTACTTTCTGTCCAATGCACACTAAAATACTTGCAAATAGGGACAAATTGTTTAATATCCATACAACACTTTGAAGATCTAAAGTATGGTAATTGCTATTATTACTATATTTACTACAGAAGCTTAGATTGCTCTTCTAAATAGATATATTGGAGTTTTGTCTTTAAAACATTGTATTACAAAAAAGCCTGTGTGAAATTTTTCTGAAAAGGAATGAATGATACAGGACATTTATCAACACAGCAATAAAGTATTCACAATTAGGCCCTCCACTGTGTATAGGCTTGGAGAAAAGGAATTTTTGAGTCAGCATGTGGTGCCATTAATCATATTTAAAAGGTAGTTTAATAATAGTCTTTTCACATGCTTTTAGTGCATAGGACTCTTACTGTAAAAATGAAAAAAGAAAATTGCTCCTGGGGGTTGAGTGCACTGCATTCATGCTATTCTATACCTCTGATTATAAGTACTACAATCAGGAGGGTGAACAAAACATGACCTTGAAAACAGGCATCATAATTGTGGAGTAATAGTGGTAGTGCACATTTTCTAGGAATGTAAATTAGGTGCGTGTCAGGGGTAAGCAGACAGACCTTCAGTATATGGCTGTGCTGCTCCCCCTCAGAGATCTGCGTTTCTGATCGTGAAATCTTTGGTGTCTTTTCTAACCTGTAATTTTCAAGACAGCCACATATTGGTGTGTCTGCTATACAGTCTCTGCTGTTGTTTCTTTGGAGCGACCAGGAATTTCCTGACACTGTATTTTGTCACTCAAGGGTTTGAACAGCTCCAAGAAAACACTTTGCTCCAAATTAGCAGATAGTTGAATACACAAAAATTTTGCAGCTGTCACATGGCTATGCTGAAAACGTTGTGCTCTTGGTTACAAAAGGTTGGTATGTTGGAATGAGAACAAGACCTGCTGGTCATTTCCTATAGAATCAGTAAAATTGTCTTTACATCTTTATCTTTTCTGGGATAGGAAGGACCACTGTGGCTAGGTTATGAGGATAAACGTGATACTAAGACTGCTGTGACTTTGTGTGACTAGGCCTGGATTACTGTGGGTGTACAGCAATTCTTAGAGAAAATCAAAAGGTGAGAGCTGGCAGCTGAACTCCCTGAGTTCTTTGAAAATCCTCATCCCAAAAATCTCTTTAAATAAAAGCTCATTCCCAGTTTCATTTTAAGTGCAGTGAATGATTTTGTAGTAAATTCTTCTGGGAGCTTTATAAATATGCAGCATAAATTAAATTATGTTGTCTGTCTACTTAATATTCATTTGATTTGTTGAGCAGCATTTAGAATTGCCTTCTTACAGCACATAAACATAACATGAATATATCTACAGCAGGTAAAACAGATTCTGGGCTGAAACAAAGTGTCAGCCTGGAAGTGGTAGAGTGGTAACCAAAGGTGCTAACATTTTAAAGTAATAGACCTCACTAAAGCAATTTTACGTAGTTTCATTTGAAACTTAAATACTGACTGTTTTCTTTGCTGACTAGTGAGTATTGCACTCTATCTTGTGTTCTTTGTCCTGCTGTTCATTTTTCCCAAGACAGATAGAAAGAAAATGTTTTTGTATTTAAAACATCTAGGGTTGGTTTTTTTCTTTTTATTTGAAACATCTAGTTTTTTCTTGATTATTCTAACTTGCATAGCGATATGCATGACAGTATCAGAAACTGTCCAGAGACTCCCCCACTACCTCCTAATAACAAACCTCTAATAACAAGCTACCTCCTAATAACAAATTATAACTTTTCTTGGCCATGTTACCTTTTGAGACATTGGGATTAAGGTGATATGTGCACATTTACTGTACATATGCACAGCAAGTCTGCAAAACTAATATAAGTCATCCATTTAGTCTTGTGCTCTATTTTCAATGTCTATATTTGCAGATCACTTTAACAGAGTTGCATTTATCAAAAAGAAGAAACTAGTTTTAAAAAATTATTGCTGCGTATACAAGGTGAAGCTGTGCAGATTGCTACTGATTTGTAACTATAATTTGTCTGCTTATATTCCTCTCATGATTTCAGTTTGATATGACTTTATTCTTCAGCATTAGTTACAAATTTTTTCATAGCATTACTGTGTGCTATTATGTATTTGCCAACTTTTACCCCAAAGGTATTTACATTTCAGTTCTGAGTGAAATTCTTCCCATACAGTTGATGATTTGCAAGGTGCTTTGTGATATTTGGTGATAAAAGGTGCTATGTAAATTATCTTTACTACCATATGGCCTCTTCATGTTCCCAATTCAAATCCATTGGGAGAAATCTTTTGGTAACTTCAACAGAAGCACATCTGGTCCACACACAGCCTGTGACAGAGTATTCTTTTGGTTTGATTAGTCTTTCTACGGAAGTTCAAATGTACTAAGCATAAGAAGAAGAAACAAAGCTTCTCAAAAATGGAAACAATTCTACAATGTGTTTGAGATGTGCCAAAAACTGTTTTCAGTAGAGACAGGCAGAACAGGTTTTAAATTGGCTTGGTCAGAGTGAAAATCACTTGTAAGGGCACTGTTTACAAACCATCTGGACTTTCAGGTCAGTAGTTTGCTGCAGAAATGCACCAGACTCTGCATATTCAAGCACATCATGCTAGATTTTACTAACTTCTCATTTTCTCCTGTTGCTGACCAGCAGTGCACTGATAAGGAAGTAAATGATGACTGTTAGTGCAGCTATGTTCTGTGCTGTTTTTAGATAAGGGAAACAAGTAGTCTTACCCATGGGATATGCTGATTGTCACGCCTGCAATGCAGGCAGAGTTTTCTTCTACTGCTTACAGAAAAGCATGCCAGATTTGTCCGTGATTCTTTCCATTGTAGCCTCTTGCAATCTGAAAATGTTTTCAAAATAAAAATGACAATGCCGGGGAGAATGAACTTTGACACAAGAGTATAATGAAATGTGTAGGAGGGAGCACTCAATCTACAGACTTTGAAAGAAAATCTAATTCCACCTCCAGTCCTGCAAAATGAGGTATTGGACCAAGGACTTTCATTACAAGTAGCAACAGTCTACAGTCTAATTCATGCATGGTGAGAGTAATCCCTCCTGGTGCATGCAGTATTAATACTCCAGGGTTTATACCATCTGTTGCCACGTATGCTTAAAGTGTTACCTCTTTGAGGGAGGAAGTCACTTTATTGTTTCATGTATTTACTGTGTCTACCAGAGTCAGACACTGTTAGGGGGATATAATCACTACTGTAGTACAAATAACACTTTGTTTTTCTCTTGGAGAAGTCATAGGAATGAAAGAATAATATCACTCCTAGATGTATAAACTGCTTCCTAAAAATAGGTGCGTTTTTTATAACTGAATATAAGTATAAAAGTTATCTAATTACCTTACTTTAATGAAGGTCCAGATTTTCACATAATATAACTTGTGGAAATCACACAGCAGCAGTAGAAGAAACTTTCTGTATTGGTATGAATAATAAAATAATAATCGTGGTACCTATGGTGAAGGTAGGAAAAGGAAACTGGCCTCCCTGAAGGCTCTTGGCTCTGAGGGAACATGCCATCAGTGTGATTTCTAAAGTACGATCACTCAAAACTGTCACCTCTGCCGAGGCAGAAGCATCCACTTCTTTGTCCCCGAGCGCTAAGAAGCTGGACTGCATTTCTACAGCTGTGTTAGGAGGAACGTTCCTATTGTAATCCCACTGCAGTAAAGAATTGGTGTGGTTCCATTTTCAGGTGAAATATTTGTAAGTCAGATGTATTAATGACTGGAAGGAATGAGGAAAGGGGTGATGGACTTTCCATTGCTTCAAGTTAAAAATGGGTAGTTGTTGGTTTTGAAGAAATTCTATGGGCTTCTAAATATGAAATCAGAGGATTTAATGACGCTTTGTGGACCTTATGTACTAACCGTATTAAGATGTTATCAAAGATTAAGATGTAGGTCCACAAAAGGAAGACTCTGTAAAGCAACTTTTTTCTTGGTGTACCGAGTGCTGTCAACAATTCATTCTAAGCTGTTATTTTTAGCTTATTAATAGGTCATAGATGAGAAATAGGTTAGAATCACATTTACTTACCCTTTATCATCCTGCTAACAACCCATGCTTTGAGAAGGGAGTGGAGAGCATGTTCCCAGTAGTGTGTGGTGGGGAGGGGGGCAGCCATCTTGTTTGCTGCCCTTGAGGTGTGGCTTTGCTTGGCTGATCTGAGGGGCAGATTTACATTGTTTGTTGGGAAACAAGCTAAGATGTCTCTTCGCAGCTTTTGGGTGATGAACATCTCTTTCAAATGTCTTTCATAAAATGTTCCCTCCTGGAAGAGCTTTGGTAAAAGCGCACTTGCAAAGAGAGACTGCTTGAAGAAGTCAGGAAGGCAGTTGGGAAATGGAATTTTCCTTCAGGAAAACATTCAAGTGATTTTACTTGTTTTTCTTAAAAGAATTTTTTTCATACAGAATTAAGATAAAAAGCCAACAGTTTGCAGTCTCTCTTGGGGTAAAAACAATGTTTTAGGAGAACCAGGTTGGAAATTTCAGTTCATCTTTAGCTGCTAATAGGCAATACAGCTGCCTTTTGGGTACGGTCATATTTCTCAAAATCTGCTCAGTTCTCTCATGCAAGCGCTTTTTAGCTGATGCTATACTTCTTTCATCGTAATTTTGACCAGCTCAAATAGTTAGCCAGTCATGAATGTGATTACAGATGTGAATGGAAGATTGCAATGAGTCATTTCATGAGGGAGAATTCCATTCCAACTTGTTTGGACCTTAAGGGATCACACAAATTTCAGACAACTGCTAAAATGAAGTCCCTTCTGTGAGCGGGGAAAAATAACACTTTTCATCAAGGAAAAACAGCAAACTTTTGTCATTCTCAGAGCCGTGCAAGTTTTACTTCGTGGGATCTCTGAAAAATTGTCCCGAGTTTTCTCTTCATTTGGTTTCTCCACACCGGGTGCCTGTGGCGAGGTGCTGGCAGGGGGGCCTGCAGGGGCGGCCTCTGTGAGGAGAGGGCAGGGCTGGACACGGCTGGTTCCAGCCGCCCCTCAGCAGGGCCCAGCTGAACCCCTCAGCCAAGCTGGCAGCAGCTCTATGAAAGCATATTTAAGAAAGGGCAAAATGGCACTAAAGTGGTGAGGATTGAGGGGGAAAAGTGTGAAAAACAGCCGTGCCACCCCCATTTTTGGAGAAGGACGGGAAGGAGGAGGCGCTTATGGCACCGCAGCAGAGATCCATGGTGTGAATGGGATGAGAGCTCCCTAATGCAGGCCATCAGGTTCCCTCACATCTCTCCAGTGAAGTGATGCAAATGCCTTTCTAGTGTTTGCTGGTTACAAGCCATGGCAAAAAATATCTGAGGTAGGGAGAGCACATACATTTCTGAGGGAAATAATAATGTATATTTTTGCCTTAATCTTTTAGTGTGTATATTTTTGATCTTCTGAAACAAGAAAGAACAGAGTAGTTGCTTAGGATACAGAAAATACACAAGTATTAATATTCAATTCTCTAACTGTGTCATTCACTTTTTGGTCATAGTGCTTAAAGTACTTGACTGGAGTCTCAAGTGGAAAACCTGACCATCCCCACAAGGCATTGCGAAAAAAATCTGTGAGGATTTTTTCCAGAAGGTGAATTACACTGCCAGCCTGGCTGCAGAGAGCAGGAGCCCAGCCACAGGCCACAATGAAACAGCCAGTCAGTGCCCTGTGCTATAAGGAAGGTAGGTTCCTTAGTTACGGGTTCTGGTCACTGGGTTGCATACAAGTAACCTTCTCAGACTCCTCTTGTTCTGTTTTCTTTTCCAAAGGCGGTGCGATATTTAATTAGATACAGTTTGTTTCTTTTTATAGTGAAAACAAATATTTGCAATATACTTTGTGCAGTACAACATGTTATGTCTGATGCAGCCTTACCGAATGTGAGTTTAAATTGATTTTTAAAATTTGCACAACTGGAATTTATTTTTGTCATACTTGTCTGGAAAACAGGTACTCTCTTGCACACACACACACACACACAGACATACTGATGGTTTCTGCTGTACCTAATGCTGCCAGGAAATGCAGCTTTTTGTTTTGTAATTGTGACATTTACTTTGCTGCTTTCCTTTAAGCAGCTTAAAAATCTTGTCTGGGAGGTCAGATAGTTTATGCTGGCTGCATCCTGGGAGAAAAGAGTGAGTCCTCTAATGGTCTCACAGTGGAATGATTGGGATTGCCAAGCAGCACGTCTTTCTGGAGAGTATGCCCAGATACTTAATGGTTATACGGAAGCTGTTTACTGATCATATAGAAGTAATCTCTTCTATAGAATTCCTCACACTTCTTACAATATCACTGAAATATCTTCCTACTTTAGGTTCCCTTCTCTCATCCCCTGTTATGGGTTGAGGGAAAGAGTTTATTAGCTATAGAAACAATCCTGGTGTGACGTTAGTGAAAGGGAACAGATACAAGTTTTGTAAGGAATTTGCTGCATGCTGCTTTGATGAGGGAGAACCATCAGTGGTCTGCAGCAAAAACTGGCCAAAGCCAGGACATGTACCAACTGGTCCTGTCTGTTAAGTGTTTTCTAATGCCACGGGTTGTCTTTTATTCAGATAACTTTAAGGCAGAGGTGATACCTTATATTAGACAAACTAGTTGGTTGGAAAAAAATGCCATTAAGGACAATGTGTCTTGAAAACTTCTGTTTTTTCCTAGCTGTATCCTTTGGCTTGATAAAAGAAGTCAGGTCTCCTGGTCAGCAATCCCAAGATGTGAAGCCTGGGAGCAATGTCTGAAGCCTTTACCACCTCCCTTGGTTGGCTCCCACTCCGAAAAGTCTTTGGAACATCCCAGCAGTGAAAAGGAGAGGTGTTACACAAAGAGGTGTTCAAAGCTCCAGAGCTAGCTAGGTGGGAATTTCTTCCATTCTGCAGCTTCTGCAGAATTTAGTATTGAAGCTGTGTCCCTGAGGGGTCCTTTCTGTAGCCTAGAGGTGGGGCAGACCTGTGCTGTCTCTAGCTTGCTTTAGGAAGATTGCTCTGACTTGAAGGCCATTGTAGGCAGGGTTTGGCTACCTGCTTCTTACCTGGGCATGTCAAGAAAGCTGCTTATGGGCTGGATGGCCCAAACAAATGACTTTAAGCATGGTAGTGCTTTGTAATCCAAAGTACCACAATAATTAAGATATTTTCTCACCTTGCAAAGCTTTCTGCTTATTTATTTACTTATTTCCTGTGTGCAGTTAAAACATTAAAATCAATGTTGTTACACACCTGAATGCATCCTGTTTGACACAAACATATATTATGTTTATATTCTATATTATTTAGAATATAAATTTGTATAAATCAGGGACTAAGTCAATTACAGTCACTGGAGAGGAACCAGAATCCTTCCTGTGTTTCAATGTAAACAGAGACCTCCCTTTTTTAATTAGACTTTATAGTACCTACTTGTACCCTTGGTGATTTAACTGAACTTAACCAAACTGAGATCTCATCAGGTTTTAATTGTGTGGTTAGAGCACTATTACAATAAGCCATCAAACTGCCCTGAAAACACAATCCTGTGTACCTCAGTATCTGAGGTTCATAAAGATATATAATCCCTAAATGCATGAGCACTAATTAGTCTGGGTTGGGTGTATAAGTAGAGAAAAGATTGTTCTGTGGTAATACCCAGTCATGAGAAATTGTTCTCTAAACATTCTGGCTTTAGTCTGCAGCTGGCAGTTCATCGTCATCTGCAACCTACCCTTTCTCCCCAGGTTTTTCATAAGTCAGGGGCATTGTGTAATTCTTTGTCACGTAGCCTGGAGCATTTTCACATGCCTCTGCAGGACACACCAGCCTAATGGCAACTTGTAAATTCACAATTTAGGCAAATTGTTATGTAACTGCAGTAAATTGTCTAATCTTCCTGTGCCCAAAGCTGTTACATGTGACTTGATTCTTGGTGAGTGCAAAGCAGTTAAGGTGAAGGCAATGGAAACTATGTTGCTCTACAGCAGCTGAGAATCCAGGCCACAATATAGAAATCATAAAGTCTCTGCTCTGGTTACTGACATTTCCTGGTATTTTAGTGTTTTGTTCTTACATATGCTTCTACAGTTACTTCTGATTTCTATTGTTTGGGTAAGAAGAAAATTGAGATTTTCTATCAGTTTGCATATGTATGTTAATAAATAACTCTTGCTCTCTGCAGTAGGAAATCAAGGAAAAGTGTAACAATCCATTTGTTTTTTGGATGGACAATGAAGGCAGATGCGCATGACGAAAGTGAGGTGGACAGGGCTCTGGCTGCCACTGAGACTGTTCTGCTTTATCAAGAGGCCTGTGGTAGTTCCTGGAGCTTGGGAAGGTGAGTGTATCCAATGTCACACCCTGGTCTTGCAATTATTGTTGTGACAGTGAGCCCTTGCAAACACTGTTGCCTCAAAGACTGGTGCGTTCAGAGGACATTCTGCAGCACTGGTGTTTTCACTGCCAAATCTTCAGTGAGCTGAGTGGGGCTGAGTGATTTTTCCTACCTCCACTACAGCTCTAGTGTAGGCAAGAGCAGAATGTGCTGCCTGCAGCCATTAGATTCTACAGCACCCACAGTTCAGGGCAAGAGAAAGCTGAAATGCCAGTGGGTGATGTGGCTGCCTGAGGCAGTTCATGACTACGCAGAAGGGTTTTGAGCTGAAATGGATGAAGGAATTGAAGTTGCAATATAGATGTGTCAAAAATAATCTAAACATGGCTGAAGGGTTGGACTAGATGATCTCCAGAAGTCCCTTCCAACCCCATATCATTCTGCATATCATTCCGTGAATGTGCTGAAGAGGTTAAAGTTAGCATTTATCTGTGTTGGTAGTACCTTATTTTGTAACTCTTAGAGGAAATCATTCAGTGAGAGCAGAATTGCAGCAGGAAAGCAGATGACAAGTGTTAAGATTTTTAATGCCTTTGATTTTGCTTTTGTTCTTCCTACCTGTTGGATCTAAAGTACCCTTTCAGGTGCCAAGTTGTAACCCACAGCAGGTCTGTGCTATCATCTTTGTTGATTTGTAAATGAACAAAATTTCTCTCATACTATAGATGATGCTATATCATGAGGTCTTACTAAAGCAACATTGAATAATGGACATTTTATGTTTATATATATATTTTATATTCATCATCATTTAATTGTAACTATTAAATATCTATCTAGAATAGAAAGGATATTCATTATATCATTGTGAAAATTCTGCAGGTACTTTGTTAATTTTTAGATAAATCAACACACAACCTCATATTAAATAATAATAATATTGTATTTCCCTTAGCATTTCAATAAATCTTTCCTATGTTAGGTTGTACATATTACTTTTCCCAAATAGCTGTATAAGAAATGCAATGTAATTTGGAGTTATATTGTACAAATGTGCCTTCGTGAAACCGACAGACCCATGGCCTGTGCTCCCACCAGGGGGCAGGATGAGACAAAAATTAAGGAACATTAAGGGGAAAAACCCAACAGCCCTGCTTTTAATTCCCTCTCCCTCTCCCTCTCCCTCTCCCTCTCCCTCTCCCTCTCCCTCTCCCGTCCCCCTCATCCCTTCAATTTCTGCAAAAGCAGTCTCTGCAACTGTATGACTAGCTGAGTGAAAGCAAGTCTTCTGGGGATTTTTTTGGTGTTTGGGTTTTTTTTTTGGGGGGGGGGAAGTTATATAAACAATGCTTGGCTTCTGCTTCAGTTAATATATACGTATTGCTGCTTCTGAGACACTATATGTCCTCACAAACAGAAGTCCTATGATCTAATTTCAGAAGCATTTTAAAGCTATATAAAGCTATATAATAAATCTGTATGTTTCCCATATTGTAGAAACAGTGGTTTATAAAATCCCCTCTGCAGCTTTTTAGCTGTTATTTTTCTTCCAGTTTGAAGATAATCCTAGACACTACAATTCAAGACTGTAGCACTATATTGTCCTTTGTAAAAACAACGTAGCAGGAGCCTGAGGCTTATGCCATGCCCAATTACATGAGAACTCTTAAGTGTTTCTTGAGTCTAGGAATAATGCAGAAGGCAGCCTACTTTCTAAGATATTGCAGTGACCTACTTGTACAATGATGGAAGGGGACCACTGACTGAAGCCTGTTTAGTCCAACCATAAGTCAAATAGCTCTAAGGAGCACAAACTATTGCAAAAACTAGGTTTATTCATAAAAGTGAATGTGCTTGTAAGGAATGCTGTTTGTAATTAATTCTAGCCTGATCCCAGATGATTTGAGTACTGATTTCTGAGCTAGAAGATCATGAAAGACTTTTTAGTAAGTACACCGCAGAATTTAATATCTGTAAAAGGAGATGAATCATCTGAGAATAGAAAAGTACCAACTAGTTCCCAGGCCAGTCCAAATCTACAGCCTGAGGTGTGTGTTACCTGTGGGTTCCTCACAGCCATGATTTTACATGTATGCTACCAGAGGTACAAATCACTGGGCACCAGAAATGGTGGTGAGGATAAATGGGTTTTCATTCATCATAGCTTTGTAATGGAAAACTCTGGCAGTGAAAATGCAACTTGAAATTGACAGCACACTTGGCTTTGCTAAAGGATGTCTCAGGTTTAAGGAATGTGTTTCAGCAGTTACCAGCAAATCAAGGCCCCCCTTGCTTAAGAGAAAGAGGTTGTCTTTATGACCTGTAATTAAAGACTCTACTAACTTGAGTATCTCTTGAGCTTTTGTTTTTCACATAAACTTTATTCTTCAGTATGGCATTTGGCTTGAGAGATAGGTTATTCAGATGGGTCCACTATGTCAAACAGGTAGTTAGAATAAATACAAACAGATGTGGAAGGTCTGACTGCTCAGAGGTGTAAATAACCCCGTGGAGGACAGGCATATACTGTTTGTTTACTCACCGCTTCTGAATTGAAGCTGTGAACCTCAGCATGGTCCTCTGCACTGTCAAAGCTTGAACCACCACTTTTGGGTGGTGGTGGAAGTAATCACAACACAGGAGTCAAGAAGCAGCTCTGTCGCAATGACATGATTGTAATCATCTGCCAGTTCTCTTCAAAAAGAGCCAGAGACTTCAAATATGTTTTTCCTACATCCTTGGAATTTCTTTCTCATTTCAAAAATCAGAATTATAGGGAAAAAAAATTAAAACTCTAGAATCTGGAATGCTTCCAAATCTATATGTGTAAGAAATTATTCTTTTGGCTTTTATACAGACATGTCATAGACTCACAGACTCAGGCAGGTTGGATGGCACCCAGGGTCCCGTCCAACCCGCTTCTCAGAGCAGGGTGTGCACTGAGTTGAAAGCAGGTTTCTCACAGTTTGGAAAAACTCCAAGCGTGGAGACATCTTGGTCTACCTGGGCAACCTGTTTCACTGCTTCAGTGTCCTGTCACTGTCAAAAACTGTTTTCCTAATGTCAAGTCAGAACCCCCCAATTTAGTTCATGCCTGACATCTGTCTAAAAAGCTTTCTCTTCCCAAAAACCTTGTTGCGGGTGTTGAAAGGCTCTATTAAGTTGCCATAAACCATCTGTATCAGTGCTGTGGAGGTCAAAGTTTGTGTTCCTATATTTTCACCGTGACTATGACAATTACATAGCTGTGATACCATCTTTAGTTATTTTCTATACATTTAGATGGGATCCAAAATACTCTTAGAGGTTAGGGAACAGATTATGGTAACTTCCCCTTAAGTAGACACAAATAGATGTGATATTTTAATATAAATATGCAATGTATCTGTATGTATAACATATAGGAATGCATTACTATAATAATAAAAAAACTATACATTTTAAGCAAGATATAAACATAATTTTTGTATCTATAAATTATATATAATTATATATAATTTGATCTCTAACATCTGTCAAGTGCTTTAAACAATTTTTCTACTACTAAGCTAAAACTTCTTCAGAAGTTTTGCATAGTTAAGTGCAGAAAAGTAGCATCTTGTATCAAGCAGCTCTGGTCTGGTAGGACTAGAATTGAAAGTTTTCTGGTCCTATAAATAGAGTGAAAAATATTTTACTAGTATTACTGGTCTTGTTCATTCCAACATCATGGATCATCTCTACCCCCCTCCCCTCAAAGAGGATAGAAACATTTATTAAGATTATTTTTATTTCCCTTTCTTTTTGCTTATAGTTCCATTTATTTCATATTTTAAGCTTTCCTCAGTGCCTACTGGATTTAAAAACTTAACAGTTTTCTGCTGCTGCAGCAACTTAAAATGACCAAAATGAAGGAGCAGTGGGGGAATCTCTGGCTACTTTATTTCAAAGGGAACGAGTTAGCTGGGAACAGATGAAGGTCTGTGTAAGGCAAAATAAAAAAACTACTAAAAGGAAAAATTTCCTCAGGCAAATTAGTATGCACTAACATCCAGAGGTATAAATAACCATACTGAGTGGAAGCCAGAAACAATGCTTTTACTATTTTTTTCCTCAGTAGAACAATTCAGAAAGTGGCTTTGTGCGTGACAATTTTGCAGCTGACTGAAACACAAAGTTAGAAAGTTTTCAACTGAAAACATTTGGCGGAAAATTGAAAAATTTTAAAGCAGCTGCAGAGGCAATTCTGGTTTGCCAGTGGCTTATGTCTCGTTTTCCTCCCTTTGGGTGTCCGAGGCTGAACTGCATGTTGCTCCTGCAGTGGTAGTGTGGGCTTCACAGTTGTGCTGCTCAGGAAGCTCCATAAGTGGTGGAAGCTGCCAGTATATGTAGTTGGTCTGTATTTCCACATCAGATGTTAAATTAAAAGAGGTAGTATGTGAACTTATAAGTACTTACATACAGGGCAAATATAGTTCTGTTGTGTGACAGTGAAATATATTAATATGACTAAAGAACACTTAAATAATAAAAGTAAGTCCAAACTCTGAATCATAAAGCTAAAATCAGATTCAGGTTAGTGAAATAAATCCATGGACTTACCCTGGATATAATGGAGGTCAGAACCTGACTCAGATTTGTTGGTAGATAAAAATTGGTGTGCATGCTATCTGACCACACCTGTGTTGCTTGGATACAATTGATTAATGTGTGATGGATGCAATTTACATTTATTCTAAAGCAAATTATAATATGGATTTTCAAATCAGTTAAGATACTTTGCAGCAAATGGCAACTTGTAAGAAAAAATAAAATAGTGAACTAAAGAGAAGAGAATCTGAGAATAAAAATATGAAATTTCTCCTTGATTTAATTATTGTTATGACAGTGAACTCAAAGTTTCTTCAGAGCCCTTCATATATGTACTTATTTTTCATCTGAGATTCACAGGAGAGCTAGAAACATTAATTAATTAACCTTCTTATTAATTCTGTGAAAGAAGATTGGTAATTATTATGAGATACTTGTTTTAGAGTGGTGAGAGAAAGCACAGAGTAGTTAAGTAATATGCATAATGTTAATTACTTTGGTAGTATCTGAAGTAGTTACAGTGTGAATTCTGACAGGTAAATTTGGGATATGAGAACAATCTAAAAAAAATAACCAGCTTCAAGATATCTTAGTTTGAGAAGAAGAAATAATTTCCTAATCTTGATACTCTTGTTCTTTTAACTATTGGACCTAAAAACTGTCAAACATTAGTTGAATGGTAATATGGATTTCAGTAGCTATACAAATACAAATATATACAAACATATACAAATATCTCTTATTTTCTTCTAGTTGATATTTTTCTATACTTCTTTGGATCAAAAAATTCTGAGAAAGTTTTGGCTTCTCAAGTATTTTTCTAACATTTATAGTACAGATACAGGTCTTAAAAGATGGATACAGTTATTGGCCTATGTACTAGTAGGCAACCTTGCCTTAAAGAAGTCTTTGCTTTAGAGCAGTGGCTTGAGGAAGCCTAAGTTGTTATTTTTAATGCTAATGTTGGTACTACTGTGAATTGTATGAATTCCTGGTGTGAGAGTAATATTTTGGATCAGAAAAAAAGAGGTTAAAATACAGAAAAAATGTAAAGGATGATGTGTAATCTATTGTGTTTTAATGAAGAAAAACCTCATGGTCAATGCTCAGCTCTTATGTGAGGACAAACAAGGTCCTACAGGAGGAGCAGGGAGGGGAAAAGGAGCTCCTAAAAGTTCCAGTAGTGCAGCTAAGAATAATTATTTAAATTTCTTGTTATGTTCAGTCACAACTATTGTTATACTGAAAAGATAAAAACAAGAGTTATTTCTCTTTAGGTGCTTATGTTTGAATTTTAATGTGATGCTTTGACTCGCTTCCTTTGTTCCCTGAGCTACAGGCAGATTGTACAAGCCCAGCCGAAGGAGAAAATAGGCGATCTCTTTTTCTCCCCATATTTGTAGATTGATTTTGGAGTAAGGAGACTCTTATAATTTGGGACTAGTCATCTGCAGCTTCAGTGGATAGTGAAAATAATGCCAGCTGTACAGTTTGTAGGGAGGGCTTAAAGCCATGCTATTCCTGTGGCCAGGAGGCGAAAGAGGGAGTACTGTACACCTCCAATATACATGGACCCTTATTAATTGGAGAACCACGAGGGAATAGGGCTTGGTAGATTTACAGATCATCTCTACTACATCCACACATTGAGCATTGTCTTTCCATTGCTGAGAGAGAAGTGTCTGGGAAGTTAACTGTTTTTCACTGTGTGATAAATTGACATCCACACCTGAAGAGCCGCAGTGCAGGTTTGTACTGGGCTAGGCTGCAGTGCATTCCACTGTGCTCAGTTCCTCCCTTTGTGGTCTGATGAGGCTGTTTCAGAGCCCTTCAGCTTTGATTTCATATGTATCTATCTAATTTTCTTCTCAGCCTCATCAAAGTGTGAATTAGAACACTTTTTTCATTAAATAGCTTATACAGATGATTAGCTCCAGCTCTGTTGATTAAGACAGAATTCTTCCTTGGGTGAGCAAAGGACAGTTTAGATGCAATGTGCCCTTTCCTTGGGGCAAATGGGAATGCAGGATGTGAAGATAATCTATAGATATACATATGTACGTATTGTGGAGTAGTAATATCCATTGGGGGGGGGGGGGGGGGGGGGGGGGGGGGGGGGGGGGGGGGGGGGGGGGGG